>ML677395.1:387721-467842 GCA_007922305.1 Dermatemys mawii | reverse complement strand
ATAAGGAATATACTGCTACTTGGGAGTTAGGAGTTCTGGTTCCATTTGTGACTGTGTCACAGACTTACTTTGTGACTTGTGGCCGTGCTACTATTAGCATGCGTACATTACAGAAATTTGTGTCTATGTTGCAGTCCTGGTGTGTAACAGTCCCTAATGTATAGAGAACCCTAGTCACATTGTACCTCTATTTGTCTCATTCTAAAATGGTGACAATCGTTGCCCACCTGAGCAGGTTGTTAGGATGCTTCGTTCATTATTTTAGTAATTTGTAAAGTCATTTAAAGGCCATTAGAGGAAAGTGTTATATATAAGGAGCCTTGGAATTATCTTAAGCCACAGTTGCAGAAACTATATGAATACTACATCCCAAGCAAGGGGGACAATTTTTAGGGAAGGATTGTAGTCCAAATTGGGTGAGCAAGCATCTCAAACAGGTTATTAAGAGAAAATTTATAAAGAATGAAAGATGGGATGGATCAGCAAGGAAAGCTATCTCTTGGAGATCAGAAAGTGCAGGGAAAAGTGAGAACTGCCAAAAGCCAAGCAGAATTGGACCTTTCAAAGAAATTAAAACCAATAGTAAAAAGTTCTATAGCCATATAAATAAAAAGAAAACAAGGAAAGAAGAAGTGGGCCCACTAAGTACTGAGGATGGGGTGGAGATTAGAGACAATTTAGTCATGGCCCAACACCTAAACATAAAAATGACCATATTGGTCAGACCGAAGGTCCATCTATCCCAGTATCTTATCTATGACAGTGACCAGTGGCAGGTGCTTCAGAGGGAATGAACAGAACCAGTAATCATCAAGTGATCCATTCCCTGTCATCCATTCCCAACTTCTGGCAAACAGAGTTTAGCGACACCATCCCTCTCCACCCTGTCTAATAGCCAATGATGGATCTATCCTCCATGAACTTATCTCTAGTTTTTTTAACCTTTTTTATAGTCAAACAAATACTTTGCTTTAGGTTTTAATAAGGGTATTGAGGAGCTATGGAGTAGTGGCAGAGTGGCTAATGGAAATGAGGATATGGAGGTAGAAATTACCACATCTCTGGAAGTCAATTCTCAAGAAGTTTAGTGAGACCAAACTGGGGGACCCAGATAATCTCCAGCCAAAAATATTAAAGAAACTGGCACATGAAATTGCAAGCCCAATAGCAAGGATTTTTAATGATTCCATAAATACAGGGGGCATACCCAATGACTAGAGAATTGCTAATACCCTTTTTTAAGAGGGGAGGGTTTGTTAAGCTTGTTAGTTTGACCTCAATTATATGCAAAGTCTCAGAACAAATTTTGAAAGATGAAGTAGTTAAGGCCATAGAGGTAAATGGTAATTGGGTTAAATACAGCATGGTTTTACAAAAGGTAGATTGTGCCAGACCAACCTGATCTCTTTCTTTAAGAAGATAATGGATTTTTTAGTCAAAGAAAACACAGTAGATCTAATCTATTGGAGTTCAGTAAGATATTTGATACAGTTCCACATGGGAAATTATTTGTTAATATGGAGAATATGGGGATTAGTAGACTCCTTGACTTTAAGAAGTCAAAGTAGATAAGGAACTGGGTAAAGGGGTCATAGTGAAAGGTGGACTATCAGGTTGGAGGGAGGCTACTAATGGAGTTCCTCAGAGATTAGTGTTGAGACCAGTTTTATTTAACATTTTCATTGATGGCCTTCGCACAAAAAATGAAAATATGACATTAAAGTTTGCAGCTGACATAAAGTTGGGAGGTATTCCCAATACAGAGAAGGACTGGAGAATCATTAAAGAGATCTGGATGACCTTGAAAACTGGAGCAGTAGAAATAGATGAAATTTAATAGTGTAAAGTGCACTTTGGGACTAACGACAAGAATATTTGCTATAAAATGGAGGTTTATCAGTTGGAAGTGACAAAGGAGGAGAAGGACTTGAGTGTATTGGATGATCACACCATGGCTGTGAGCTGCCAGTGTGATGTGTCCAAGAAAAAGACTAATGCAATCCTAGAATGCATCAAAGTATTTCCAGTAGAGATAGGGAGAGGAGTTATTTAAGCACCAGTGTTGATGCAAGAACAGATGGATATAAACTGGCCATCAGAAAGTTTAGTTTGAAATGAAATGAAGGTTTCTAAACACTAGAGGAGGGAAGATCTGGAACAGCCTTCCAAAGGGAGCAGTGGATGCAAAAAAACTAACTGGCTTCAGGACTGAGCTTGATAAGCTTATGGAGGGGATGGTATGATCAAACTGCTTACAATGTCATGTTGCAGATTTGCAACATAACATAACAAATATTCTCAACAGCTGGTGATGGGAGACTACTAGATAGAGAGATCTTTGAGTTACTACAGAGAATTCTTTTCCAGGTGTCTGGCTGTTGGATCTTGTCAAAATATTCAGGGTGCAACTGACTATCCCATTTATAGTTGGGAAGGAATTTTCCTCTGGGTCAGATTAGCAAAGACACTGGGGGGTTTTCGCCTTCCTCTGCAGCATGGATCATAGGTCAATTACAGGTTTAAATTTGAGGAAATTTAAGGAAATTTAAATTTAATTTGAGGAAACCTGGAAAAGAAATGGTGGATTCTTTGTAACTTGAAGTCTTTAAATCATGATTTTAGGACTTTAGTTACTCAGCCAGAGGTTATGTGTCTATTACAGGAGTGGGTGGGTGAGGTTGAAGTTTGCAGGAGGTCAGACTAGGTGATCACAATGATCCCTTCTAGCCTTAAAGTCTGAGTCTGAGATTGATTGGAAAAGATGGCGGTCTTAAGGGGTGAGCAGCAAGGATAGCTGCAAGGGCACAGTCACATTTTGGAACAGCTGTATGTCACATGATCAGTAGCTGTACTAGTTAGATAGCCTAAAGAAGAAGTCATTCCAAGGCAACAGAGTGAAAGAAGCAGCAGGGCAACTCTGTGGAAAAAGAAAGGGTTCAAATAGAGCAGAAGCACTATAACACTTTGATCTTTTAGTTGACTCAAAGTCTAGGATTATGGGAGCAAGGGACACTTAATATTAAGACCCTTGGGGTTGATTGGGTTGATCTGACCTGTGCATCCAAAGAGATCAAAAGGTGTTTTTTAAAATCCTATGTCTGCAAAGACATTGCTAGGTTAATGCAAAACATGCTGAGTTTTGTTAATATATTTCATGATTTACATAACTTGTGATATTGTTACTATAACTCCACAATAACTTTTCACAAAGTTTACTATGAGAAATCTGTAGGCCAAACAGCAACACAATAGCATTTGGATTTGGATAGTAATTCTGTTGAATTTTCAAACTGTTTCAGAATCAATTATTTTTAAAAGAATTATAATTAAGAATATCTGCAACATCTTTTTTTGCTTTTCTCCAGACCATAGACCGAGGAAGAGAAGGGCTTACACTAAATTTCAGCAATAGATTTTTGTTAAGCAAATGCTTCAAATTTGAATGTTTTCATTAAGAATTAACATGATAAAACAATATTTTGTACACAGAGAAATCCCAGCTTCTCCCAGACCCAGATCCTGCTGTTGAAACTTACAGTGGTAGAGTACTAGAAATCATATCTCTTTCTAATATTTCACTATTCATTCAATCTTTAGTTTTTAAATTTGACTACTTATGCTCATTGTACAGTGCTGAGTTGTTGAACTAGTTCTTTAGGAAGCACTCCAGAGGTATAATTTTTAAGCATATTTGATGTTATTTTGATTTTTTAAAAATAAGAATTGGAACAAAGGATTAATTAAAAATACAAAATTATTTTAAAGGATTTTGTTGATCTGTGTGCCCAACTCCTAAAATTCTTTTGTCTGCAGTCACACACTTCTTACCTGATTCTTTTGAGGGGAAGTAGGAAAGGGGTTCTTTTTCTGCTGAGGTTCTGCTTTCCTTGATAAGAACAAGTTAGAATCCCATAAATTATGGAGTAGTGGGTCAATGGATAGACCTTTTTTTCCCCTCTTGATGATTTTAGAATATTAAAACAAACAGTAAAATATAGCCTAATTGACTTCAATGGATTTTAAATGTGCTTTGGACTTGACTCACAACCATACTTCCTTTTAAATCACCTGAAAAAAAAACTGCTAATCGCATTTCTACTTTTAACAGTTTAAATGAAGAAAGGGACTTAAGCTTGTGCTCCAACTTCACACTCTACATATTGTAATCTTTCAGAGCATTACGCAAATCTGTTCTCATCTAAAAACTCACATTGCAAATATCTATACCTATATTCACATCTGACTTATATTTAATTTGCTATCCTTTTAATAAATAACAATTCAGGGAAAAATCAGTCTTATTTTGCTTGTATTTTTATGTTGTTCGTGTTAATTATATCTTGCATTTGTGATTTATAAATTACCAAGAACAAGTATATCCATTTGGATATACTGGTTTTCAAGTATCGTCAGCACACCTAACCAACCTCAATAAAGGTGTCTACAAATTTTAGGTTAGGTTAACCTAAAGTCAGGTTATCTAATACTAACAAATTATATTAAGAATTTTCCTAACATTAATCTTTAATCCAAGAGAACTGATTTTTAGAGCCAGTGATTAACAATGAAATAATATTTGATGATGTGAAGCTCTGTGGCATGAGGTTGATTGGGTGCAGCATGTTATAATAATGAATACTCTACCATCTAAAAAAGTGTGAGGATGGCCATTCTGAAATCCATTTTCTAGCCATTAACAACTGATTGTTGAGTGAGATCTTCATGCTCAGTTTCAGTTGTCCACTGCTTCTGTCCATTTTCAGCAATGTGTTGTTTTCAGTATGAGTACAAGTCCAGTCTGTCCTGAAGATGGTGTTATTGTAGATGTGTCACTGATCTTTGTAACAAGATGCCGAATTACAAAATGTTACTTTTTTCCAACAATAAATGCATAATTTCTTCTGTAGGAATTATGTGCTTTCTTTATGTTGGCCCATGTTGAGAGATCTTCTGCCAGCCTCAACTTTCCCTCATACATTGTTACACTTTCTTGTGTGTGTCCTGTTTAAAAATCTATACCTTAAATTTAATGAGAGTGGGCGGAATTCCCCCCCCCCCAAAAAAAAGTGCAATCAAACTCTATAAATGTTAATGATTTGAGTCCTCATCTGTAACATATCTTGCTCTAGTTATATAGGAATAATGGCATTTGCATCTTTTTATCTACTCACCATTATACAAAGAGCATCTTTTTCCACATTTTATTAATCAACATTTATTATTTAACACAAATTTAGTATCTTTCTTTTTAAGATGTAGTAAACACTTTTGTGAGGTACTTGGGGCTTGATATTGAGCAATTGTGGTGTTTTTGTTGTGGTGTTTCTGAAATAATTTTATTGTTTCTTGCAAAAGATACAATAATAATTCTTTTTTAATAATCAAACTAATTTAGTAAATTCAAGATGGAGGCGCTTTCCTACAGATTATGCTTCCACCTCAGAAGATGAGTTTGGATCAAACCGTAATTCCCCTAAACATACCCGTCTACGTACTTCTCCAGCCCTGAAAACCCCTCGATTGCAGAGCTCTGGGACAGCAGTGCAAACTAGCAATACGATAAAGCACAGGATCAAGGAACAGGAGGACTACATTCGTGATTGGACTGCTCATCGAGAAGAAATAGCAAGGTTTGTTTTTAAAAAAACTCCTTTAAAATATCAAAGTCTTTTATCTGAACTGGTAGTGCTGAACAAATGAGCTAGTTAAATCACTAGCTGCTTCTACATATGCAATATTTCTGCATGGCTTGGTGTACAGAAATCTTGAAGCCTTGTAAAGGAGAGACTGTCAGAGTAGTGCTATCAATACTTTTCTTATGGAGGAAGAGCAGTAGAATTGTCTTGTGCTACACATATCCTGTGTATGATCTCCCAGTTTTATTAGTGAGAGTTACAAATGTATATTGTTACACTTTGTTCTGCCTCAAGAAATAGTTATGTCTGTGTTATATTGCCTTAAAATCAGCAAATAATAATAAAAAAATCAGTTACATGCAAAGCTGATTTGGAGGTATGTTTTTTACCATATGAAAGACCATGTTTTCACTTGTAATTTTTAGTTCATCTTGTTTTTTACTCTGCACTGAAGGAAGACTGTCAAATTAAATAATATATATTTGTCAAAAAAAATCACTTCTTTTGTTGCTGGTGCCTGAGATTAATAAAGTGGTTAGGGGTAGGATTAAAATAATAAATAATGTGTTGTAGCAATAAGGAGGAAAGTACATATAGACGCTCCCTGACTTGTGCAAGCGTTCTGTTCCAGAACGCCTTGCATAACTCGAATTTTGCATAAGTCAGAAACATATCTCCAATCATTTATGCAAAAAAACCCAACCCTCCTATTTTTAGCTTACAGAACTTTTTCCGTAAGTGCGAATTTACGTAAGTCGGGTCTTTTGTAACATATAATAGTCAATATGAAGTCATGAAACTTATCAAAGGTAGTAATATGCAAGGTTGTTTGTGCCAAGGAACATTTAATTGTTGTGGAGAACAAAACGTTACTTTTTTTCAGTTTAGATTCACAGCCATAGCATAGGGATAATGTTTCTTTTTTTTTAGTTGAAGTGTATAAATGCTTATGGATGCTTACTGCACATAACCAATATAAATCTAGTGCAATTGTTTTCAGCTTGTGGTCCACAGACCTACAGGGGTCTGCAGACAATTTCTAAGTGGTCCACAGAAGGTGACCATTAAAATAAAGTTTCAGATCCCAGAAAAGGCATTCCATTTTTTGGATCAAGCAAAAAGTAAGTGAATGTCCCCACCTACAGGTCAAAAGTAATGAAATGTTGTTGTTATCGTAGAAGCCTATAATTTAGTACCCTTTCTCATGCTGTGTCAAGTGCCAAGCATGTGCAACATTTATAGTTGAATTCTGGTCAGTCAGTTTTCAATCTAAGACATCTATAGTAGGGCATCCACAGGCCACAGATTGAATTTCCAAAGGGGTACATGTCTCCATTGGAAATTTTTTAGGGGTCCGCAAATAAAAAAAAGTTGAAAACCACTGGTCTAGTGTATCTACTGGCATTATGAAAATATCCTTTGGGGTAGAAAGGATAATGGAGTAATTTTTGTGAGGTTTCTTAAGCATTACATATGTGATTTCATTGTTCTATTTCCAACCCTATCCCACCTCCCATACTCATTTGCATCTCCTTAATCAGAATTTAAAGTTATGATTTTTATAGAAAGCCTTCTCGGGTTAGTAAGAAAATGGATTTTGAATACCTGATGCTTGTTTTTGTCTGACCTTGTTAAGATCTGTTGTTCATTCTTTGTCTGCATAGGAAGCTGCAATAAGTATTTGATAAAGCAGTTAAATGCACAATTGAATTAGGAAAACAGATGGTAGCAACATCTACTTTTATCCAAATTACTTTCATACCATAAGTAAATTAATCTTGTGAAAGGGTTGCCATGCTTTGTCCTTTTCACGCAAATTTGTGTTGGAACAATTTTCAGCTGTTACTTTTAAATAACTAATTTAGTTGAAATTGAGAGAGCTGACTAAAACTAATGGAATACTTTCCCAAATTCTGTAAAAAGAAAAAAGCAACCATTTTAATTCTGTATTTCACAATTTTCTTATAACTCTGCTAGCACACACAATTCCGATAATAAACTGACTCCATGCACCTTGTATCTGGTAGGATGTCAAATACAGAAAGATTTAGGTCAAATGTTTAATGTTAGAGATTATTAAAGGTTAAAATAAGGGAAATGACAGGTTCTTCAAAATGTTAGATTATTTAAAGGAGAATTTTGGTTGCGGGATTTTCCAGAGTAATGAGACTCTGTTGTGTTAAATTGAGCAATTTTTTAAAGTAATTGCTACATTATTCTGTTCTATTTCTGTTTAATATTCAGGACAGATGACTGCAGCCTTTCTGTTCATTATTATAACAACAGCTAGATAGCACCTTTCATCTCAGGATTTCAAAGCACTGTTTTAGAAAAGTAATTGATTTAGAATATAGAATAGTAGACTAAACATGAAATCTTTTAACAGGAATCTAGCATCTAAACACTATTATGGTGCATGCATTTGAAAGCCATGGAGATAGTTCCTAATTTAGTGTGTTTCTTCCACTTGTGACAAATAATTTTTCAGTAAGGATGATGAGTCTTTCATGGCGTAGTTCGAGACCTACTTATCTGTGCAGTCCTCTTCTCTAATAATTGTGGCTGCAGAATTTTTTGGCAATTTTTCTCATGAAGATAAGCAGCTAAGAACAATGCTGTCTGAAAACAATTCTAAAAGGAAGGTGGCATAGAAAAGTTGACGTTACACTTTGCTTTTTGTAATGTGTTTTGTTTAGTGTTCTAAACTTTTTCTGTTCAGATAGAAAGGATTGAAAATCTGAGCATTTTTGACCAATACATCAATTCAGTTATTTAAAAAGAAAAACGTTCTGTGTGTGTGACATTGCATCTTCTGTAAAGAAAACTGCCTTCTACTGCTTAGAGAATAAATTCCCTACTTCGATTGCAAAAGAAGCCCTGAATACTTAGGCCGATTACATTTCTTTTAATTGAAAAAGTCAATTATAAGTAGAATAATGCACAAGATGGTTTGCAATTGTTGTGACAGAACCATGTTTCTTGGATTTTTGAGTCACTTACCCATTGACCTTGTAGCTGTCTGAGAACTCAAAACATGCTCACTCCATCATCCGAAGGTCTCTTTTTATAACAATAACTACAGTGAATAAATGTTGCATGTTTTAAATTCAGACTCTGCTGAGATTTGTTTCCCTGCTGTTTTGTTCACAATGTTGAAGAAAATTTGTTGTGAAATTAAGCGCAGGTTCAAGCCTGAAAAAGGAACTAAATAGTATACCAGGTATCATGATTTTTGTAATGTTGGGAATATGAAACCTAATGAGCTTACTGCACTGAATAACCAAAATGGTGTTGCAGAAGTTAATAGATTAGTGTTTCATCTTTCTAGTGAAGGAGTCTCTAGCTTCACTTCCCCCAGTTTCATTAATTGACAGCAAAATGCAAAGAAGCAGGCTTTTTATACCAAGTCACAGTTACAATTCCGGTGAAACTATGTTGCAGCTGCACTGATATTTGTGACTTTATTGACTGCTTGAGTAATTAATAATTTGTTACTTGTTGTGAAGTGGCATCCATTTTGAAATTGCCTAACTTTACCATGAATCCTGCAAGATCATTTGCCTTCATTTTTATATGGACTTCTGACACTGTACCATTGTGTCGGTCTGGCAAGAATTCACCCGAGATTTTGGCAGTTTGTTGGATTTTTGGATGTTTCTGTGGAGAAGTAGGACTTCTGCAGGATTATTCCATTATCTAGTGGCTTTTCTTTTGTGATAGCTGTCCCCGGGAGAATTTGCTGAATAATAGCAACTTTATTTTCTACCTTTAAAAAACATGTTTTTACACATTTATATGAATAGTAAAACTAAAAATAAATTTGAGTTAATGCCAGAAATATGTGGGAATGCTCATATTAACTAGGCTGTAATGAGCATCTGGTAAGTGAATGTTTTTCACTTTTCAGCACTGTTAATATTTATTCACGTGCAGAAAGTTCAGCACATTTCGGGGATTAACTTAATTTTTTTTTAGCCTTACACTTCTGCATAAATACAGTAAATGATAATTTGAGATTTGTGTCTTTAAGAATATTTTCAGCATGGTATATCTCACATTGTATCCATTTTCTGTTTATTCATGTAAGCTGTAAAATTGCATTGTTCCATGGAATAGTGCTTGTCAATGCTGAACTGTCTAATATGGTGTTGCAATATTGTGATTTGACTGGAAATGTGTTAACTATGTTTGCCATTCTAATTTAACTGCTGTTCTCAATGCTAAATTCTCTACCTCTAGATCAGTGGTGTCCAATCATTTCATCCTTAAGAACAAATGTATTTCAGAAACGTTAGTGGTCCTCTGTCAATATTTAGGGACAAATTCTCTGTCCTGTTCGTTTCCTGGCAAAGGGAGCAGAAACCACGAGCAAACCTTTGCTGGGGATTTTCTTGAAATGAGAATCCCTGGTGGGCATAGAGCCAGCATAGCTGATTTTTATGCATCATTCCTTTGAGCTACTGGAAAGGGAATGGGATTAACTGAAGTGCACAGAACAACTATCCCAACTTGGCTTCCTAAGAGGACTGCTGAAATCTGGCACAAGTACTCTAATCTGGGCTGGTTCATAGAGTCAGAGACTCATAAATGATGGTTGTTTTTCAGCTTTTCCCTTTCCCTGTCTTATGGACTGCTCTGGCTCTGTTGGGGAAGGGAGCAATCCTTTGAGAGGAATGCCAATGGACTGCTCGGGCACCTATCTTGTGCTCCCACAGTCTCTAGCAGATCAGAAGGCAGTGGAGCAGTCAGAGCTGCTCTCTCCCCTGCTCCCTGTGATGCAGCAGATGTCCTGTGGTAGAGCAGCCTACAGCAGAGAAAAGACAACAGCTGTTTAGAGCACTCTCATCACACAGTAGAACTGCTCTTGGGGCTGCAAGTGAAGAAGTGGGAGACGTTTTGGGAGTCAATGTGCCCTTCTGCCTCCTTTTAGCAGTGAGCTTGATTTAAAAACTTTACTTTAAAAATTGCAGTGCACAGCTTAGCAAACACATTTTCACTTCATAATCAATTACACGTTTTCTTCTTAGCGTGGCTCCACCCAAAAGCCACAACTTAGAACCTCAAGGATACAGGTTGGACACTGCTGCTCTAGGTATATGGTATTGAAAGAATGTAATGTTGTCTTTAAAATTATCACCAGGATCAGTCAAGACCTGGCTCTCATCGCACGAGAAATCAACGATGTAGCAGGAGAGATAGATTCAGTGACTTCATCAGGCACTGCTCCGAGTACCACAGTAAGCACTGCTGCCACCACCCCTGGCTCTGCCATAGACACTAGAGAAGAGGTAGGAGATCTTCATGGAGAAATGCATAAGGTTCTTTCTTTTCTTTATTTCTTTTGCTTTTAGCCTTTTGCATAGCTTTTTTAGTTATTTCCACCCAGCCTCTTTGCATGAATCTCAGCATTCTCTTCTTTTGATTTAAGATTCCTTAATCTTTTTTAACAAAAATCAGTAAGCACAAAAATCAGTCTATGAACACAGATTATTAAATTGGTCACAAACTGCTCATATTATGTGACTGTTTTCACTATTAAACACAAGACATGATGCTTATTCACTTCTTACTTGTCCACAGTCTTAAATATCAATGGATAGTATGAGTACTTTTAAAGATTTTAGTTTGTATACACAAATAGATGGTGTGTGCACTATATACATATAGTATGGCAAAAACAGATAGAAAAGTCCTTGTATTCACAGAAGATATAAACATTTTCCTGTTAGCATTTAAATATGTAAGTGGCATGGCTTAACAGTAATTTTAGCTCTTCATCCACAATATATTATTTTAAAAAGTAGTTTGAATTAGGTTTGCCTTGTGCTGCAGTTTAATTTTTCTCTTCTTTGACTTTCTCTGGTGTGCTGTGTATTAAATTGTACTAAATAACTTGTTTTAGTCATCATCACAGGTCTAATGCTGGTAAATATGTTAAAGATGACATAAAAATCATTCACCTTCTAACATATTACCATTCAGATAGTTTTTTGTAAATGTTTACGTTTGGTTTTGTTCTTTCTTGTCTTCCTCCCCCCAAAATATGTCTAATCATTTTTGTGTATGTAATGGTTGACACATTAATCAACTTCATTCATTCTGAGACTATCTTTTTTTTGTGAAAAAGGATATAAACAATGGCAAGAAACATTCCTTGCGTATGCAGTGTAATTGACTAAAGCCATGTATTTGTTTTAATTGTCTCAGAACCCCAACTAAACATCCGCATAACATGAATATACATTTAATGTTCATTTAAATCATGTTGTCTTACATGTTGTCTTTCATTTCACTGAATAAGTATGGTTCCCTTTTCCTTATTTATTTAGTATTATTAAATTGTACGTAAATATATAATATAATACTGTAGGTGGCAGTATCTCATTGAAGTAGATGTAGACTCTGTAAATAGATTGTGACTAATCTGTCTGAAAAGGACTAAATTGCTCAGTGACTGGCAAAAAAACTACCTTTTCATTAGTTTCATAGAAATCTGCCTTTAAATGTAATTTAATTACAGAACGGAGTACCTTTTGTGAAGAGAAAAAGTTACTCTAATCACTTACAGTCAGTATTGGTAAAAGTATGAGTAAAAGGTTTACCATTGCCAGTTTAAGTGACTGGAATTTCATTTTTTTAATGCTCACTACATGATATCTATATATAGGAAAAATCCTCTCTATCTGGCAATATAATTTTATAGCCATGAATTTCTGGTTTTGGAAAATAGCCATCTGTTTACTACACACACTATCATATAATACATACACATCTTACATAGGAAAACAAAATATTTGATTTTTGTCATAAAAATCTTAAAATGATCTTCTTTAGAGGAAAAATTTCACTCTCATCTTGAAGCCCTTGTAAAGTATGTATCCAGAAGGTTTCATGAACTGCCTATTTTTCATTAAATGTATTTATTTGTTTTGCTCTTTCAGCTGGTTGACCGTGTATTTGATGAAAGTCTGAACTTCAGAAAGATTCCTCCATTAGTGCATACCAAACCACCAGAGGGGAACAGTCGATCTAATGATTCTAGGCCTCAGTTAACAGATGCTCTTGATCCTCCAACAATTACACGGCGGAGAACATGGAGCAGAGATGAAGTGAGTATGCACCAGTGTTCCTGTGTAGTAATATGCTTACTCTTAGCCCCCAAAATGTCATCACATTTTACCATTGCAGGCACCAAATTTACTTGCCCACCTGCTTCCATATGATTGCAATAATGGGGAAAAAAACAGCGATATATTACCTAGAGAGAGAGAGAGTTGTGTGTGTCCTGGGTAGGCTAGAATTTTTTAATACTGTATTTATTTGGAAAGAGTAATAATAACATGAACACAATCAAAAAATTTAAACTCAAATCAGTCATTCATTTTTTTTAAGCATATCACACTAGCTTTATTGTAATGGCACCAATGTATTTTGTAGGTACAACCAGGAAGTTTGAACTGTGAATTTTGTGTGATTTCACAATCATCTCATACAGAGAATGTATGTAATAATGTCTGGTGGTGTCAGGGTGCTTAAAAAAGCCATAATAAACAATTAGCCTTGATTTCAGTGCCATTTCAGAGCTCAGCTTGGTAGATAAGAAAGGGGAGATTAATTAATAAAAATTGGTTATGAAATATCGTAAACTTAACCTGCTCCTAGCCTAATTTTAAAATATGCACAAAGAAATGCAGTTTCATGTAATATGTACATCTAGACTTATTTATTTTCATATTCATGTTTTACAGAATCAGACACAGACATTATCCCTTCCTTTCTCTTGTAACTGACCTAAATTGCTCCACCCTGTTTAAAAAAATAAAAAAGGTGGCAAATTCTGCTTGTTGGCTGACATACTGTGGATTCTGTTGTATACCCCCTTTGCTCCTCTGGCCATTGCCGTGACATCCTTCCCCGCTTTGCTCCTCCGGCCGCTGCCACAACCCCCGCCCCCTTTGCTCCTCTGGCCATGCCACAGGGACACTCACCCCTTTGCTCTTCCAGCCACACCGCTGCTGCGACTACCTCCCCTTTGCTCCTCCAGCCACACTATGGGGGCACTTATCCCTCCACACATGGGGCTGCCGGCAGCGGCTCACACGGTGGGGGGAGCAGTGGCTTCTCCACGTGCCTGCTCAGCTGGGGGTGTCTCGATTTTATAGGGACAGTCCTGATTTTTGGGTCTTTTTCTTATATAGGCTCCTATTACCCCCCACTGCCTGTCCTGTTTTTTCACACTTGCTGTCTGGTCACTCTAGCTGGGGGGCCTGACAAATCGATACTGTGGGCATTTGGCCCCCCGGCCGAAGTTTGGAGACCCCTGATGTAAACCAATAAATATAATATCTGAACTTAAATAAAAAATATTTGGTAGTCTCTTCCTAGTCTGACTTAAAAATTAGATAATAGAAATTGTCTTGGACATGAGCATTGTCAGAGGGCAGCAAATTGACTGAAAAACTAAGGAGAGGGTAATGATTAAGGTGTTGACCCAAAGCCCACTGAAATCATTGACTCAGGCAAGTTTTGGATCCAGCCCAACAGCATTGCAGTAAAGCCACAGATTGATATCTAGTTGAGGTGTCACTGATGTCAATGTTTAGGCCAGTTTTAACGTGAAGCATTTTAAAACCTCTTCTTCATCTCTGTATGAAGCAGTCATGCCTCCTTCTCCATCCCTGGTGGATGATTTTAAATAGTTCTAGGACCTGATCAAGAGAGTTGCAGACTCCCTGCCGATGCCCCTCAAGGAGGTGACAGAGCCTCATCATAAGCTGCTCAATATCTTTCACTAACGCCCGTCAGCCTTCATAGTCTTGCCTGTTAATGAGGCACTTCTGGACCCAGCAAAGATCATCTAGCACACCCCTTATACCTCTATTCTATATGCATGCAAAAGAGCAGATAAGAAGTATTATATCCTGGCAAAGAACATGGTAGGCAGCACCATGCTAAACCCTGCCTCATGACAAAGATCACAAGCGTCTGGACCAACTGAGTTTTATACCAAGAAAATAGCAACCAACAAGATCTTCTTAAAGGGGATAAGGCAATGTGCTGCATTTATTGACTACAGAAAGAATCATAGTAATCAGTGCAATCAGTTACAGCTATAACATTCCACTTACTCACTCATGCACACACATAAGTTCTGCCAGGTTGTTGTTATAGTTACCAGCTTTAAAGTTGCTTGTGCCAAGTAACTGGCCAGGTGGCCTGGACACGAGGATGGAGCTGAGTATTATCAGATGCACATCCAATGGTCCAGGAGGGTGGTTGCAGAGCCAGACTCAAAGCCCTCAGTCTTCAGGGTCTGTTCTTAGAAGGATCCATCCTCATCATGTTGTTGTCATGTTTGAAGTGATAATCAATGATTGTTCTCACGTTTGAGGTAACAGTCAATCAAGCAGATGGCACAGCAGTGACGGAAGGACAATATGTTGTTATCTTGTTCTTTGGTTGTTCGGCCCTCCTGTCCTTTGGGCAAGTATGCCCTTAGGGTTATCGGGCTATCTCATCCACTGTATTCTTCAGCTAAATGGTCTTATTTTAAGGCTGGCACCTCAACCTTTAGTCTTTCATTCCTCATTCAATCATACATACAATATATATCCTGTTACATCTGCATTTTATCACCTACCCATTCTTTAACATAACCATTCTAAAATCAGTGGGACATGGCAGACTTCAATAAGTCTATTCATCCCACTTGTTACATCTAAAAGGAAACAAACAAGACTGCCAGAGTAGGGTGGGGCTCACAAATTTTATTCTGGAGTTCAGGAAAACAAAGTAGTACCAGCCATAAAGTCCAGCTGTTGACTTGTTACTTTTAGAACAAACTTTTTGTCTCTGGATGCTTTTTTACAATTAGCTTAGACCTTTCAAATTGGCAGGCCTGTTTCAATTAGCACAAAGTCAGCAGGTTGAAAGAGCAGGCTGAGAGATGTATTTCTGTCTAATGGTCAGGCCAAATCCGGGTTCTGGAATCTATCTTTCTTACATAAATGTATTTTTAATCCAACATGGAGAGGACATCTTATTCCTTGGCCTCCTTGCAGTTTAGAATCACCAATTATCAAATGTTAATGGCAAAGTACAATCACATTAATTATACCAAACTGAACTCTTTTGTGGACCATCTGCTGACAGAACCCAGGGAACAGTTCTAGGCAATTATTATGGTGGGCCAACTACTTGCCAGAAAAACCCTACAATCGTCCCTTGTCACCGCTGATAGCACCATCCATCTGAATGCTACAGAAGTGGTAATGAGAAGAGCTTCCTGGCTCCAACTCTCTGAATTCCCAAAGTCCAGATTACAGTGGAGGACCTTCCTTTTGATGGATCTAAGTTCTTTGCAGATAGCACAGTTAAGTCTCTGCAAATATTGAAGGATTCTAGAGCTACCTTGCATTCTCTTGGTATTTACACACCCACTTACAAGAGAAAACTCAGCAAGTCCAAAATGGCCCAGAGATCACACTCCATCCAAATCCTTACTTTCCTGGGTCCTATAAGTCACACCAAAAGAGGCAGAGATTTCAGAGAATGAAATCATCCACTTCTCAACCTCAAGCCTTGCACCTGTCTACCTCCAAGCAGTGATGTTTTACGGGTTGTTTGAGGGCTTGAATTACCATCCTCATCCTCTTCAGCTGCACCAGTTCACCAGCCTTCCTCCCTTTGGCTACTGTTTTCACCACCTCAGGTGAGCCTGGGAGTAGATCACTGCCGGCAAGTGGGTTTTGGAGATCTGCTCCATAGGATACACCATCTATTTTACTTCACTTCCACCAGTGGAAACCCCACCCACCCATTTCTGTCCGTTTTCAGAGACCCTTCATGAGAACTTGCTTTGTCAAGAAATAGACACTCTCTTACACTTAGGAGCTATAGAACCAGTCCCCATGGAGCACAGAGGGAAGGGGTTTTATTCCAGATAATTCCTGGTACAAAAAAAGAATGGAGGTTGGAGATCCATCCTAGACCTGAGACTGCTCAAGATCTACATGAAGGCACAAAAATTCAAAATGGTGATGATTGCAGCAATAATTCCATCACTAAAACAAGGGGGTTGCTTTCCAGCTCTCGACCTTCAGGACACATATTTCCACATTGTTATCCAACCATTCCAAAAGCAATTACTACATTTCACAGTCAGCCAGAACCACTTTCAAAACCTAGTGATCCCCTTCCATCTGTTATCTGCCCCAAGAGTCTTTTGAAAAGTCGTGTTGGTAGAAGCAACACAACTCTGCAGGAAAGGTATCTTAGTATTCTCTGGAATTGGTGCATACACAACCAGATCACCATCACAGCGGTCTTTTTCCTGGGGGTTCAGAATATGACCACAGATGCACTCAGCAGAACTTCTTCCAAGACTACAAATAGGAAATAGACCACAGCATATTACACCACATATTCCGTCAGTGGGGTACCCCTCAGATAGACTAGTTTGCCACAGAGTCAAACAAGGAATGCACCCACTTTGACTTGAGGGGTGGATTGGGTCACCAGTCCCTGTGGGATGCTTTTTACCTTTAGTGGGCATCAATCCTAGGGTATACATTCTGCTAACTCTTCTAATGGCCAAAGTTATGCTCAAAATAAAGGAAGACCAATCCAGAGTCATTCTAATAGTTCTGACTTGGCCCAGGCAAACATGGTTTCCATACCTGATACAGCTGGTTTGTTTATTCTGAGAATACTCTTCACACCACTCCACATCTCCTGTCCTAGAAGGGTGAGAAGATTCTTCATCCCAATCTCATGAAAGCATAGCTGATGGATGGCTCATGGGACTAGAGCTCAGAAAATGTAAAAAGAGTGTTATTGTACAGCAGGAAACAATGTACTCAGTACACACATTCTCAAAATGGATGCAGTTTGCCAGTTGGTGTGACCTGAGACAGGTTTCATGAATGACTGCATCATTTCCAGATATACTGGACTACACCCTAACTCTGGAAATCTCAGGGCTGCCAATGAGCTCTATAAAAGTCCACCTGGCAACCATCGTGGCTTTCCACCCCCCAATTGAAGGCTATTCAGTTTTTCCTACCTGATCACAGTGAGATTCCTTAGAGGAGGGCTGGGAAAGCTCTGTCCACCAATCCAACACCCTACTCTGTTATGGAACCTCAATGTGGTCCTTAAATGCCTCTCAAGACCTCCCTTTGAACCTCTGACTACCTGCACTGCTTCATTTATCAAAGAAGACTGCATCTTGATAGCCATCCCTTTGTTGAAATGGGTTGGAGAAATAGAGGCCCTGATGGCATACCGCTCCCCTGCACTGTTTAAGGACAGGTCATGCTGTGGCCCCACCTGAAATTCTTATCTAAAATTTCTTCCTAGTTCCATTTCAGTGACTCCATTCACCTGCCTTTTTTCTACCTCCAACTGCATCTAAATCACCAAGAGGCACTGCTCCTCTCCTTTGGCATTAGGAGAGCCCTGGCCTTCTGTCTAGATAAAACAAAGCCCTTCTGACAGACTCACAGGTTACTCGTCTTATTAGCAGATAGAGACTGCCAACCCTTTTGACCTAACCAGAGTGCATTTCCAAGTGCATATCAGGATGCATTAACTCTTTTTATGAGTTTCACAATATTCATCCACCTCCAGATAAATATACTCATTCTGCAAAGTCCATTGTCACTTCTACAGCCTTCCTCAAGAATGTAGTGATTACTGAAATCTGTAAAGCTGCTACTTCAGCGTCTATACATATGTGTCTTGAACTCTATGTTATAATTCCCAACTCTGCCTCTGATATTCTGTTCAGCTCTGCTGTACTTTCCTCCATAGTGGACTTGACTCTGAAGCCCTCTTCGTCTTAGAAGATACTGCTCAGTAGTCACTTAGAGCAAAGCATATATAGGGATGCTACTCGAAGAAGAAGAAGAAATGGTTACTTGCCCTGTGCCGTATCTGTGGTTCTTCAAAATGTGTGTTCCTACTGGTTGTACACTGCTTGCCCCTCTGTTTTGGAGCTCTCAGCCATGGAGCTTCACGGTAGAGAAGGAACTGAGGGTGATTTGCCCACGCAGTGTTGTAGAACAATGACATAGGGCACAAGACTGACTAACATGCATGCACGGGCCTAATGGACACTGCTATGAGAAATCTCCAACCAAAGACACGAGGGCATTAGTGCACCTAGAATGGAGCACCGTAAGGGCACATGTCTGAAACAACCGTAGTAACTGCACAGGGTGAGTAACCATGTCTTCAGATACCAGGATAATAGGAACAGTATAAAGCTTAGATAATGCCTATCTTGGATACTAAGGGCTGGTCTACACTAGGGGGAGGGATCAACCGAAGATACGCAACTTCAGCTACGTGAATAACGTAGCTGAAGTCAGCGCATCTTTGGCCGACTTACCTGCTATCCTCACGGCAGCAGGCTTCCCCATCGACTCCAGTTTGCGCCTCTCGGTGAGCTGGAGTTCCGGAGTTGATGGGAGCGCCTTTGGCGATCAATTTATCGCATCTTGATGAGACGCGATAAATCAATCGCCAATAGATCAATCACTACCCGCCAATCTGGCAGGTAGTGAAGACATACCCTAAATGAAGTAGTAACTATTGAATTGCATAAATGAATTATTTCACTCAGAGACCTGGATTTAATTTCTACCATAGATTACAAGTAAAAAAGTAATTGGTTCTCAAGTTCATTTCCATTTTCATACATCACTGAATCATCACACAGTCCAATATGATTGTCAGTTGTTGTTCTAAAGAGGACAGTAATAACAACAATGGTGTTTCAGGTAAGGAGTGAAGTACACTGGAAAAGCTGTGTGTAAAACCCTGCACAGTACTTGATTACAGTAGGTCCCTGGACAACCCAGATGTATTAATTCCTCATGTTAATGAACAGTAAATTCATAGGCAAATTCTTGCCAAAGTGAAGTGGGAAGAAGAATACAAAATCTTTATTTTAAAATGTGCAAAATTGTTTCTATCACAGTATTAAATTCTCAATGCATTGCTAATTTTTCCATTTTTAAATAATTATTCCAGGTCATGGGAGACAGCTTGCTATTATCTTCAGTCTTCCAGTTTTCCCGGAAGATAAGGCAATCAATAGACAAAACAGCTGGCAAAATCAGGTAAGACATTTTTTTCTTTTCTTCAATCAGAAGTTTTTTCTTAGATTCACATTTCAGATGGTAGCAGTGAAATGCACAATGCATGGTAGATCAAGTATATTGGTATACTTAAAAGGATACTACTACTTCAACTTCTTGATGGTCAAGGAAGATTTTGACTTGTGAAGTGAATTAACTCCCTGTTGGGAAAGGAATGACTGCTTATAGAAAATATTCATATGATTTGAACAAGGGTAGATAGAGAAAACTGTGGTGAACCCTAAAGGGAAGTAGCAAGATCTATCATAACTTCAACAAAGGAGCTATTCTTCTGTTGTTGCTTACAATATTCCCGACTGCTGTGCAAAACATGTCTAATCTCCACCCAAACATATTTAAATTCCAATTCATTGTGAAGCTTTCCTTCAATATCTTTTGTTCAAGAAGTCCAGCCTCAGATATTTTTTCATTTTATTGAAAGAAAACTTTATTAACAGTTAGTGGAGTTTCCTTAGCAATGCATTTCTTGTTCCTTTCCGGAATTTAGAAGTTAAATTTCTGAAAATCATGAAATTCAAAGTTAAGGCAATGCCACCCACACAACTTTAACTTTGTCCCCATGGAGATAACAATAGGCACTGGAAATATAACAGTACCCTTACCCATGTATACTAAAATCTGCCATTTTCTATCTGAGCAACACAGTTGGTACCAGCAGGTTATCGGACTTGATGTTACCATCCCTGAAAGGTTGCAGCTCTAACTATTTTATGATTTGTGGATTATGCAGGAGGTTGGACTGGATGATCACAATGATCCCTTTTGCACATAAAATTTTAGAATCTATTCAAGAGTTTTAAAAATCTCTTTGCAGTTTCCGTCCATGCTGTTTATCAAACTCCTACTTGAGCTCCATTTCTTAGGGAGGGTTATGTTATTGTAACTTCCTTCGGAAGATGCCTTAGGGTCATAATCAAAGGATAAAATCTGTGAAGTTTTTCTTGTACCTACTACAGCTGTTTGAAAGTAGGTTAAAACTGTCTCTCAGTCTCTAACAGTGGACTTCTCATATTGTCAGTCTTTCAGATGTGTGTGTTCAGCAGTATCATGGCCACAGGCAGCATGCTAAGAAAGGCTTATTGAATTGATTGTCTGCAATCATTGGCTGGTGTTCTCCTCCAGTTTCATCCTAGACCGTCTCCAGTCCAGCTTCTGCCCTCTATGCTCCACAGAAATGTACTTCATCTTCATGCTTCTCAACCTGTCAGCCATCTTTGACACAGTTGACCATGCTTTTCTTCTTAATATTTTGTTCTCTCTTGGCTTCCAGGACTCAGTCCTCTTCTGGGTCTCCTACCCATCTAAAAGTTTCTTCAGTGTGTTGTTAGGAGGATCCTCCTTAATCTCCTCCCTTCTAACTTTTGGAGATGGACCTGGGGGAGGACTCCACAGGACTCTGTTCTTGGTCTCCTTCTCTTTTCTCTGCACAATCTTATTCACAAACATGGTTTCAGCTATCATCTTTATGCCAAGGACTCAAGTCTGCCTCCCTGTATGATATGCCTCCTTCTGCCCAAACTAATATCTTGACCTGTGTCTCTGACATCTCCTCATAGATGTCCAGCCATCAGCTTAAGATCCATCTAGCCAAACATAACTGCTAATATTTTTCCCCTGAGCACTCTGTGTTCGGTTTGGTCATAGAGACCTCCTTGGGACTGTCACCTGATGTGCTGAAGTTACCTCTAAGCCTATTTTCCCTGCCACCTTGGGACTCCAGATCCCTGCCTTCTTGAGCCAGACATGCTAGCCTGCAGCAACACAGACCCAGGTCTGGTCAAAAGCTGCAGACTTTAATCAAAAACTTCTCAGCAACTCAACCGTCTCCAGCACCCAGACATCCAGTTCCCAATGGGATCCAAACCCCAGATAAATCCGTTTTACTCTGTATAAAGTTTATACAGGGTAAACTTGTAAATTGTTCGCCCTCTATAACACTGATAGAGAGAGATGCGCAGCTGTTTGCTCCCCTGGGTATTAATCACTTACTCTGGATTAATTAATAAACAAAAGTGATTTTATTAAGTATAAAAAGTAGGATTTAAGTAGTTTCAAGTAATAACAGAACAAAGTACGTTACCAAGCAAAATAAAGCAAAAACACGCAAGACTAAGCCTAATACATTAAGAAACTGTTTACAGGTAAAATCTCACCCTCTTGAGATGTTCTAATAAGCGTCTTTCACAGGCTAGACTCCTTCATAACCTGGGTCCACCTTTCCCCTGGTATAGTCCTTGTTAGTTCCAGCAGACATCCTAGGTAGAAAGCAGGGGTGTTCTCATGACTGCAGCTCCCTTTGTTCTTTTCCACCCCTTTTATAGCTTTGGCATAAGGTGGGAATCTCTTGTGTCTTTGGGTCCACACCCCTCCTAAATGGAAAAGTACCAGATTTAAGATGGATTCCAGTGTCATGTGACCTGGTCACGTGTCCTGTGAGGCCTCATTCATCATTACCCATGGGTTGGCCCACACTTACACAGGAAGGCTTGCAGGTAAATAAACTATCTACAACCAGTTGTCCTAGTCAGTGGGAGCCATCAAGATTCTAAACCACCATTAAAGGCCCACACTTTGCATAATTACAATAGGACCTCAGAGCTGTACTTCATATTTCTAGCTTCAGATACAAGAATGATGCATGCTGTGACAGGGTGCTAATAGGAGAACTGCTAGCAAACCCTCTGTCACCCCAGCTACACTGAGGGAAGGTAAATTGGAGCTGGGGAGGCTACCTGGCCTTGATTGGCAGAACAGGAGCAGCTGCTGTCTCTGCAGGCTGGAGCTGGTTAAAAGCCTCAGAGGAAGGGAGCCAGGGAGACTGGACAGGAAAAGTACCTGCAAAGGAGGTGGAGGAGCTAGGGAGAAGGGAAGCTGCTCTGAGGGGAAGCAGGAAGGACTAGCCTGCCCTTCTCTCCTGCCGAGGGGAAGAGAGAAGGAACCTTGTATATATTGTGCTGTGAAGGTGGTGGGAGCACGTCTTGTACTATAAAACACAGGTGAGCACTGCAAACCGGGTCTCTTGAGTGACTTTCTGCGACAAACAGGGGCAGGAGCCAGGAGGGCCCTGCAGGAACTCTGTTACACATGCATATAAATAGGATGAACATACTCAGTAGATTATAAGATTTGTAATGATACCTTACAAGAGCCTTTTTGCATAAAGCATATTCCAGTTACATTATAATCACATTCAAAGCATATTTTCATAAAGCATATGGAGTGCAACATCACATCCATTCTCCCTCTCACTCAGGTCCATAATCTGGGTGTCATCTTTGACTGTTCCCTGCCTAGAACCTCACATCCAGGCTGTGTTTAAATCTTGCTGACTCTTTCTGTACAATATCTCTAAAATACAGACTGTCCATTCACACAACTAAAACTCTTGTCCAGACTCTCATCATCTCTTGTCTCTGCTACTACAACCTCGTTTCTGGCTTTGACAGCTGCAATTTGGCCCCCCTTAAATGCTGCTGCAGAGAACATTTTCCTAGCCTATTACTTTGATCACATCACCCCTCTCTTTACAACTCTCTATCAGCTACTTTTTCATTGTGTCCAGCACAATATGGCCTTGGTCCATGACTGGGAATCTTAGTTGCTATCACAAAACAAATCATTTTTATTTAAGTTCGTTTTGGTGGTAGTTACAAATGTTTTTCATCCGATACTTTCTTCTGGGTAAGAAGTGGTCCTCATCATATGTGCTTTCATTCTCTTAAGTGTTTTCTGCACAATAAGGTACTTATATATTGATAGCTTTCTTTATAAAATATTGCAGCAGTTAACAGAAAGTACAAATGTCAAAAATGAGAAATAATCTTCACTCTTGCAAGATGCATTTCACCCTGCATGGATGTACAACACTTTGGTAATCCACTTTGACTGGCATGGGGGAGTAGAAACACTAAAGGTAGATTTCAGAGTTCCATGACTTAATTTCCCACTTCAGTTGTACTCAGAATTAACTACCAGCATATAAAAAGTACAGTAAAAATAATTTGAGTGAATTTTGTGTAAAATTTTCTGACTGGTCATATAGAAATTTAAAAATGCATAGACGAAGCAATACAGAATTTGACTACTATGTCTCGGATAATGTAATTTTAGATGCATGACTGAAATTAATTGCCAAAACACAGGTTTCATTCAGCACAGCATTATGCAGCTAGCAACAGCAGTGAAGGTATTAATATATCTGAGGATGATATTGTGGTAGTGATAGTGAATAGTCTTGCTTAAAGACAGAGAAAAATAACATTCTTTTTGAAAGTGTAAAAACACTGTTGAATTCAGTTACACCAATATATATATATTATATATATTGTTTTCCTTGTATTCCCTAGCAGAAGTGATGTGACTCAGTGGAGAATCAAGTGAAATCTTTTTAAAGACCTATCCACTAAACCTGACTACTACGTTAAAAATAACAGAATACACTGATAGCTATAAACAACACTTAGGAGGGTATTACTCTCATGAACAGGTATTTTTTGTTCCTGGACTGGCATTCATCCATTTCTCTGGTTTCCCCACCACCACCACTGTGAATGATCATATTGTTGAGTTGTGGGATTATGACATCAGAGATAAACCAATCATTCTCTTCTTCCTCCTTTTTTTATTAAAATATTAAAGTTCTTAAATCTTTGTGTAAAATTTAAATCCAAATTTTTCATGGTACGTAGATTTACAGAAAAGTACAATTTATTTTTCTCTCCACTAATCCACATCAGATTATCTGAATTGAACATTACTATGGAGAATTAGCAAGAATGAGACTTTTTATAATGAAGAGTATAAATAGTCAGAACTCATGAACTGTGTAAGGTTAATCTGCCTCTTAGAGAAAGATGTAATTTAGTTTAATAGCAGACTGTAAAAGGCTAACGCCTAGACACATGCAAAATTTAATATATTGGAATTTGTTCATATGTTGAAATGTTTTTTTTAAGAAGGAATTCAAAATGTTGAAATTAGAAACAAAATATTCTTATAATTCAGGTTTATATTTCAGCATAATCTCCCCAAGAAATCACAGTTATGTTCATGCAGAATTTTTTATTTTTTATATAATTAAAGGTAATCTGTTTCAGTAGAGAAGGAATCTTGTTGATTGGCTGAATTGTTCTTGAATGTTTCCCAACATGATACCTGTCACAGGAGTGCCTCAGAAATAATAAATTACTCAAATATTTTTTCACTTTCTAATCCTTTGTAATCCCTCAACTCAGAGGGCAACCTGATACCTTTTGATATGAAAAAATGTTGCCAACCCAGTTGCAGTTCGTTATAAACTGTATTTAGAGTTCAGTATAATGTCTTTTTGTGTTTTCAACAGTTCCTATAACTCCTTCTGGAGGAAGCAGGTTATTAATTAGAGTCATATTAGAGTTGTTTTATAGATGTGAAATTTAGAAAATAAGTTAGGTATTATATGATCAGTATATAGCATGAACCAAACTTGTGCATACTATACATGTTCTGTACATTTACTACAGGATGATGCATTTGCATAATATTGTAAAATACAGTGTAAAAGTTTTCAATAGTAAGTATTTCCTACAGTACCTCTCCCAGTGAGGCAATCAAAGATTTTTCATTTTAGTAGTAGAAAACTTGAGTAAGTATATGCCAGTTGTGCACTCCTGCTAAATTGAATAGATTAAATCTTGATTTATATAAAAAGATTCATAATAATATCAGCAGAGAATTTGGCCCATAGTAACATAGCGAGAATCAGCAAAGACTGACAGCTATGAATCTTGCACTATAACAGAGACCTTCAACTTGAAAATGAAGAGGAATTTTTCAAAGGCATCAGTTGGAGGTGGGCATCTAATTGGCCTTTGTGTCTGAAAAATCTTCCCTCAAGTGTTGTTGTCCACCACTGTGAGATTCTCTTACAAGACAAATGAAGTGCAAGGCAACTGGAGTTGTGCTAACAAATTGTGTCCTGAATATTATAAACTTAATCTCCCTAAAACTGGTAAAATCTGTCATATCCGAGAAACACGTTACCTACATTTTGAAGTGAGGGCACCATTCTTTGCTGTATTATTTGTTTGCAATACCATATGCAGTTAAACCTGAAAGACCAACTCAGTTAGATTCTGAATTTAAGTACATATGTTTCAGCACTTCCTCACAAGAATGTTTGATAGAGATAGGAAATAAATGAATCTGAGGGGGAAAAGAAATCATTTTGTTTTGCTGGCTTCTTCCCTGTTTGTCTATAGACAGTGATGGATAAGAATCTCAGTGGTTGCACTAAAACCACCCCAAGATTCCACAGTTCTCTTGCCCAGCATCATATCAGCAGGTTTTTGGAAGTCACTTATAGTGATGGCTACCTCAGAGAACAGAAATTCTGCACAATTTGTTTGTTTTGCTATGTAAAAACACTTCTTATCTTATATTATCAGAAGTTAAAGCAGGAGCGTAAGGCAGCTAGGAAGAGAAGAGGAAAGTTAAAATGTTTTTTTGAGGGGTCAGGAGGTGTATGGAGTGAAAGGGTACATCTACATTTGAAGCTGGAGGTATAATTTCCAGCTCAAGAAGATGGACCCATGCTAGCTCTGATCAAGCTAGTGCACTAAAAGTAGAGTTTAGCTGCCATGACACAAGCAGCACCACACCATGCATTTACCTATTTTAGACAATAGGCACATACTTGAAGCACCTAGCGCCTCACGTGGCTCCACTCTGTTTTTATCATACTAACTTGATGAGAACTAGCACAGATATGTCTCCTGAGCTGTGGATCACATCTGCAGACGTATGCTAAGCGTGATCTTTGGAGAGCAAAGCCAGCATGCAGATCTGTGTTGGTGCTAAATTCTAGGCTTTTCACATCTCCTATATTTGGAGCAGAGTGTCTAGTGTGATGAAAATAAAATGGAGAGCTGCATTGGCAGTTAAGTGTATTGGAGAGAAGGTAAGGGAGTGGGACTTAATACCACAAGGAGAGGGATGGGAGGGAAGGCAGCTGTCTTGCCGGCACATGAGGAAAACTTCCATAAGTATTTGGATTAAAAAGTTACAAAAACTAATCAAAACATCAAAATTGTTGCAGAAGTGTTATCTATACCATTTTCACTTTTTAAACATTCACAATTTTTTAAAATAAAATTGGTTCCAAATTGATCCCTACACAATGGAACAACTCTAAAATGTATTGGAAGTTTTTTTCCTGACCAGTTTTAGGTAATTGAGGTCCATCAGTTACCAGTATTGGGACATGAAGTTAAGCACTTGTGGGAACAGGTATGTGGCCTTGATTAAATTCTAGCTGTCTCATTGTGGTTGTGATTGGACTTGAGAGGCAACAGAAGGGAAATTTGCCCTTTAAATCCTAGAAACCTGCTGCTAGAGCCTATGTGTAGGTGGATAGAAGTGTCCATACTTCAGTCTGTATCTAGACATTACAGGAGGTGAGAGGAGATATGCAGAAATCAAGGGGAGGCAGCACAGAAAAGGAAAATACTGATAGATTATTGAGCAAAAAGGAAGAAAATACAAGAGGCTAAATAAAATAAGCATGGGAAAAGGGAGAAATTAAAAGATAAGGAGAGCTAAAGATAGAGAAAAATAGAAAAGATGGAGAAACAAGTAGCATTAACTCTGGAGTGAGTCAGGCTGAAGCCAGCAGAAGGATCTGATCACCTGACCTAAAGGTAGGAAAATTTTGAAATAAATAAAATTGATGATAAGATAAGGGGAAAAGATAATGTCTGAGTGAGTGTCACAATACCTTTTGCAATTTCTTGGAAAAGCATTGAGTGCCTCCTGGTGGATTTTGGAAAATAGAATATTTAGAAACAATTTTGCTTATATATCTTAGATTTTCTAAACTTTTCTTCTACTAAGGATATTTACATTAAACAGGAATGTGTTCTTCTGGTCTAATTACGTATTTCCTACATGAAGTACTAATCCCGTTTTGTTTGTCACATCACAATCATTTCCACAGAAACTAACAAGTGTGATGCCAAAAACAGATAAGGTGTAAGGAACAGTAAATAATTCTTAACCACTAAAGAAAATGTTCATACTGATGTCCAGAATGATAGACAAACCATTGCAAGAAGTATAGCCAGAACTGAGTCTCTATACCAGGGATGGGCAAACTTTTTGACCCGAGGGCCACATCAGGGTTCCGAAATTGTACGGAGGGCTGGGTAGGGAAGGCTGCACTTCCCCAAACAGCCTGGCCCCACCCCCTATCTGACCACCATCCACTTCCCGCTCCCTGACTGCCCCCCTCAGAACCTCAAACTCATCCAAACCCCCCTGCTCCCTATGCCCTGACTGCCCTGACTCCTATCCACCACCACCCCACCCTCTGAGAGACTCGAGGACTCCCACACCCTATACAACACCCCCAACCCCGTTTCCCATCCCCTGACCACCACCACCAGAACCTGCTCCCCATCCAACCACCCCTGCTCCCTGTCGCTGCTGACCACCCCCTGGGACCTTCTGCCCCTTACCTAACCCCTCAGCCCCCTTACTACGCCATGCAGTGTGTCTGCCTCCATGCAGCCCGTGGGAACTAGATATGCTGCCCCACAGGAGCGCACAGCGCCGCCGAAGCCACCGGCAGGAGCTACGGGCCAGAGTGCTGTCCATGCAGCGTGCTGAATCTGCTGAGAAGCGGGGATAGCGGGAGAGGGTCCGCAGGGCTCCTCCTCGGCCGGGAGCTCAGGGGCCGGGCAGGAGGGGCCCATAGGCTGGATGTGACCCGTGGGCCGTAGTTTGCCCACCACTGCTCTCTACAGTGTTTCCCAAATGTCTCCAGGAGTTTTTTGCACCAGTACTAAAGGACCTAACCACTTTTGCTCTTTTTGTAGCTCATCTGCCTGCAGGTAAGTCCTAATGGTTCAAAATTAGTCTAACTTTCAGGTCTGCAGGCTTGCAGTTTGATAACTTTGAAGGTGAGTTTTACATCTTCACTCCTTGCCAGGAAAGCTTGAATATCTTCCTGCCACCTCTGAATACATCTGTACCAATAGTTTTGTCCCACTAGAACTACTGAGTTCTAAAGAGGTGGGCTCCTTCCCAAGGGTGTCATCGTTCTCCATATCCTGGATAATTTTCTGGTTTATTCCGTCTTAGAAAAGAGAGGTTTTATTAATGCCTATCCTTGCTCTGGCTTTGTCTATTAAGGCACTAATTCTCTTCTTCCTTTGGTCTTTTGCCTTGTTCCTACTGCACTGAGTGAATGTCTATGTTACAGTTGGGAGGTGTGATTGCAGCATGTGTAGGCATACCCAGATAGCTTTCATCAAAGCTAGTTTGGATAACAGTGCCAGTGAAGCCACAACAGAGTGAGTGGAGCATGGGCTAGCCCTGCTCGCCCAGGATCCTGGTAACGTACTTGAGTAGAATCATAGGAGTGGAAGGGACCTCAAGAGGCCATCTAGTCCAGTCCTCTGCAGTCACGGCAGGACTAAGTATTAGCCACAGCCCTTGCTGCCACCGTTTCACAGCTATTGTTGTGTAAACCAGCTTTGATCTAGCCCAGTCAAAGCTAGCTCAGATATGTCTACACATGGTGCAGTCACACTTCCTGACTGCAGTGTAGACATACCCTGAGCCAGCACTTCTTAGTAAAGTTGACAAGAAAAACTCATGATCTTTATGGTTTGATATTGAGACAATAGTGAGTGTGAAGATCAGTGGCAAAGTCAGGAGGAGCAATTAGGACAAATTGGAGCTGCCTGAAAATTTTAAAGTACTAATAATAAAGGGGCACAAGTTTTGAAAAACTAGACCCTTCTACCATGATGGTAATTTTTAGTCTGAATTTTTTGAAAGAGCTAAAGGGAGCTGGTACCAAACACCAACTGCAATTCAGTGGAATCTGAACACATAATCTTAGTCACTTTTTTTAAAAATCCCAGCCTTTAAGAAATGTAAAATGCCATACATCACACTAATTTCACTTATAAAAAATAATGAGTTCTGGTGAGAGCCT
Organism: Dermatemys mawii; assembly: GCA_007922305.1. Taxonomy (NCBI): domain Eukaryota; kingdom Metazoa; phylum Chordata; order Testudines; family Dermatemydidae; genus Dermatemys; species Dermatemys mawii. The sequence continues at coordinate 438,062 of ML677395.1, read as the reverse complement.
CCACTAACTTGGTGATTGTTTAAAATGTGTAGCTTTTTGATGGTGCTTTAAATTAATGAATTTGCCTGCCTGGACACTTATGGATGCCACTGTCCCCTGAATGGGAAAAACATAGGTAAATTCCTTCTGGTTCTAAAATACCACTAACAGATGCTATGATTGCAGCTGCATTTTCGTTTGTTTAATAAAATTGTATTATTTGGGGAATGCAAATTTTAGGATATACTCTCATATGTAGTTACAGTTAGTGGCTTTTATTCATGACTTGAAAATAAAGATGCAGTAACCCAAACATTAAATATCCATAGATCCCTTTTTCTTTGCGATGTGAAACTTCGACAACCTGAAATGACATTTATGTGATGTAGCAAGAGAATATAAAAACTGCAGGGAAATAATAAATAATATAAATACTTCAGGGAAATAATAAAACAAGAAATGTCTTTGAAGCACCTACTATGGGTGCTCTAAAATGAATAATAAAAGGGAATTGGTTTTCACTGTACTAAAACTCATGTCACTAAGGGCTTGGTTACACTGGCACTTTATAGCGCTATAAAGCCCCCACGAGCGCTATAACCTGCTCCCCGTCCACACTGGCAAGGCACGTAGAGCACTATAACCGCGGAGTTATAGCGCTCCTCGTAATCCACCTCCGCATGGGGAATAAGGGCTGTAGCGCAGCGGCTGTAGCACTACAGCAAGAATGTGGACACCCACTGCGCTACAAGTGATCTCTGGAGATGCCTGGAGCCATTTAAGGCAATTGACGTCTCTTCCCTTTCTTTTGAACTCGGCTGGAGGAATGCGGAAGTACCTCTTTAGAGTTTCTCTCTGAACTGGGCAGATAAGCAATGCAAATGTTTAAGGAGGGAGCCTGTGTGAAAACAAAGTCCTCTGTGAATGGAGGCTCACTGACAGGCTTTCAGAAGAATGGAAAAAACACTGTCTCTCTCCCCCCACGTACACACAACAAATCCCCCCTCACTCCCCTCGTTTAAAAAGGACGTTACACCCAGCTGAATGCTGGGATACCTGCCCTAATGCGCTGCTCTTAATGCCGCATTAAGTGCCCCAAATGTGGCCATGCTATACCGCTGGCACATCTGAGTGTGGACATACAATAGCGCTATACGTATTATTGTATAAGGGGACCGCTATAACCAATAGCGCTATAATCTTGTAAGTGTAACCATGCCCTAAGTTATATACATGCAGTTGAAGTTTATAAGATTCTAGGTCACTAGAAAAAATATCTTCAGTCCACCCTGAGAAACCATGTGCTGTAATATGTTTAACGAAAAAACTATCAGCATTGTTAAATGAGTTTATTAAGTCTGCACAACACAACTGTCTTCAAATTTTTCTTTATTTTGCTGTGTTTTCTGTTAATTTATTTAAAAGAATGAAAACGAAGAGTCAGGTTTAATCTATTAACATTGTTTTTTCACTTCTTTTTGCAAGTGGAGTAAAATACAAGATCGATTAAAGATTTTTTGCCTGTTATAAAATCATTAGATTGAAGAAACAGTTCTGTGTGGTAGGAAAAGTAGAAGTGATATTTAAACACATTTTCAAAATAATGCAGGTATTTAGATATGACTGCAATTTTTATTGTCAATAGCAGTTATTCAAGGAGTTAGCTACAAATTGCATTGAAAAATAACCCTTAGTGGTAGGATTGTGGCAATTGTCTCCATTTCAAAGTCCAGTTTGTCAGGGTTTTCAAAGTTTTTTTTTGTTTTTTTTTTTTGCTTTTTTTTTATACACCTCATAGGTCTGTAGATCTTTGAAAAATAGTGATTCCATAATGTATCTCTTTTTAAAATAAAATTCTTGCATTTCTTGTTTATAGAATATTGTTTAAGGACAAAGACCGGAATTGGGAAGAAATTGAAAACAAGTTACGAACTGAGAGTGAAGTTCCTATTGTAAAAACTTCAAGCATGGTATGAAGAAGTATCTTCTTGGGATGGAATGAGACTCATTTTTACCTGGTTTCTGATTCATAAATGATTGGGCATGTTTTAAAAGGGAACAAGCAAGTCAATAATCTCAAGAAAAAGTTTGAGGATTTAGGAGACTTTCTGCCTCAACAGATCTTAAATTAGTTAAAATTTTCATACGTCAGGGATATTGAAGAAAATTACAAGACAAATATTCTGTTCTCTAGAATTCAGCATCTTAAGAATGTTCATTTAAAATACTACAAAGCGTAGCTCAACTATTGTGTTTCTATGCACTTTGTTAGGAATATTACATTAGGACAATAAACCAAGGGCTAATGTATTCGGAACATGTCACTCTGAATGAGAAATGGCCTGAAATAACCTGACAGGTTTTTTTCTGAATGGCTTAATAAATCAAGGTGTAAAAACAAACACTGACTCCTTAAAATACCTTTAATTTGAGCAAAGAATAATTTAGTAACCCTCAAAATTTAAAATGAGGATTATGTTTAAGGAGGAATTCTCACTGGAATTATTTCACACGCTTGTGGAAGACAGATTTAGTTACTGGCTCTTACTATTTAGAACAATAGTTGTGCTTTAATGTAGGTGAATGAAAATACTTAGGAAATATCGTAGGAAGACATTTGTTTTCTGCTTTTCAATTGACGTTATGAACTATGTAAGTAAGAATATGTTATTCCTTCTTATTTAAGGCCAGATTGTGGCCCATCTTGAGCACCAGTGCAAGGGAGTAGAGCATGTGTGTTACCCCCTTACTCCATTGCACTTTACCACTGCTTCCTGCAAGAAGAGGGAAACATGCTCTGCAGAGCCACTACGTCACCTCCTTGTGCCCAAAGAAAAGGGAAGTGTAGTCAGACCAGTGCATTCGGAGTGTCCACACCCATCAAGTCTACTCCCTTCCTGAAGCAGTGGGGAGACCAGAAAGTAGACTGAATTTACTAGTCACATTCTCATAGTACAACAATGGGCTAAATCACAAGCTGATTAACCCTTAGTTTTCAGTCTTATTAACTCACTAGATATTAGAACCTTATCAGATTTAATAATCTAAATCCATCTTTATTTTTCTCTTACACCACTGAATATCTGTTATTGGTCTTGTAATTTCTATTGAATACTCATTTTTGAAAGGCAGATCCACTTTACTGATGAGGTCCTGTGAATTAATTGGGTACATTTACAGTTTTTTTTAAATTTGGCAAATGATTCTTAAAAATTTCTGAAGTAAGCTTTAAAATATTAGAAACATGGTAATGTAAGAAACATGGTAACTCTCGGGTCTTTTTCAGTGCAGGTCTTTCTTTTACTAAGGAGTCTGTTTGTTTCCTAAAATTCATTTACATATATACATTTTTATTTAAGGATGCTCATAGAAGGAAGAAATTTTAAAAAGAAGTTTCAGTTTTTGTTCCTAACTTGATTGATTTTAATTTCACTGTTTTTCCTATGGCAAAATATTAAAGTTCCAATTTTTTTTGGCCCCATCTACTCAATTTGTAGTTTCTATTTAGTATGTGGTATCAGCAGTTTATTGGTCAGTGTCTAACACTAGATTGTAGAATTCCAATATTTATTGGTTCTAAATCAAATGTTCTCAAAAAATGCTGAAGGACTATTATGACTATTGTCTGTGGAACGCTGCTATCACATTCAAATGTGGAATCTGCTGAAAGATATTGCCTCAGTCCATCAAACCTGAGATAATTGGCTTAAGTCTTTCTTAGCCACTTTCAAGAATCCATAAATTGGATAAATCAGTACAGAAGTCTTTCAAAAGGATTCCAGAAGTCAGTTGCTATTTTGCAAAATTCTTAGCTTTAAAATAAGAATTTTTTTCATTGCTCTTTTCTAAGCATTATGAATATTAGCACTTTGCTGCTTCAGTTTACAATTCTAACATGCCCAGTTGGTATTCCAGAGGCAGGATTATATATTCACCCAAACTGACCTTATTTGCAGGTATTCCACAACACATGATACAATATTAAAATGAAATGACTTCAAAGCTATAGTTTTGTGTTAAGGTATCAGTAATGTAAGTACTGGTACATTAGTGACTGCAGCTCTTATGGCTGTGGGGTAACTATGTGGTCATAATCATGGTTACCTTGAGTGGTGTCTAGACTGTACAGCTCAGACTTTCCAGGCATGGCCACCATGTTAGCTCCATGTCAACTCCAGTAAATTATATTAGAGCCATCATCAAGCTAACCTCTGCCAGTTAAAATACCTCTTGTCCTGTGGTATAAGCTCTCCTGATTCCCCCTAAATCATGTTATGAGACATGAAGCATCTTCCCCACATCCCCTAAAAATGAATTGATATTGTAAGTTTCCTGGAAGGCCTTGCTGGTTAGCTGCCTCAGTGTTTTGGGAAAATGGTTCTTTCCAACCCTGGTGTCATGAGGGGATTCAGTCTGGCTCATAGGTAGGAATAGGTTTTGTGGGTCCATGAGCAAGGAATGGAATGAGCCTTAATACCCATGTACCCTGTTTAAGGGATTGATGTGGGCAGCTGGCCAGTCAAAGGAATTTTTTGTTTCTGATAGGGCAACCAGTTGTGCATCCCACAGCAATGCAGCCTGAACTAACTGTCCATCTGGCCAGAGACCCTGGTTATTTTCCCCCCTGCTTTTTCTCTCCAAACCATCTCCAAAAGGAGCAACTCCTAGTGCAAGGAGATACAACCCAAACAATTTATGAGAATATTTCTTTTAAATTTAGTATTAAATTATTAAATGTGCTTTTTCTTAGTGAAAAAGTTTGAATATATGTTTCTTCCCCAGGAGATTTCATCAATCTTGCAAGAGCTGAAAAGAGTTGAAAAACAGTTGCAAGGTATTTCATGTTTTATACAGTTTGCTGTGTTATGTCTAAATTAATTTCAGAAAAGCCTAATAATTACTGACCAGGGTAAGGTAGTATTCAAACTCCCCAAAATGGCTCACATTGATGTATTTTGTTTTAATTCAAGTCTTTAGTTTAAACAATTGTTTATGGTACATCACTATTTCAAGGAACTGAGATTTCAGGATGGGTTAGAAATCCCTAATTTCCTGACCGCCTTCATACAGAATTGTGCATTGCTTTGTAAAAGTAATCATTCTGAAGTACAGGGTAAGACATTTTCCATTAAACCATGTAAACCTTATTCACTTCTTACTAAATATGAATGCTGGGAGAATATATTGTGAACTGAGCTAAACAACATGACTCGGGGAAGAGTGAAATTTTCTCCATTAGCCAGTTTCTTACTGTTCATAGAAGAAACTAAAAAAAAAAATCATGTCATTGTTTGAACCAGTGTATTATATATTAATTCAGTTTGAAGTAGTCAGAATCTCCATGTAAGCTAAAATAGGATTCCATAACATATATATAAAAGGAATAAACCAAAATGTTGTTGTTATAAATTCTAATAATGATAAACAGTAATTAAATATTAATATAATATAAATTTTAACATCTTGGTAAAGCAGCTTTACTAAATTATTTTTTTTGGGAGAGGGGGTGATTATGCACTTTGTATGGAAGAGAGAAGGCCAGAGTTAAAATAAGGAGAGAGGCTCCCAAAAGAAAACAAGGGACTTACATCAGGAAGGCTTGACAGATTCAGTATTTTTATATATATATTTATTTGGCAAGGGACAGTTTTGCAAAATGGCAGCAGACATTCAGACTGCTTAGATTGGATAAATCAAGACCTCTCCAAGGCACTAATATCTTCATGTATAGAACAAGTCAGGACAAGAAAGGAAAATATAGTAGGAGTGCAACCTGTAGGGAGTGTCTAAAACAGGTTATTTGATTATGTCCAAAAATTAAGGACTTCCAGATTAATGTTATAAAAGTGATATTAAAATTACATTGTCCTCTCTCTTTCAGAGTTCTGAATAATAATTTCTTGATAATATATGAAGCTACCAAAATACTAAATAAATGCTAAATTATTGCTAATTATGATACAATGTATATGATAATCAAGACTAATTATGAGTATGTGTGGTGGGTGGAGATATACGCTCCAGTTATAAAAGTTTGCTAAGCACACATGGCGAAGAGTGCATCACATGTATATTGCACTTATAAAATAAATAAAATGGAACTTTATTAATTAGCTGAGTTTCTCTACATTAAAGAGAACCTATGCTACAATATATATATAAAATGTGTACACACTAAGTGTGTGTGTGAGGTGAAAAGCAGATTATAGTTTCGATGGGAGAGATGGAGTAATGGTCCATGTTTATGTATATTTCTTTGTGATAGTGGGTTGTGTTGTCTTGGTTTTTTGTATGTTGTATTGTAATTTGCTATTTTGTTTTTATTCTAATTTGATTATAAACCCTCTATTATGTTTTTTTAAAAAGAAAATTTCAGCAGAAAGATCTAGATGTCTTGGACAGGTCATTGAAGACATATGGTCAATGTACACAAATGCAAAAATGTTAATTTGATTCTAAGATATATCTCTATTAAGGGATGAAGAATAATAAATGACATTTTAATATTATACCTATTTATATACATATAAATTAAAACCCTTATATATGAATAAGAACTGCATCTACCATTACAGTATACGGACTATTGGCCCTCATGGTGCAAGATACAAGTTGATCATCAGCTATTCTTAGATTGTTCACCCTCTCTTTTTTCTAACCAAATCAGGCGTTGTATAGGTTTTGTATAAATTCTCTGAAGCATTGAGGCTTAGTATATGAAAAGGCTTCTGCCAGAGGTAACATAGCAAGCTACAGTCACCATCATATTCTTGTGTTCAGGTAATTTCTATATTGACAGCCTCTCTGTCAGTATTCTGGCATTATAGAAATAATCAATAGAACAGAATCTTTGCATCATCATTTCCATTCAGACTCTGAAAATGAAATAGAACAGTGCTGAGTTATTGATATTAATGGGTTGTCTGCAGCCTCTTAACCCGGGGAAGGGAATCAAAGATATGTATGAATTCAAATGCTGGAAAGCATGACAGAGACTTTGAGTTGTTTTTCTCAATGCACAAAACCCTAATCTTTGTTTTTGTTTTGTTTCTTTCCCTACCCCCACTCCCCTGTGGTTTAGTGATTAATGCTATGATTGACCCTGATGGTACTTTGGATGCTCTGAGCAACTTGGGATTCACAAGCCCTGTCATACCAGCTCAACCTAAACATAAGTCCAGCCCTGTTTCTCACAGTACCCGCGCTCAGATACAACCAAACTGTCAACCAGAAGCTAGGGCCCTTCGGCCTGCCGCTGTCTCTGTTTCAACTGCATTTGACAATGTTGAATCCAAGCCTGACTTCAGCATACATTTCAACAGGTTCAACCCAGATGGGGAGGAGGAAGATCCCAGTGTGCGTGAATGACATTATTAATTGTTGTCATAATTATCTTCAATATGAAATGTCTAGAAATAAATGAAGAGTCATAATGTTGGTTTTATACAAAAAATGGTTTGTCAAACCAGTTTTCTTTAACTGTGATGCTTTGATTGTCATGCACATCCTTTTCAAACCATACAGATGAGCATTGATACCAATGTAGAAAAGCAGATTGTGGCAGGTTTGCCGTTTGTGGTTGTGTGCTTTGCAAACAGAATTATATTGGCAGTCTTTCCCTATATAGATTTTTCTTTTTACGAGCCATGCTTTTAAAGTGACCTGCAAGCAGACTAACATCCAGTGTTACTGAAACCCCAAGTCTCCCATGCCAAGCTGTTCTAGAAATGATCCTATTCAGTTAAAGTTTGTATAGAATTACTGAACAGTGATGTTTGATGCTGAATAAGAGGATTTATATAGGATACATTACCTGTGAGTACAATAACACATTATTGTATAAGATAAGACAGACTTTGCAAAGCATTCATTCTTGTGTACTGACATTTTCAAACAGTTCTGTAATTTATATCATCTTGTTGCTGCGTAAATTTTCTTTGAGTTTACGAACTTCAGCTATTATGATTGCACTAAGAATTTGCTGGGAGTGGTTGGTGAACATATCAATAGGAGTCAGTCTTCTGATGTACATAGACAAATTGATAAAACTGCACTTGTTTCAATAGAATAGTGTTTTAATCCACTTTCCAAAAGGACAATTTGGCACTTTTTGATCTTGTTCAAAATGTCTTTTTGATGTGAATGAAAGTAGAAGGATTTCATATCTCATTTCTCTCCAAATGTTTGTCAAAACTATAAAACAAGTTTACAGGTAGAACTGTGTGGGACATTTAAAAGCATATTAAGGCAAATGGGTCCTCATACTTAGTTGCCAATTCAAATGCAACATAAGTTTACAAAGGTGATGTGTGTTTCTTGGAATGATCATGAAGGGTAAAATTTTCTTCCGAAGACTTGGAGATAGTAGTCATAACTTGGTTGATCAATAGTTTCACTCCCAAGCAAATAAATTGCTTCTGTATATTTTTCTGTAGAATCCTTGTAAGTCTGTCTCTGTCTTATACATTTAAAAGGATTCTGAAAGAAGACTGCTAATGTAGATTTCTTGCTTATACCACTGAAAAGCAAGTCTATTTAAAATATCTTACATAAACCTATTTTCTATATAAGTTGTCCCAGTAATGTAACATTTGGAAATAATAAAAATAAAAGTAAATGACCTTGTATTTCCAGAACACTAATTTGGAGGAACCTTATTTCTGTTAAATGTAACTAATAGACTGGAATTTCCCTGCGTTTGCATCAGTCTCTGTATATTATTGTTACACATACAGTTTTGCAGCTTTTATGAAATGGTCTTTAGTAGTTCAGCAATAATCTTATATGACATATGTTTAAAATACATTCTGTACATTTTTTTAATTGTACAGGATTTCAGAAGTCACTAAAATGTTGGACCAGTTAATAAAAATGCAAAAACATTTTTGTAGTGATGTCAGAAAACCAATAATTTGTGGTATAAAGGATTTCATATTTGTTTAAAGTTTAAAAGAAAATGGAATATCCTTGTACAACTCGATAATCTACTCCATTAGTTTACAGAAGCTATAGGAAATGTTTGAATGGTGCAGAAGGGTAAAAATAAATTGAAAATAGGGTCAGGTGTGAAAAAAAAATTAGTGCACCAAAACCATCATCATATTTCTTTCTTTTGTTTAATCCTTGGGAACAGAATTTTTCCCCAGACACATGAAAAATAGAAAACAGTTTAGGAAAAAATAAAAATGTAGGCTCTCCGCACAATATTTTGTTTGTGTTCATTCAGGTATTTACACCATTTTGTTCTGTAATAAGCGTTTTGCATTTACTATGTTATTTTGTATGGACACATTCTCCTTATTTATTTTTGTTACATTTATTATGTATGTTATTTTGTTATATGCATTTACAAGGCCATTTTTAAATAAAGTGTTTCTGGAACTTTATATAATGTGTGTGTGTGTATATATATGTATGTGCAATTCAGTGGTTTGGAACTAGGAACATTCAGATGTTTCTGGTTTACTGAAAGATCTTACATTGTATGTTGTTTCTTCCAGATCAGATCCACTGCTCTGACAATAATATTTATTGCTTCCTTTCCCACATCCAACCATTCTCACACTTGTTTTTACTTCTGCTTGTGCAGCTAGAGAGGCAAAAATCAGACCTGTCAATCACCAAGTAGACTCCATCTTTAGAAATGAAAACCAATGAGTTTTGATCTGCCTTCTGGCAGCACCAAATAATAGTTTCCAGAGCTACAAAGAATAACAAATCCTTTTTAAATATTCTGATTTTGTTCCAGATTGGTGTATTTGCTTGTCCCAGCTGGAAATTGGCCTTTGCTTTTCTTCAGGAGCCTGTCTATTCAGGGCAGTGTGAATGTGCTCCATTGAGTGCAGCAGCCTAATGTACAAATGTACTAACTTCAGCCATCAGCCCCACCATTGGCACTGGTACCCCAGGCTTCTGCTTCAACCCAATCTCCCCTACAACCTGACAGTCCAGGAAACAACACCAATGCAAGAAGATGCTCAAGCTCTGGTGTCTGCACGCAGCATTGCAGCACAGAGCACAACAGAAGGGACTGACTCTGATACTGTTTCATTAACCCTTTCAGACTAGCAGGCACAAAACTGGACAGAGGTGCCAGAAGCAGCTCCATAACTCTCAACTTCAGGCCAGCAGAAGGACCCAAGGATCAACTGACTCCATGGATTCCAAATAGGCAAGGCTCAAGCACTTAACTCCCCAGTAGGAACATCCCCTATGCTCTTCATGGACCTTGTGGTGGCCCCCCACCTCAGCTGCCACTGTTGTTAAAGGTACCTCCCCTAGCTGACACCTCTGTCATCAGCTGGGAGTGAATGCCTCTCCTTGCTGGTATTCCTTACACACACACACAGCCCCCTCTCTATAAGCACTGCAGCAATCCATGATTGTCTCCAGAAGGTGACAGTTCATCAGTGGCCTCCTGCTTCAAATGTTCTACCCACTGTTCTTCAAATAGAGGTTGCTCAGAGACTTGTCCCAAATGGCTCCCACTTGGAATCAGATTATTGCCTGTCGTGACTAGCTGACTTCAGGAGGCATGGGGCCCAGATCATCTGTGAACGTCTCTTTTGTTCCCTTCTACTGTTCTCAAGTTTTACTGTTCTGTTTATCCATCAAAGTTGCATTTCTGGTGCCCATCACATCTGCATGCAGAACAACTGAGAAGTAAGGGCATTGCCAATGGTATCTCGGTATTAACCTGTACAGGGTAAGATCACCTCAACTGCTGCTTTGCATCAGAAGACAACACAGTGTTTCATCAGTCTCAGAAGAAGGTGGCTGCTCTCTACAGCATGGGAGCGGGAAAGCTACCTGCACTTCCCATTCCCTTCAGTTGGTGCAGAAGTGTAGTGCTCCCTGACCTGTGGTCTTGTCTATGCCCCAGCTGTAACCCATTCTCCTTTTGTAGCAGATAGAGTTCGCACCTCTGCAAGGAAAGAGTGGAGGTGCTTCAATAAATTACAGTGATGGGAGCGTAGGGGTGCCTAAGATAATGTATTATCCTCCCTATGACATTTGTGTTGCTCAGGCTTTCTGGGCATTCTTGATGCTTGTAACAGGGTTGCTATTACTCAGGACCTCTTCGTGGCCAGAGGTGCCTCTGCAGCATCCTTGCTCTGTTCCTGCTTTTCAGAGCCCCATAGAAGTTCCCTCCAGCCTTTCTCAGGACTACCATCAACCACTGTCTGGGGCTGGGTTAACAACCAAAAGCAGTTCAAATCAGTCATCAGTGTCCCCAAATAAAGTCCATTACAACAACACAAAAGTTCATACCCATCTCTGGATCCTCTGCGGCACATGGAGCTCTGCCCCGCACTGTTTTTCACGAAGCCACCACGCTTATCCTTGCTAGCTGAAGCTCAGCCTTCTAGCTCTGTCTTCCTTCTCCTGTTAGTGCATGCCCTGTTCTGAGGTAAAAGGCAGCATATATACAGCTTTTCTTTGGAGAGCTTCCCCGAGTTTGGTTGGGAGGAAAGGGAGTTCTGCCCCACCCTAGAGGTCACCTCTGGAGATCCATGTGATTTGAAAGCTGCTGGAGGTAGGGGAGGAACCCGGGCCCCGATGAATGAATTTAGAGGAATGAAGTGAACGTGGGGAGTTTTCTTTAGTTCCTGGGACCTTCCTTCATGTTTTCTGCTAGGGGAGGACACCACTGCCGCCACACAGTGAGGTTCATATTGGACAAGATTATTCTATAAGCATTCATATCGTTTGTGGTTTTGCAGTCTAAGGTAATTATACCAAGGAAACAATAATAAAAGTTTACCTTTCGGGGATGCCTTCCTTCTACGATTCTCAAAGCATTTTACAGTCTTTAGTTCAGTTTCTCAGAACCCTTGGGAGGTACGGAAGTACTGTTACCCATGCTGATGCGGGAAAGGAGGTCCCAAAGATCTTTGTGAAACAGCTTACTGGAAAATGCTGACACCAGATTTTGCTAAAAATTAAAAACTCAGTGAGTGACAGTAGCAATCCTGGTGGTAATAAAAGCCATATGGTCCGTGAATGCTGATGCTTTTAAACATCTAAGATATCCATGAATTCTTGATAGAGATCAGGGACTCTGTCAAATGTATTTTTCCAGCAAATCAGATTTGCACCTCATCCCTTAGTATGTGTGTGAAAAGTGTTTGGTAATGTAGTTTTGGCTGCTTTTAAAAATTTATTTTTCAGTACTCACATTCTGTTGATGGCCTATTTGTCGCCTCTACATTTTTTAGAGCTCTCATATAAAAGTTGCCCAGAAATGTCTAGTACAGTATTAGCAAAAAATGTTCAGTCATTTATATCAAAGCTTAGGCTTTTCCATCAGTAAGATAGAGACACCATATTATTAGTCAGTTATGCAGCAGCACAATTAGGCTAGGTATTAAAGGCAATAATATATTTTTAGCCATGTATTTTAGGGTTTATAATCTGAACGTTTACGCAGAAGGTCTAAGGCAAATTACATAAGAGCAACTGTACTCTTTCTATTGTCTAGAAGTGATTGGAAACATCTAAAAGATTATACACTGTTGTGTTGTAGCTTGTAGCTGTGCATAGCTAGTCTGGTCCCTCCAAGAAAGGCGGGAGCTAGATTGAGAGAGACTTCTGGACCTTTGTCAGTCTGCTGTATTGCTCTGTGATTGTGCTTGGGGTAAGATCCTTGATGGGCGTAAATCATTGTAGCACTGAAGCAAGGGTGGCCAACCTGAGCTGGAGAACGAGCCAGAATTTGCCACTGTACATTGCCAAAGAGCCACAGTAATATGTAAGCAGTCCCCATCAGCTTGTGCCCCGCTTTCAGCACCTCCCACCCACCAGGAGCCCTGCCCATCAGCACCTTCCCATCTCTCCCCACACCTGATCAGCTGTTCCCTGGTGTGCAGGAGGCTCTGTGGGGGATAGAAAGGGACGAGGACATGGCAGGCTCAGGGGAGGGGTGGGAAGGGGTGGAGTGGAGGGAGGGCCTGTGGCAGAGCCAGGGGTTGAGCAGTGAGCACACCTGGCACATTGGAAAGTTGGTGACTGTAGCGCCAGCCCCAGAGTAGGTGCCTATACAAGGAGCCGCATATTAACTTCTCAAGAGCCGCATGTGGCTCTGGAGCTACAGGTTGGCCACCCCTGCACTTGTGACTACAGTGGTCAAGTGCCAAATTACACTTACCAATGATCCAGCGCTGGGCTTGTTTTTGGAGTGTGAAATAACATCCCGTACATACCACAGTGCTTAGCTGTGATATTGTACCTACATTAGAGGCAGAGTCACCTTATCCACTTTACAAGTACCATGGTTCAATATGTGTCCATACACCTGTATTTCTGTTATCACACCCATGTTTGTGCATCCACACTTGCCCCACTAACCACGTATGTTTTAGTTGATTCTGGGCAGCTAGTTCATAGTGCCTCAGCAGAGGAGAGAGTACCTGAGCAATGCGGAACCAGTTACAGGAAGCCAACCATAAGTCTGTGTAGACCTCTGTAAGGGTTGAGTTGCTATTACCTGTAATAGTTACTGAGATTTGACTATGTTGTGTAACAGTCTGGGCAACCTGATCTTTTAAAACAGGTTAACCCTTTGAAATGAAGCTATTTTGACAGGTCTTCACTAGGGCGCAGAAGGAGTTGCTACTCAGATGCGAGTGGGGCAATCCCAGTGCAGGGATCTCACATGCTTGGAAACTAGCATCTCTTGCTCTTCAGTGCCTAGATTTGGAGCCACAGCCAGAGTAGCTGAGCCAGGGAATCATTTCTTATGCTAGGGACTTGCACACAAACTCTCTTTCACTTTTGTTTTTAGCCAGTGGCCTGCAGCTAATACTAGAAAAAAGGTCCAAAGGAATCAATGCCTTTGATTGTGCAGAAGAGTACCTTTGAGTGGCATCTTGCTTATTAAGCCTATATCCATCATGCCTCCAGCTACCGCAAACAAAGTGGTTACACTTCCTCCCCCAGCAACTCTGAAGAGTCACAACTGAACCCTTTGTGTGCAAATTAATAATAAAAAAATCAGTAAATACCTAAGCAGTTATTTGTTTCCTGTTGTTTACTCTAAACAACAATCCACCTGGAGATGCAAAGTTGTGCATGTGAAATGGAGAGTCTGTAATGCAATCCAGTACTGATTTGCCTCCAAATGACTGCAGCTGGGTCCGTGTGCTGTCAACAAATGGAAGAACATTCCCCCAGGTTTATCTGAAACGCATTTTACCTGGAAGGCAGTGCTGATTGAGCAAACAGATGAGTCCTCGTCAGCTGGCGATATTAGTTAAACCATACCCCATGAGGTGAATGCAGTAGGGAGAGACACCAGTCTGCTATTATGTATATTTTGACATTGAGGAGATTTTAAAGAGCTGATTTAAAGTAAAAAGGGTACAAACATTTTGGTTGTTCATATACCTCTGGGCTTCTTTAGTCAGTCGCCCTTTACACTTAGGCCTGGTCTACACTACAAAGCAGGTCCACACAAGTTGACTCCTGCTGACCTATTTGTATATATGTTTGCACTCAAATTTATCTCTGGTTGATGTACGGACTCCATTATGGTGACATAATAAAACCAACCCCAGAAGAGTGAACTATAGTCAATGTACTGAGCTCAACACAGTGAGTGTAGACAATGCATGACTAGTGTTGACCCTACCAGTTCTCCAGCAGCTGTCCCTCATGACCAACATTGAATGCCTTTTCACAATTGTGAACTCCGCTGCACAGGGGTCACAGAGACCAGGAGCTCCACCCACTTTTCCCTGCCTTTCAAGACCCCTGCATATTTTTGAAATGCCTTTCCCTGCTTGCCCAGGTTGGTGAGCACACCTAGAAGTTGTCCCTTGTTGTGAGCAACTGCCCAGCCAACCATGCCAACTCCATGCTCTAGACATGCTCCTGCCTGGAGTAGACAGGAGATGTTGGATCTCCTGGGCCTGCGATGAGGTGAGTAGGTGAGGTGAACAGTGAGGTGAGCAGTAGTGAAGCAGTACGCTTGTGCCCACAATGCAGAGCTGGCCTAGGCTATAGCTGTAATGTACAAGAGAATGACAAGTTAAAATGCACATTCCTCTTTTCTTTATTCATTCCGTTTCAAGCAATAGTGTAAAAAAAAATTGGGGGCACCTCTTTTTGGTGCCCCCAAATCTTGGTGCCCTAGGCAGCCGCCTAGTTCGCCTAGTGGTTACACTGGCCCTGACCACAACCTCTCTACTGGGAACATGTGGCAGAGGGGGTGTGTGTGGGATCCAGCTATGCAACAAACCAGGACCTGTTTGAGACTCCACCACTGTCCAGGCAGTCCCACCAGCAGAACACAGCTGACCTGGTGAAAGGAAGGAACCTCGGGTAAGTGTGTGCATGCATTTTTCCTGACAATTTTTAAATGTAAAGATGGCACCTAACCCACACCTAATTAGCAGGACACAAGTATCGACTTTTCATCGTTTTACTCATTCAGGAAGAGGTAGCAGGACAATAACCAGTATGACGGAGTCAGACCAGAAGGGTATAGGAGAGTGCTGGAAGGCAGGTATATCAGCCTCAGGATGTGCAGGTCCCTGTTCCCTGGCTAGCCAAACAAAGGCTACTCCAGGCCAATCAGGAAGCTTCTAGAAAGTAGCAGAAATAGCTAGCCTGATTGAGACACCTGAAGCCAATCAGGGGCTGGCTGAAACCAGCTAAAAACCTCCCAGTTAGTCGGGTGGGAGAGCCAAGGAGAAAGGACCTGGAGGAGAGGAAGTTTTGTGATATCCAGAGGTAAGGGAGAAGTGGGAGAGCTGTGGGGAAGTAGCCCAGGGAAAAAGTAGCAACTCTGTTAGTGAAAGGTTGGCTGACAATAGCTACTACCATTAGGGTCCCTGGGCTGGAACCCGGAGTAGAGGGCGGGCCCGGGTTCCCCACAACCTGCTACTACTGAAACACCTCCTGGAAGGGGAAGGCAGGCCCCTAGCAGGACAGGAGGTTATACTGTCCTGAAATAAGCCCAAAGGGACAACAGAGACTGTGGGAGTTCTCTCACCAACAGCTTTGCTGGCTGATGATGAAAAGGGCTCAGTAGACTGTAACCCTGGCCTAGAGAGAGAAGGGATACGTGGAGGGTTGCAGTGAGCCTCTGAGACTAGCACAAACCGCCTGGAAGCGCAGGACCCACAGGGACAAGGCCAGAGCTTTGCCACACCAGATACAGAGTTACCTGCTTTTCATTCCCCTGCACGTTTTTGGATGGGGGTGCAAGTGGAGCCGTTTGTTTGTGTACACAGGGATGTCCCTTTCATCCTCCTGAGAGATCTTGATGAAACTGTCATGGAGATACACTGACTCCTGAAGGTTTCTAGGGCTGGCTGCCTCATTTCTTCCTGTGTGGTAAGACACTTTCCCATGCCACTCTATGATGACTTTGGCAGGCATCGCTGCAGTCAACAGGCCACTAGAGGCATAAGGTCCAGGCAGGGTTGGGACACTAGCCACACCTGTGCTGTCTGTGCCTTTGTTGCTCTCAGCAGTTACTCCCACCATGTGTTGAAAATACTGCCAGTGCTCAAAGCCATTTCCCTCTACTCGTACCCATGCAAACAAGGGGGCCTGGCTCCGCCGATGTTCAGATGTGATGGCAGCCCCCATCTCCCCTGGCACCCACCACAGAAGAGGCGAGAGGCCTTCCTGGAGCTGAGGAGCACATGCAGTAATGGTGCCGGGTGAGTGTACTGCCAAAGAGGAGGAGAGGCCCCCTCCCCCGGAGCTCGCTGCTCCCGGCAGAGAGAGGGCTGGGTGGGGGGACGACTATAGAGTCCTCTCTGGCCCCAGCCCCAGGGCAGCCTGCCTGCATCCCAAGCTCCTCATCCCCAGCCCCACCTCAGAGCTCACATCTCCAGCCAGAGCCCTCACTCCCCTGCATCCGAACCCTCTGCCTTAGCCCTGAGCCCCTTCCTGCACTGTGAACTCCTCGTCCCCAGCCCCATCCTGCAGCCCTCACCCACACACCCGAACCCTCTGTCCTATCCCTGAGCCCCCTCCCACACCCCAAACCCCTCATCCCCAGCCAGAGCCCTCTTCCCCCCACATTGTGAAATATAGGGAAACCGTTAAACATTTACTGTTTCTAGTCCATTTTTACATTATTTTAAAGAATATATATTAGCTTACAAGACAGGTGTGTCTGGGAGAGGGCGGCACTTGGACCCATTCTGGGCACCACCAAAAATTATACAAATCTGCTGCCCCTGTGCCGGGGGACAGTAAGGACAACCCCATTTTCACATACTCTGATCTATGAGAGCCACAGCTGGTATATGTGGAGCCAAAACGGACAGGAACGTTTGCTGCCTTTCTAACATTAAAGTTCAGTTCCATTCATTTACACGAGAAATTTGTGTTATATTTTTTCAATTGCATATTGGGGGGGTTTGCACTGATTTTGTTACACAATACATTTCTATTTTCAAAAAATAACTCATTTTTATTACTTCGCAACATAAACTATATAGATTGGTGAGTGCTATTCTAATCACCCAGTACTTGTCATTGTAAAAGACCACAGAATTCATAGATTCTGTGAAATACACAGAATAATAATTACAAATATACAGCAAGAGCCACATAATTCATAGGTTCAGGAAAAGACACAGTGTATTAGCCGTAAATGTAGACCAGACACTACGTAATTCCTAACAGCTCCCAAAGTTTCAGGGCCAGCTAGAGCACAATCCCCCATGTCACAGTAATGTAGTGCTCTTTCAAGGTCTGTCTCAGCCATATAGCTTCTCATAGATTCTTATGATGCTCTTTGCGTCTGGCTGTTCAAAGTCAGCATACAGCCACCGCCGCATCTCTGCCCCGGTGGCAGCTTCTCCCCCTGTGCCTCACAGATATTATGTAGGTGTAGGACATAACAGACAGCTATAACCGTTGGGATATTTTTCACCCTGAGATCCAATCTTATGAGCAAACAATGCCAGGATTCCCCCATTCAACTGTCATTCTGACAAATTCAGTAGTGCCGAGCTCTGCGGGCCCCATGCTTCTGTCAGAGAGGCCAGGCACCAAAAGTGCTATGTGGGATTTTTTCTTTTAAAGTGCAAAAATTGTGGACTATAGGTGGCATTATGGGATGGAAAAGTTGCATGATGGAACTTGACCCCTTGCTCCCTGTCACCCTGCATAACTCATTTCTATCCCACAACACACCATGAAAATTGCCTGAAAGGATCTCTGCTGGACGATGGCGAGTTGTGCAGTGGTACGTCAACATAAGCACTCCTGGTGAGTATGCACAGGGCTGACACAAGCAGTCAAGTATGCACGTGCACAGGTGATATACGAACTGCGGTGGCTTGACTTCAATATAAATTGCATTGCCCAAACTTTGTAATGTAGACATGGCCCTAGATTATCCACAGAGCATAAAATGGGGGCCCAGGTCCATCAAACCTATAGGATTCCAAAGTGCTCAAGTATTTCATAATGGAAAAGACACATAACAGATTTTAAAAAAATCCAGCATCACTATTGCAGCAATGTATTAAACATGTATTCCTGCAGATTAATGGCTCTTACCCGAAAGGATAAACGCAGTTTATCCTCCCTCATACAAGCATGGGAATATTAGATTCTTATGACCACCTATAAAAATGATTTCAGAGCCACCCCCTCCTATCTCAGATTCATATCCCTGATACCTAAAAGCAATCAGTAGTGCATTTTTGATTGATCACATTTTGGCATCAGACTTTCTATAGTGTGAAGAAAATGTAAAGATAACTTGTACATTTCTTGTACATTGACTTCTTTGACTTCCACTACTCTGTGGCCCTTTAGATCGCCATCCGAGCCCTGCTGCTGGGGTGATTGGTCACTTCCACCCCAGGCCCTGCACTCCCCTTGGGACAGCCCTGGCCCTGGGGCCTGGAATTGCTCTTGACAGGGTCTGTCTCCTCGCTGGTCACCTCGATCACTCTGTGCCTTCAGCAGGGCATGTACATAGCCAGTATTTAGATTGCTCAGTAAAGACTTCCAGGAAACACCACAGTGGAATGTAGCTATAAGGATACTTTCTCCATTGGCCTCATTATTTCATCCATGCTTGGAACATACATTCACTTCATTATATTTTTTTAATTCATCCATACCACTGTAAGTCACTTCTCTGTGCAAACATATCAAGAGGATAGAAAAAAACACAAACCGCTCCCGGGAGGCCCTCACTGAGGCTCACGACAGTGCTGTTACATCTGTGAGCCCTTTCCTTTTATTTTATTTTGTTTATTTTGTGTCACGAGGTCTGTTTTTTAATCAAAAATATTTGCTGATGGCAGCCTTTACTTGATATGGTTCTGTGGAGTGATAATGGCTACTTATCCTTCTGGGATCTCCATTGTCCTGATTTTAGGGAATCCCAAGATGAAAAAGCAGCAGTGAGGGCTCTAAACCATGCCACATGCAGGCTGACAGAGCAGACTCCATAAAATCTCCCATGACTAGAACCCACAGAAAAAGAGCCATGGCTATACTGTGCAATAGGAGCGACCTATGACTGGTATCCATGGCTGCCCAAATAGAATGAATAGTAGTAGACCAATCTGAAAATGAAGGAGCCATAATCAAAATCAATAATAATAAACATCAGAAAAAAAGATCAAAGGAAAAAAGTCTGTGAAGCAGGTCACAGACAGTCACTGCACAGCAATGAGGAAGTTGATATAAAAATTAAAAGCAAGAGAAAGAGTAGATCACCACAAATGTAATAGACTCTTTCTGAGATTTGCATCCCAACACACACAGGTGAGTCTTCCAAGTTCAATAGCTGAAAACATCTCCCATTTCACTTTCGGCTGTGATACAAAGGCAGGACAGTGCAGACCCCAATAAGATACCAGAAGCCTGGCACTTCAGTGAAGAGCTTCAGAAGCTGGGCGAGCATTAGTGACCACAGGCAGAACCATGTTTCCTTCAAGTATGATTGGTTTGATCATTTCAGGAATTGAGTTCATTACAGGGATTATAGCAAATGGATTGGTAGTCGTGAATTGCACTGAGTGGATCAGAAGCAGAAAACTGACCTATTGTGAAATGATCCTGACTAGCCTGGGCATCTCCAGATTTTTCCTACAGTGGGCAATATTCATTAACTCTATCTTCTCTGCATCATCTCCAGTGATGAATGGACTGTGTGACATATGGAAAAACCTCTGTATTGTTTGGCTGTATCTAAATACTCTCAGCCTCTGGTTTGCTACCTGGCTCAGTGTCTTCTACTGCGTGAAGATCGCCAACTTCAGCCAACCTCTCTTCCTCTGGCTGAAGCAGAGAATACCATGGCTAGTGCCACAGCTACTCACGGGATCCCTTCTGGTCTCCTTGGTCATCTGTCTCCCTTCAGTCAATGTCATAAATACAAAGTACATAGACAATTCAACGAATAATCTGTCAGGAAACACCAGAGTAGAATGTAGCCATGATGTTAATTCATCTTCTGGTCTTCTTATTTTGTACATGCTTGGATATCCCTTTCCTTGCTTTATATTTGTTGTTCCCGCCATACTGTTAATCATTTCTCTGTGGAGACACACCGAGAGGATGGAGAAAAACACAAATATCTCCAGGGACACCATTACTGAGGCTCATGTCAGTGTAATTAAAGGTCTAATTGCTTTCATTTTCTTCTACTTTTCTTATTTTTTGGCACTAGTGACATTTTTATTACAAACGTTTGTCCAGAGCAGTCTCTATTTCGTATGATTCTGTATAGTGGTAATGGCTGTTTATCCTTCTGGGCACTCTGTTATCCTGATTCTGAGTAACCCCAAGCTGAAGAAGGTAACAGTGAGGGCTTTGAACTATGCAAAGTAGTGGCTGAGAGATGAGGCTTCATAAAACCTCTCATGATCAAACTCCACAAAAACAGCCCCTTCCTCCCTTCTATTCTTGAAATAATTTCCCCCTACTACTGCATGCACTAAAATTAGAAGATTTCCTTCCAGAGCTTTGCTTCATGTGGAGAGCAGTAGAGGACAATGTTAAACTTTGAGTGACCTGATTCTTTTTAGCTAAATGCCTGTGAATTAATGACTCATAGAAGTGGAGGGCAAACTCCTATCAAGTGTAAGCTACACTGCCTGAGACTCAGGAGTGTAAGAGCCCTTGAACTGGTGCACATATCCAGTCTTACTGGGGTCCTATGGCGAGAGATATCGACTGGACTGTCCATGGCCAAGCTATAAGATCTGCAGAATACCAGATGCTTGTAAGGATCTCTGATGAAGAACATCACATTAACAAATGAAAAGATGACCTAGAGGATCTACCCTGTTGTTATGGAAGGTGCTAGAGGCTGCCGCCAAGTAAGCCTTTAACTTGGTCTTTCATTGTCTTTGGAGCAAAGTCAATGGGCAAGCATTCTTTCAATCTCTACAGAAAGAGCATTTAAGTCCCTTTATATAGTAGAGACAGCTACAAACAATGGAGGGAATGTTCAAGGCACATGGCTGGTCAGAGCTAAACTGCATAGACTGAAGGGCTTCCCGGATTGCAAACACAGGGATTAGGATATTGGTTTATGTGCTAGGGGCACAAAGCCAGAAGAAAAACTGCTTCTCCAGGCGTGAATATGACTCTGAGAGGAAGCAGCTGGACAGTGCTTCTGGGGCACAGCAGTTGCTGGAGTGGCAGACTTGGGAAATTCTGAACCAGGAAACTGCCTGAAGTTGTTTATTTCTACTGTGCTCAGGTATACAGGAATTTGTATAAACTTCTGTAAATCAACAAGGTTACACTGAAAAATATCACCCAGCTTGTATCATCAGTTTCTCATCCTAATGGAAATAACCTGGCGAGGCCCTGAATATTGGTTAACTGCTCATGCCAATGGGGTAACACTGGTGTTAGTCACAGGACAGAGCTTCCAAAGAGAGAAATGGTGAGCTGGTATTCCTGCTGCCCCCTGGGGTGCTCCCAGAAATCAAAGCAAATCAATATCAAATTGGAATTTAATACTGGCCAAAAGAAATGAAAACAAAAGCTGGAGATGTCCCAGAAGGAACTAAAAAGACTTAAAGGAAGAACTGGAGAAATTTCAGAAGTAATTAAAGCAACATTTGGAGGTTTCCTAGGAAGGACTGAGAAATAACTGGCAGTCTTACATAATAAAACTTCGTTGGAGCAGTGGCTAGAAAATTTGCAGATTTGATGTAAGGAACAAAAAAGGAACCTAGAGAAGGAATTAAAAGTGTTACAGACCTCTGCGGATGTCCGCTTCCTGGCGGAGGAATCAGGACACCCAGAGAACTTGGCTAGGACAGAACACTTTAGAGTACTTTTCTTCCCCATATGTAACACACACAGGGACCCAGTAGGGAGAGGTCAGCTTGTTCCAGCCCACAAATGTCCATTATCTTTGAGGGGGGAAATCCTGGGGAGAGGGGAGAGTTGGCTCAGTTGTGCATCATAGCCTAAAGGAATGGCTGGAGAGATGAAGAGAGTGGCAGCTTTCTGACAGCCAGCTTGAGTGGCCAGCTTTGATGGTGCTGCAGAATTCTCTCCAAAAAACAGACTGTATTGTTTGGATTTGGTACAAGTTCTTGACATGCAGTGTGGAGCCAGCCGTCAGTCTGAGCTGGTCAGGGCACAGCTAAGGTCTAGAAGAAGAGAAAAAGAAGAGCACTCAGCTCAACAGATAGAGAACCTGAGGAGACTTGTGCTCCAGATTCCAAATTCGAATGAGGACTTCCAGGACAAACTAGTAATGGACCAATTTTTATGGAAGCGCAGATGGACTTCAACATGCAGCTCAAAATTAGCAAAAGGAGACCAATGCTACTTTGTGAGTCTGTGGAAATTGCCACAGACTCTTAGAAGCAGCCCACCAGAAAAGAAAGTAGCCACCAATGGGGAAGATGGAAGCTGATCCCCATGAGCTCTAAGTACAGATCTGTGTCTAATTTATACAGTGGAACAGGGAATTCTAATTTGTTCATGACACTTTTTACACATTGGAAACATTGTTAAATGTGGTTTGTAGAACAAGCAGTACTGGCAATGAGGCAGACATTAAGGGAAGCAGTTCAGTTAAATGCTGGTGCTGAAAAAGTTAGGTCACAAAAAGAAGGAGTGTTATAAATATAAGGCTGGCCAGCAGAGAGGATCAAAAATGCCTAGTGAAAGTCCAGTTGACAAATGAGGGAACATCAAGCTGAAGGGGCAAAGCTTGAAGGTATAAGGATCAGCCCCATAGTCCTCATTTAGATCTTGCCAGTTAAACAACAGTAAAGGGAGTTTAGCTATTGAATGCGAAAAAGACCTAACTGGTCTCAAATAGAGACAGGGACTAGGGAACCAGGCACCTGTCCAGAAATGGATAAAACTGGGTTTGAAAAGTAGATCTCTGGAATTGAGCAAGAAGTCTGGGTAGCCAAGATAGTGAATGAGCTAATAAGTGGTCTGGATTCCATTATAGCCAATAACTGTATAAAATGCCAACAAAAAAAGTGTGGTCCAGGTGAAATAAATTATTTTTGGACAATGGATTTGCAGTGAACAAGTTGTCCACGAGGCAGGAGGACAACAGCTACTTGTTGTTTTAGCTTTCAAGTAAGGGAAAGATAGGGAGTGATGGAAACCTGCTTTGAGACCCAGTGTCAAGAGAATTTTAGTTGGTAAAGTTCTTGTGATTTTTGCCTGGTCACTGAATGTTTCTAACAAACAGAAAATGGTAAAAGCAGAATTCCAAGTGATAAAAAGGAAAACAGAGGCTGTGTAGAACTGGCCATCTCCCCAGACACTCACAGATGGGCAGAGTTTTGTGGGGCTCAGCTGCTATTACAGAGTGTTTATTTGTGAGTTCACCAATATTGGGAGACATTGCATAGGCTGAGTGAGAAAGCACCACCATTTCAGTGGTCGATAGTGTTTGATTTGGCATGTCCAGACTTGTGACTACTCCTCTCTTAGCCTGTTCATGTTTCAAAACCCCTTTCACATTGCACATGGTTACTAGTGCTCACAGATTGGCTGGCGTATTGACACAAGAATATAAGGACCATATGAAAAGGTACCAGGGAAACAGAATTTCAGATTGGCTGTCCCAGAAACTGAAAGTGTAGCTGTGGAAGTTGAGGCTGGGAGAATTGTGACACTAATGAATTCCCTATTAGGATAGCATAGGAAAAGTCTGTCACAATTTAGAGACTCCACAGAAACTCATGAAATGCTAAGTGAGTCTCAGTCATGTAAACCATTTAATCTTGTTATTTGTAACCTAGAACTGCTTGTATCAATCTGCCTGTAAACACTGGCCAGAGGCTTAAGAAAAAATAGTTGATCTGAAACTCCCTCTCATGTTCAGAGTTGTTAGTTGACTAGTTCTGGCTCATTGCATAGCACCTCAACACAGCAATAATTTCTGATCACCTCATAATAGCATGGAAAATAGCTTATCTTGCCATGTATTGTTTAGTTAGTGAAACTTTCACTAACAGAACAGTGTTGTGGTTCTCAGAAGTGATGCAGCACATGACATTGATCAGGATTTGTACACAAGATGTTGCTTTCTGTCTGACATCTCCACTGGATAAGTGTGAATGAGTCACACAACTTAATATCGAAGAATATCAAGAGCTTACTCTAGTGATGAATAGTAACAATTGCAAGTTTCTCTTTATAGTGCAGTTATTTCATTGTGAATGGGACCAAATTTCTGCTCTCAGTTACACTAGTGTAAATATGGAGTATCTCCACTGAAATCAGTGGAGTTATTCCAGATTTACATTGATAACTGAAGCAGAATCTGGTTCAATGTCTTTAAATTGGAGACTTTACTGTGCTGGTCAAAAGTATATGGCTAACAATTTCTATATTCTGTAAGAGTGGGCGAGTGTGACTGAATGAATATATCCTGAAAGAGCCATCAAAGATCCTCTTGGCTGGTTCTACTTGATTGTGGGGATTTTGAATTCCTAGTTAGAATGGCAGCGATTCTTCCCATCATTCCTGAGCAGTGTTTTGGGTGGCACAACAAGATTTTTATATTTTCTTTGTGGTTTTTAAAGGGCTGCTTCCAAAAGTGAAGTCCAATACAAATAAAATCTCTTCCATGGACTGAGATGAACGTTGACTTAATTCCGAGGTTCTTGCACTTGTGGTGGAAGCTCTCAAAGAGCGTCTCTGAAGCTTTTCTGTGAGGTCTGCAACGTGCCTCGATTTCCCCCCATCTCATCAAATATATCTAATGTTCTGTGCAAGATAAGGACTCTGCATATGCTGAACACCTCCTGTGACATTCTGAGGTCCCTCAGCTCTGAGTGAAGTTCTTGGCATCTTAGAGTGCTCAGCACCTCACAAGAGTGGACCCTAAAGCTTGGAAACACATTTGACAGTAAGGGAACTGTTTTATTCCACCCCTAAAATTAGTGTGGGAACTATGAGTTCTCAGGAAGTTTGAGAACTCATCGACTCTGAAGTCACTTCTGTAAGAAGATTGTTAGGATAGAAAAGCAGAAAGATGAAAATCATTAAAGCTTGTATGATACTTATAACTTTCTCAGCCTTTAATGTGGGGTGGACAAATGACAGCCCATGGGCCAGATTCAGCCCACCAGCCAATTTAATCCGACCCTTGAGCTCCCGCTGGGGAGTGGGTTCTGGGGCTTGCCCTGCACCGGTGCTCCAGCCGGGAAGCAGGATCAGGGGCCACTACACACAGGTCCCGGAAGCAGTGGCATAGCCCCCCCTCTGGTAGAAGAAGGGACATGCTGCTGCTTCTGGGAGCCACTTGAGGTAAGCACTGCCTGGATCCTGCATCCCTGAGCCTCTCCCTGCATCCCAACTCCTGCCCCAGCCCTGATCCCTCTCCCACCCTCTGATCCCCTCGATCCCAGCCCGGAGCACCCTCTTACACCCCAATCTCCTCATCCCCAGCCCCACCTCAGAGCCTGCACCACCAGCCAGAGCCCTCATCCATCCCCGCACCTCACTCCCCTGCTGCAGCCACGCTGAACTCCTCATTTCAGGCCCCACCTTGGGGCCCACAATGCCAACTGGAGCCCTCACCCGCTCCTGCACAAAATCCCATGTGAGGATTCATGGCCCGCCATACAATTTCTATTCCCAGATGTGGCCCATGGGCCAAAAAGTTTGCCCACCCCTGACTTAATTTCAGGAGGCTCATGCCAGCAGAGGGAGAAAGAAGAGAGCCTGTCCTGGGACTGATTATCCATGTTGATGGAAATTCTTCTGGAAAATACTCTGGAATTTTGCATGAGTGGGATGCACTTCCGCACTTTGACCTTGTGCTTCAGTACCAGAGTGCCCCTGTGCTCTCTGTGCAGGGCAGAACCATGGAGCGAGTGCAACACATTAGAGGTGCCCCCTCCTAAAGTTCATCAGCAGAAGACTTGGCCCCTCCCACCATGGTCCAGGAAACCCAGTGTCTTTGCAGGGTGGATTCAGGTGGCAGCTGCAGGAGCCTCCCAGGGGGAAAGGAGGGGCTGGGGAAGAGGGGCACTGCTGAGTTGGGGTATGGGGGAGAGGCTGGGGAAGAGACAGGGTGCTTGGAATGCTAGGGTAGCGGGGAGGTGGGGAACAGGCACACAGGGGATCGAGATGGGGTCAGGGAGCAGGGGGCTGTATATTTATATGCACGTTTATGTGCATTGAGGTTTGAATTGTCACACACAGAGGTGGGAGGAGGGGTGTACGAAGTCCAGATACAAAATTCAAAATAGAAATTTAGCCAAGCTAAATCACACACTCCTTGTGGCAGATGTCCAATGCAGTACTTGAAAAGGCAGGAAAAGGGATTGGGAAAGGATTTCAAGGATGACGTCCCCTAAGCAAGCTGAAGAAGGAGGTTTTGAGGCTCCAGTGTCTAGTACAGTGGACTGTTTTTTCTAGCCTCTCTTTTAAGGGAGAAAAGAAAGTGGGGTTTGGGCTCCTACATTTTGTACAGCAGGAAGCTAACCCTCTTCTTTTTACTAGCCCCCTTTAAGGGACCACAGGAAATGGGATTCAGGGTTCCTACATCTGGTATCCTTTTATAGCCCCTTTTAGCCTCATGCAAGAGGAGGATGGTGAGATTCCAGCAATAGGATGTCTGGGATCAAATTGGGGATTATGTGAAAATAATTAATAAGTAATGATGACCTACTCTGTACAATTTCTTGCTGGGGACTCCCAGATATTTTAAGTGAAGAAAGTTGTGGCCTAGTTAAACCACATCCATTGCCTGGCTGGACAATTGTGTTGCTTGTTCTTTTTAGATCATTCTGCTGAGTTATCAGTCACTCACCTTTCACCAGCACTAAATTCTCTACAAAGAGTATAAAAATATTTACTATAAGGTGGCTCATTTTCAGAGGTGAGGAGCACCTCCAACTCCCAGTGGCTTTAATAAGGGCTGGAGGTAATTAGCACGATGGAAAATTGGGCCAATCCTGTTAGATATGCAGAGCTTGTGCTGCAGTTTTCCAGTTCAAAGTATTATGCTCTGAAAGGTTTGAACTAAACTTGTCAGTTGCAGCTGTAGTATCGATATTATCCCACAAGTGATTTGAGCCTTGTACAAGTATTTGTAAAGGTCATCCTAGTCTATTTACAGTGTATGGCCTCGTAGACAATTGCTTTCTTGTTCTCTTGATTCCTGGCAGCGATATTTTGTTGTCTCTCATCTATTCTCGGCACTGCTGATGTGTCCCAAAGCTGCAAGAGGCCAAGCCTTAAAATACTGTAACAGATGCTCAAGAATTCTGTCCTTGACTGTGTCTATGTTTGCTGTGCACTAGCTGCTGCTTCTCATTTTTCCATCTCATTTCTGCACAAATAACTCTGTTTTGTTCACCTTTATACATCACCAGATGGCAAAATAAGAAACTTCTGTATTGGGAAGATACAATAAAATCAATCCAGATTCTCTTAAACATTTGTACTGCTTGAAATGTGGAGAGAAATGTTTTTTGCATTGCAAATGTGTAGTGTTTCTATTGTATGTTAATCTTGCTGTATATTCTTCCGAATGCTCCAGCTGTTTTCCTCTCTATTTATAGATTCCAAGGCTAGAAGGGACCATTGTGACTACCATGTCTGACCTCCTGTATGACACAGACCATAGAACTTACACAAAATAATTCCCACAGCATCTCTTTTAGGAAAACATTCAATCTTGATTTAAAAATTGTCAGTGATGGGGAATCCACTTGGTAAATTGTTCCGGTGGTTAATTACTCTCACTGCTAAAAAATTATGCCTTAGTTCCAGTCTGAATTTGTCTAGCTTTGTCTTCCAACCACTGGATCACGTTTTACCTTTTTCTGCTAGACTGAAGAGCCCATTATTAAATATTCTCAATGTAGATACTTACAGACTGTTAGCAAGTCACCCCTTAACTGTCTGTTTTTTAAGCTAACTAGATTGAGCTCCTTAACACAATCAATATAAGGCATGTTTTCTAATTCTTTAATCAATCTTGTGGTTCATTTCTGAACCCTCTCCAATTTATCAGTAGCCTTCTTGAACTGGACACAGTTTGTCATCAGCAGTTGATCAGTGCTAAATACATAAAAAGATAAGAATGGCCATACTGGGTCAGACCAAAGGTCCATCCAGCCCAGTATGCTGTCTACTGACAGTGGCCAATACCAGGTTCCTCAGAGTGAGTGAACCTAACAGGTAATGATCAAGTGATCTCTCTCCTGCCACCCATCACCACCCTCTGACAAACAGAGGCTAGGGACACCATTCCTTACCCAGCCTGGCTAATAGCCATTAATGGACTTAACCTCCACGAATTTATCTAGTTCTCTTTTAAACCCTGTTATAGTCTTAGCCTTCACAACCTCCTCAGGCAAGGAGTTCCACAAGTTGACTGTGCACTGTGTGAAGAAGAACTTCTTTTTATTTGTGTTAAACCTTCTGCCCACTCATTTCATTTGGTGGCCCCTAGTTCTTATATTATGGGAGCAAGTAAATAATTTTTCCTTATTCACTTTCTCCACACCACTCATAATTTTATACACCTCTCTCATATTCCCACATATTCTCCTCTTTTCCAAGCTGAAAAGTCCTAGCCTCTTTAATCTCACCTCATATGGGACCAGTTCCAAACTCCTAATAATTTTAGTTGCCCTTCTCTGAACCTTTTCTAATGCCTGTATATCTTCTTTGAGATGAATAGACCACATCTGTACACAGTTTTCAATATGTGGGCACACCATGAATTTATATAAGGGCAATAAGATATTCTCCATCTAATTCTCTATCCCTTTTTTAATGATTCCTAACATCCTGTTTGCTTTTTTGACTGCCACTGCACAATGTATGGATGTCTTCAGAGAACGATCCACAATGATTCCAAGATCTTTTTCCTGATTAGTTGTAGCTAAATTAGCCCCATCATATTGTATATATTGTGACAAAGCTCCAAGTCTGTACTTGTGGGTCCTGCGCTTCCTGGCAGATTTAGGGGCCTCAGAAACTCATCTAGGCCCCAGAGTGACCTCCCTTTCTCAGTATAATTGGCAAGAGTCACCGCCTAGTGAGTTACCTTCATCACAGGCCAGTATGGAAGATGGAAAAGGGGGGAGCCCGGGCCCGCCCTCTACTCCGGACTCCAGCCCAGGGACCCTAATAGTATCAGCTAACATGGCTGACCTTTTATCCACAAAACACAATACAATTCCTTGGGCTACTTCCCCACAGCAGTCCCTTCTTCTTCAAACTCCACTTCACCCTTACCTCAGGGCCTCCTTCCTTCAGTATGATATGTTGTCCAACACTCAGTCTCACCAACAGCACAACCTCCTTCCACAGCTCCTGACACCCACAGCCCACCTGACTAACTGGGAGGTTTTTATCTGGTTTCAGCCAGTGTCTGATTGGCTTCAGGTGTCTCAATCAGGCTAGCTGTTTCTACTCCTTTCTAGAAGCTTCCTGATTGGTCTGGAGTAGCCTTTGTTTGGCTATCCAGAGAACAGGGACCTACACATCTTGAGGCTGATATACCTGCCTTCCAGCACTCTCCTATACCCTTCTGGTCTGACTCCGTCACAATATAGTTGGGGTTATTTTTTCCAGTGTGTGTTGCTTTACATTTATCCACATTAAATTTCATTTGCCATTTTGTTGCCCAATCACTTAGTTTGGTGAGATCTTTTTGAAGTTCTTCACAGTCTGCTTTGGTCTTAACTGTCTTGAGCAATTTAGTATCATCCGCAAACTTTGCCACCTCACTGTTTACCCCTTTCTCCAGATCATTTATGAATAAGTTGAATAGGATTGGTCCAAGGACTGATACGTGGGAAACACCACTAGTTACTCCTCTTCATTCAGAGGTAACTTCTGAAACAGAAGTAAAACAACCTCTATACTCCTACTCAATTCCTGTTTTTGCATCCTAGAATTGAATTAGCTTTTTAGGCCACAGCATCATGCTAGGAGCTCATGTTCAGCAGATTATCCTCCACAACTCCTAAATCTTCTTCAGAGTCATTACCTTCCAGGAGAAAGTCCCCCATCCCATAAGTATGGCCTGCATTCTTTGTTCCCAGATATACATGTTTACATCTAACTGTATTAGAATACATATTATTTGCTTGCAAGTGATCCAGACAGCTTTGAATCCGTGAGCTGCCCTCATTATTTACCACTCTCCCAAATTTTGTGTTATCTGCAAACTTTATCAGTGATGAATACTATGTTTTCTTCCAGGTCATTGATAAAAATGTTAAATAGCATACAGGCAAGAATCGATGCCTGCGGGACTCCACTGAAAACATACACACTTTATTACAATTCTTTGTTTACGATTAGAAGGTTTGTGCTGCAGCTTACCAATTCAAAATGTTATGCTTTGAAGGGTTTCATTTGAACTAGTCAGTTGCAGCTATAATATCAATACTAGCCTGCATTGAGCCTTCTACAAACATTTGTAAAGGTCATCCTGGTCAGCCAGTTTTTAATTCATTTAATGATGCCATATTAATTTTATCATTCTAGTTTTTTAGTCAATATTTGTGTGGTGTCAAGTCAAACACCTAATAGAAGTTTATTACGTCAATACTGACAAAGAGTCTTGTAGCACCTTATAGACTAGTAGATGTTTTGGAATATAAGCTTTCAATTCTATAATCTTTGTCAACCAAATTTATAATCTTATAAAAAAATAAAATAAGTTTGACAGGATCTATTTTCCATAAAACTATGTTGATTTGTATTAATTACATTATCCGCCTTTAATTCTTTATTAGCAAGTCCCAGATCAGCAAGTCCATTATTTTGGCTGGGATTGATATCAGGCTGACAGGCCAATAATTACCAGGTCATCCCGTTTATCCTTTTAAAATATTGGCACAACATTAGCTTTCATCCAATCTTGTGGAACTTCCGCAAGACCTACAGAAAAACGGTATTAATATTCCAGCTTGCTCTTCAGCCATCTCTTTGAAAAAACTCTTGTATGCAAGTTTGCTGATTTAAAAAAGATCCAGTTTTAGTAGTTTCCATTTAATATCCTCCAGAGATATTAGTGGAATGGAAAGTGTGTTATCAGCACCATATGATGAGACTATATCATCTCTTTTTTCCCAAATATAGAACAGAAATCTGTATTGAACTCTTGTCCTTTTTGTTCATTGTTATTGATAATTCTACCATTTCTATCTATTAATGGACTAATACCACTGTTTAAGGGTTTTTTTTATTCCTAATATCTTTAAAAAAAAACACTCTCCTTATTTTCCTTAGCTCTGTTGGCCATAGATACCTCTGTGTGCCCTTTACTTCCTTTATCAATTTTCTGTAATTCCTGACTTCTGATTTATATTCATTACTGTCAACTTCCTCTTTCTTCCATTTGTTATATATATAAAATCAGTCTTCATTGTCCCTCTAAACCAACGAGGTCAGTTTTTTAACTAGTACCACCTTTTCCCCTCAATTGTGGGATTGTGGCTTTTTGGGCTTCCTAGCAAGGTGCTAAGTTATTTCCATTTGTCATTCACATTTTTATGATTAAATTCTTCCTTCCTGCTGATTTGGCTCATAATTCATCTCAACTTTGTAAAATTGGCTGTACTAAAGCACTAAGTATACATATTACTGGTTTGGTATTTATTCTATTTGCATATTTTAAAATGTGATCATATCATGATCATTTGTACCTAAGCTACCATTAATTTTTAGTTCTGTGATCAGTTCCTCTTTATCTGTTAAGACAAGAGCTAATAAAGAATACTCCCATGTTCGCTGTAACATTTTTTGTTAGGAAATTGTTGTCTATAATGTTTAGAAATCCCAAAGATATTTAGTACTGGCAGCATGAGATCTCCAGCATATATCACTCAAATTAGAGTGTCCCATGATCATGCAAGCTTTTTCCCATATACTTTATAGATAGATGTGTAAGGAGGTGGTCATCCTTTTCTCTAGTATGATCTGGTGATCTGTAGCAGACACCAACTAATACCCCATCTTGTGCTTTATCTGTAAGGAGATTGAGTCATAAGCATTCAAGATAATTTTCTTCTGAGTTATCCGTGACTCAGAAACAGCTAATCATGCATTTTGACATAAGGTAAAAGAACTCAGAGTGACAAACACTAAAGTTGTGAACTGACCAGTCAACCACACATCTCATTTGGAACTGGAGTATGTAATCAGGCAGCAGAGACAAAAGAAAGAAAATATTCTGTATGTTTAACACAGTACAGTAAAGGGAACGGTTAAAAAAAAATTCAGGCAAAAGTGTATTGCACATACAACACTTATTGCTCTGGTGAGTGACCTTCTGTTTCCCACACACACACACTATACCTACTCTCGCACATAGAATCATAAATGAGCACTCTTGTAAACTAAACAAGTTATTTTACTTAATGGCCTGTAATGGAGGAAGAAGGACAGCAATGTTATTGTTCTGTTTCTATTTTTAAATACCTGGGTGCTTCTTGAGGGAGACTATTTCATAACCAAGACAGATAATAAATGCATTTAGAATATTTAGAGAAAGCAAACAGAAAAGGGGGACAAACAAAGACAAAGCAAATTCATTTAAAATGAATATAAAACAAGAAAGCAGCATAGATATGCTTGTCATCATTCTTATGGCCATAAGAGTGACAGCATTACTACTAGCACAGATGTCAATGTAAAGCCTAAATTTTTGAACCAAGGCCTGCAGAAATGCTAGGTAGCAAACTATGCTGCCACACAGCAGTGGCAATAACTAGCTTGTACTCCATTACCCATGAGCTGGTGGACGCAGACCATGAGACGTCCCACTTCAAAGGGTCTGATAGACAGGAGCCTCATTGCTCCTGATTGGCTCCCTGTCCTGTTTAAACCCAAGGGGCAGTTGAGAAAATGTTCAGGCAACAGTGTGGGTCTTCTGTAGCTGCCGTTATCATTTGAGCTTGTGAGCTCCTGCCTTTGTCCTTGCCTTGTTTTGGACCTCACCACCTGAGCTAGACCCTGAAAGCTAATTTGGACTCTGATCCTTGGTATTGACATTGTCCTGGAACTTCTCCACTAGTCAGCCTCAGGTTTGACCCTGCTCTGACCCTTGGTCCTGACTGCCCTTCTCAGGAACCTGACAGTCAAATTATGAAGCACGTGGCCATAGACTCCAAAGCCTTTCCTGCATAATAAAAGCAGTGAGATTATGTCTCACTGAAAAGTACATCCAAGAAGATACTTTCAGTATTCAACTTAAAATTGTGGAAAAACCTCCCAAGTTCCTGTATTTGGCTTCCAGGATCACTTGCATTGTCACTAGGTGGCATATTGGTCTAAATTTTCATACATTTACCATGATTTTGCACACAGGCTGCACATGCAAAAGGTTAGTTACTAAGAAAGTCTCAAGCTGTTACAATTGTGAACAAACACTCAGTTCTGAATTTTGAGGTTAACTGACAAAAAGATGTAAGCTGAGAGCCTGGAATGAGAAGTCTTAGAGGTGTGAACTGCCCCATTCATCTCAGCAAGGTGCTAACTCAGATGCTCAGTGTTGGTAATATATATGCCAGCTTTGTTAACTTTCAAGAATGGAGAGTGTGGCTCACAGTTCCACACAATTCTGTTTGTGAGAGATGTCTTATTTTGGTACCACAAATAGGTGGTATGGGACATACCACCACTCATTCTCCTTCTTCCCCTCATTAAGACAGAACCAAGCCCTACAATCTTATTTTGGGGGAGAAGGTTGGAAGAGTAACCTGGCCATACCCCATCAAATTGGATTTCTGGTGAGGAGAATTCATGAAAGAGACATTCAGCAGCACAGTTTAGAAACACTGATTCCTTTCTCACTCATTTCCTGTCCTTTCTGTTCTTCTCTTTTCCGTTATACTTTTTAGTCATTCTGTGAGGAGGCTGTTTATACTGAGACAGTGCCTGGTCCATATCTGGGCCGCCACAGTGTGACAGGGGTACAAACCACACAATTGCCAGGCAAGGGTTAAGGAACTGCTCTGGGTGAGAGCAGTCCCACCCTGCTGCCCCTGAAAGGCATGTCAGGCCTGGAGGAAGGATGTAAATAGAAGAAGCCCAGCTCAGTTGGAGGCAGACTGGAGAGAGAGAGAGAGCAGAGCTTCAGTTGTCAGCTCCTGAGGAGGACTTGGTAGAAGATAGGAACTGCTTGGGTGACTGCTGGCCATTGGCCCCTCTCCTGAGGGAAAGGAGACCTCCAGTGCTTTCACTCTAGTAATAAGAACTTACTTTGGGGCACTGATGGGGCTATAGCCCACCAGAGGCTCCCTCGAGGAAGAGTCCTTCCACAAGCTTATGTGAGTTCACTTGTGTTTAACTGTGCTCTTGGGCGCTGACAGCCCTGGAAGGACTGGGGGAAAGGGAAGCAGTGTTGTTTTGATTGCAGTCGACAGATGGTTCATGGTCTAGGATTCCAGGGATGTGACCCAGGGTGGAGAGAGGGCACTTGCTGTCCTTTGGTGTCGAGGACAACCAAGGACAAGCATTCAGAGGAGCTACACCCTGGGGTGTGGTGGGGTGAGGAACTATATGATCCTTCTGATTTAAAAAGAGGGGTGGGGTTGAAAATAGCACAGACCTAGGAGAGCAGGTGTGGCGCAAGAAGGATTAAGGTCTCTTTTTCAGCACAGTCATCTGTTTCATTTGGACTGTTTGCCTTGGACAGAGAGGACTTTTTGATCTGGCTGGTAGGACAAATTACCTGACCAACCTGAGGGAGACTGTTTAGTGGGGTAAACTGAGGCAGCATCTGCCACTGTCAGTGGATAGGTAAGCTGCCTTTTCACAGGGGGTTCAGTCTTGCATTTCTTGTGCTCCTCGGTCTTTTACTGAAATCAGTGGGAGATTTTGGCAAGGAATCCAGGATAAGACATTAAGCTGCACTCTTTCAAATACCATGAAGAGATCCAGCACATATTTTTTTCTCAGGGTGAAGATTATTTATAGAGACAGTGGCTATTTTAACTCTGGATTATGTTTAACAGAAGCCTACATCCTTACAAACCGAAAGCAAACCTGGAAAATGGGAGGGAAATAAGAAAACTAGAAGCACAATAAAGAAAAAAAACTAATACCATTATAGAAACTTATAGCTGAAAAGTTGCTTACTCTTGCTTCATACAGTATCTGCATATTTCAGACCTATGAAAGATCCAACACTTTAAATTATTGGCTGCTTTCGGGGAATTAGTCTGTTGTAGAAAGAATTTTATAGCTTCACTCCAGTAATACTTATATTATTGCAATATTAATGGAAAATTATTGATTGTTAGCAAAGTTAAATGGTGCTGCTTGTGTAAGACAATAGCATATATTGTATAATATCCACCCATCGGGAAGTATTATGCTGGTAGTAAACTCTTTTCCTGGTTTGGGTAACATAAACATAAATCATATTTGTTTCAAAAAACACACCTCTCTGTACTATATTCACTGTTGCCAACACTCTCAATTATATTCTCTAGCTCCTGAAAATATGTTAAAAGGTGAGTTTCTCAGCAAGTATTTTCTCTAAAAATATGTTTGTTGTCCTTGTGCTATAGAGAAAAGCTTGAAAACATGATTCAAGAACACCCTAACGTCTCAATTGAAAAGGCAAATAAAAATAACCCAATATTTTTAACATCTCTATTTTAAAGCCAAAAACCACTACTTTTTTTTAGTGCCTAGCTCCTGATTTTTTTTGAACACTTATGGTTGGGAATGCTGCATATTTATATGAGTTGCAGGCTGCTTTTTGATTTGGATTACTTGGGTCCCACCTTCTCAGTCTGAGTGGCGAATGTAATATTTCAAAAGGTCAAGGGACTAGAGAATCAAGCCCTCTGTCTCACATTAATTGATATGATTTTAAAGATGTATTAAAAGTGCCAGATGCTTGGGATAGATTTCTTTTGTTTTTTTAATATACGAATAAATCTAAACAAATCGATTCTTGGTGGGGACATAGTCTGCACTGGAAACCTCCTAATCTCTTTAGCAGCAGTAGGTAAACAGGCTTCCACATCGTTGGCTGCTGGAGTTGACTTCCTGAAACCTCATCTTCAATCACATCTGCCAAAAATTGATATCTTTTCTTCTCAGCTGAGAACAGCCTTTAATGTACTAGGCCCTTATGCTCATGCACAAACGTAAATTAACAAGGTTTAAGGGGGTGGGGAAAGGTGGTACTTTAATCTTCAGCTTCACAGCCCCAAATGCAGAATCTTGGAATTCTCTCCTTGCTGCTCCCAGAATTGCAGCAGGTTGTCTGTCCTCTGTTGAATGAAGAAATAGATTACAAAAATGATTCTGGCCAGAGCTCTGAAATGCTAGTTGCTTGATAACTTACCAAATTCACCCTCTGCCCCATAGAAACAGAATGGAAGTCTAGAAAAAGTGTGGTGTGCTGTGTCAGCAAGAATACTCAATATAATTCCACAGTGAATAAAGTAAGATGTGAAATACCGAAGCGATCTGCATTAACAGATTTCTGTGTTTGCTTTTCATTAATCTGTAATGTTCTAAATACCACCCAGAGTCCAGAAACAAATCTATTTCAGCATGGGTTCACCAGCAGTAGGCTGGTTATACATTCACAAATGCGAAACAAGTCCCCTAAGGCCAGCTAGTTTTTAAGTTTAGCACTATGCTATAATTATTTATTGATGCTCATTTAAACCAAATTGCAGCTTCACAATATGACCTGCATTTTGTGACATTTTAAATGACAGCTGATTTACAAATGCAGCTGTTTGGTCACACTTTAACTGCTAACGTTTGGATACAAAATTAATCTTGGCTTTCCTTTGCTGTTTGCTACCAGCCAGTTATTATTCACACATCATGGCTGACTTCCTGTAGGTTAATGCTTGAATGTATTCTCCTAAAATTACAAAATATTTTTGTGCTCAAACATATTCCATTGTCAACAGCAATCCTATTTTTCATGCAACTGAAAATCAAATTAATGCCGAGTGCAGAAGTGCACTGTTGTTATAAGTTTGTTTAATGGCATTGGCAACTGGAGTACATTAAAGTCCATTAACTGGAAATGCTGGTACTAGCATTCATCAGAGTTGCCAGACTACTGCTGTCAATGATTGCATAATTCCATTGGGGAATATTACTGAAACCTTAGCACCAATCACATCAAGAAATAACTGATTTGTATTTTAACACTAAAGAACGTGGCATTAAAAAAACCTTCCAATCCTTATTTAGCAACAAATAAGCCATAAATATTTTATCGATATCTATATAACAGCGATATTCCATTAATCTTCCCTGAACAAATGTGATTATGGCTGCAACAAAAAACAATGACTATCTTAACCCTAGCCATGTAATTTGATAAGATGGCTTTGGACACACTGATTGCTGAAAGCCATTTGGTGATGATTAAGTTTGTTGATGATGGCATGGCTCTGTTTAAATTCTCAACCATGCAACTCTCGCAACCAAAAATTGCAAGAATATCATGACAGGTTTAAGATTAGCAGCCGTGTTAGTCTCTATCCGTAAAGAAAATGAGGAATATTTAAGTATTCCTCATTTTCTTTAAGAATAGCATGATAACTGGAGGGTAATTCTTATTTACAAGGCAATAACTTGGACACCCACACCCCCCAAAAGGACCAGATACAACTGTAGTCCCCGCATGCCCTTGAGTATAAGCACTGCTCCCTGCTAGTGCCCACCACTCCCTCCAGGGCACTAGTCACCTTCAAGAAGACAGGGAAAAGATATGACCCATGGCTCCATCCTCCTTCCAGTGGCCAGCAGAGACCAAGTCATCTCTGAAAATCAAGGTGTGTGTGTGTTTTCAGTATAGGGTATCTAAGGTTAATATTTATAAAACTACAGAAAGAAAGAAAGAGAAAAAGAAAGAAAGAAAGAAAAACAGATCTCAAGACTTGTCTATGTTGCAGACATCAAGAAAATTGTAACGGCACCATGTATCAAAGCAAATCACAAACTTACTCAATAACTGATAAGTGAGGGATTTCACAGGCACTCAAGCAGAATATTGGCCACCTGGCTCACTTTTATTAATGGAAGCAGATTCTGATTAGCCAAGTCAACTAAAATAGCTATTGGTCTTAGAACACTAATTTAGTCATGAGGTCATCATTAGTATATGTATTAACATATAGGAAATATCTGCAATATAGTGGAAGATACAGAGGCAGCTATGATTATTTTGGACCCACTCTGCTTGATCTGAGTCAGCTCATCAGCATATGATAGAAAGAGATGCTTGGACAGATTCTGATCTTGCTCAGACCAGTTTTACAATGGAGTTTGCTATGGCAAATCTTGAATTTTCTGGCATTACACCTTGCTTAGGCTCCGCTGCAGCAAGGAACTTAAACGCATGCCACAGGACATTTGCTGGCTTGAACAAGAACATCCTTTCTTTTTCTGAGAGCAAGCAGTGCGGTGTTCTCTTCCTCAATTCTGCATTTGGGAATGCCTAGCCTGGAGAAAAAGAACAACAATCTAGTAATTGTCCCTGAAATGCAGTCCCAACATGCCTGAGTTGTTTGGAGTGCCTTATAATGTCATTTTCATTAGTCCCACAAGAATACAGTCAACAAACGGTGATGTTAACATTCTTATCCAGTGGCAGATCTTGAATAATACTGGTTAAATGAATGAATGGCTAATTGTCAGGCTGACAGTGCATTATGCATTGCACAATTATTGGTATCTTATTAAGGGGAAGCCAGGACCACTGTACTCTGATACAAATACTGGCTTGAGGAAATGAGAATAATGGCTTGCTCGGCCTCTGTCTAAAATTCTGTTCCTTTTTCTTGTAGCCATACATATTAATACATGTAATCAAAGGGGCCAGTTATAAAAACAATGTTAAGTCTGAGTAAAGCAAATCATCTCTGGATAGTAGAAAAATATTTTTATTAAGGGTAATTTGGACTTAGGGCCCAGGGTTATTAAATTAATCAATAGAGTTTCTATTAAGCAACTGAGGAAATAACTGCATCAGGGTCACAATTTTTGGGAAGCTTGTTATTTTGACACCACAATACAACATTATGTAAGTACTCAAACTCTCCAGGCCCAGATTCCAAAGACAACGAAGATACTCTGGATTTATACCTTTATATGTGGTATTAGAATTTGCCATAGGAAGCATGCTCAAAGGAAATACCCATTAGTTATCAGAGAGATTGAACACAGTTTCTATAATGTCTTCTTTCCAAGGCTGAGCAGGGACTCTAACTTCCACAGTCAACTCATGTTTCAATAGTTTCTCTTGCTCTGTGAGTAGTAAAATGTCACCAAGAGATAAGGACGTTTACATTCAGCTGCATCATCCAGGATCTCTCTTGTAGTTGTGGTCTGATTATTCAAGTTCGTACATGCAGGAAGAAGCGTAGTAGTAGTAGGGTTTTATATTTGTATTTTGTATAATTTATAATTCAGACTAAAAAATAATAATGTAGCATGCATTAAATATATTGATGTCTGATTTGACCATATCCTGCCAGTCACCTTTTCTGGAAGACTCTTGTGTCTGAAGCTGATTTCAAGGCAGTGACAGACTTTTAGGGTCACCACTTTGTTGCAGGTTTAGCATTTTGGGAGAAATAACTTGTAATCCGGGCCACAATTAGGGACAAAACAATGTTGTGCTCCTCCTCCCACCCATCTTCTCCCACATTTTTCCCTACTAGCAGCCAGGAGAAATGAGGGTGTGGACAATGCTTAATTTGTGACTGGACTTGCCGGGGCTCTAGGCTTGGCAGTTCATAGCCCCTGCATCTCTAGGTTTGCTACATCAGTTATGACAGTAAAAAAAATTGCTTGAGCCCTGACACATCTGTCATTACAAATTAAGCACTGAGTGTGGCAACCCCACCTACTGTTCTCCCCACATCTTGTCACTGAAGCTGTGCATCAGGATCAACATTTTTAACACACGGGAACTTTGTGTCTTGAAATTTTGTAAAGGAATTTTTGAAGTTTGTCTAGAAATGCTGCCTTTGGGGGATGTGTAGTGGTCAGTTCTCAGTACTTGTACCCCGTCTTTTGCTCTTGGACATTGAAATCTTAACATATGTGTTTCCCCCATCCAAGGTAACTTGAGAACAAAAGCATGATGCATTGAACTTATTCTGCAGGTTTGTGTGCACCAATGGCTGTGTGTGGTATACTGTAATAGTGACTAGTATCAGAGGGGTAGCCGTGTTAGTCTGGATCTGCAAAAGCGACAAAGAATCTTGTAGCACCTGTGACAAAGTTCCGAGTCTGTATTTGTGGGTCCTGCGCTTCCTGGCAGATTTAGGGGCCTCAGAACTTGTCCAGGCCCCAGAGTGACCTCCCTTCCTCAGTAATTAGGAGAGACAGAAATGGGGGGAGCCCGGGCCCGCCCTCTACTCCGGACTCCAGCCCAGAGACCCTAATGGTATCAGCTAAGATGGCTGACCTTTTAGGCACAAAACACAATACAATTCCCTGGGCTACTTCCCCACAGCAGTCCCTGCTTCTTCAAATTCCACTTCACCCTTACCTCAGGGCCTCCTTCCTTCTGTACGATATGTTGTCCAACACTCAGTCTCACCAACAGCACAACTTCCTTCCACAGCTCCTGACACACACAGCCCACCTGACTAACTGGAAGGTTTTTATCTGGTTTCAGCCAGTCCCTGATTGGCTTCAGGTGTCCCAATCAGGCGAGCTGTTTCTACTCCTTTCTAGAAGGTTCTTAACTGGCCCCAGGTGTCTTGATTGGCCTGGAACGGCCTTTGTTTGGCTATTCAGGGAACAGGGACCTGCACACCCCGAGACTAATGTACCTGCCTTCCAGCACTCTCCTATACCCTTCTGGTCTGACTCCGTCACACACCTTACAGACTAACAGATCTTAGGAATCATAAGCTTTTGTGGGCTAAGACCCACTTCATCAGATAATATTGACACTTCCAAAGTTTTAGCAATGCAGTTCTAAGCAGTTGTTTTAGATTCACTGCAACAGATTGGATACTGTCAGTCAATAAATCTTATTTCATGCTATTGAATTATTGTATTTATTTTATTGCAGTAACACTAGGGGCCCCAATCGTACCAGAGCCCCATTGTGCTAGAAGCCATCCAAACACATGACAAAAAGATGGTCCATATCCCAAAGAGTTTACAATAGGACTAAAAGAAAAGACACAACAGCTGGATACAGTGAACAGTCAGATTATTACAACAGATGCTTTTGTCAGTAACCACAAAGGCTAGAAGATAACAATTTGTAAAGGAAAGCTGAGATACTGACATAGGATCATAGAAATGTAGGGCTGGAAGAGACCTTGACAGATTTTCTAGTTCAGTGCCCTGCATCACCACAGGACTAAGTATTACAGACCATTCCTGACAGATCTTTGTCTAACCTGTT
This sequence comes from Dermatemys mawii, assembly GCA_007922305.1. Lineage (NCBI taxonomy): Eukaryota > Metazoa > Chordata > Testudines > Dermatemydidae > Dermatemys > Dermatemys mawii. Next base: position 396,253 of record ML677395.1, on the reverse strand, counting down.
CTTAAAGCTCTAGTGATGGATTTTCCACAACCTTCCTAGGTAATTTGTTCCAACGCTTAACTATCCTTACAGGTGGGAAGTGTGGCCTAATCGCCAACCTGAATCTCTCTTGCTACAATTTATTTCTTGTCCTGTCCTCGGTGGATAAGGAGAACAATGTATCACCCTACTCTTTATAACAATACCAATGTCTGTAATGCATACATAGGGAAAACCTGGTGACCAGAAGAGTTGACAGGAAAGATCAAAGCTTATACTCTTGAGCCGAAATACAACCCCTTGCTTTAATTTTTACACCAGTGCAAAGTGGGTATAAAGATCTATTAAATCAGAATAGAAACATTTAACATTTACTTTGCATTGGTGTAAATAACTACATAAGGTTCAGGGCAAAGATAAATGGGGTTTTCACTATTTAGCAGCGGGCTTACAAAACTGAATGTTCACCAAAGTCTGATTCTGTTACTTACTTCAAGCCTAAATTCCAGAGAGGCCAAAAATCTAAAGGACATCGTGTTTTATCCAGGGGCAATGCATTTTGATTTAGGTTCCATTACATGCCTTCTGTGATGGACTAATTTCAAGTGCTTGTTAAACTGTGGAGTCTCAGAGTCTAATGAGCTGGGTACGTTAAATGATGATCATATTTGTATTGGGCTTTAGAGATGTGTGCTATCACTTTGTTTTCTGGCTTCACTTCCATATGGCCAGAGGCTATAGCAAGAGTCAGATTTTTCTCACTTATGCTCTGTTGTACCTGGTACAACAATGTAGCTGTTAAGCTGTAAATCAAAGTAATGGTTACTTTGTTCATCTCTTCCTGTGATGTATATAGACTTTAGCTAATCCTTTGATCTCAGTGGCTATTTTATTTCTTTTGAGTTCATTATCTTTTGAAAGGTGCTTTGTTGAATCAAAATTGCATTATTTGGTGTGCTGGTTCAGCGTTTTGTCAGCTGAAGTAATAAACCATCTGCGTGAGAGAGGCTGTTGTTTGCTTATGTCATTCCTGGGTACACTGTCTGCTCCGCTTCCCTAGGAAAACCAAGGCAGACATTAAATTTAGAATTAACTCTGCTTCAGTATGGTGGTTGCTTTTTTCTCTCTTCCCTCATCCTTTATTACCATATACACACCCTGTATATGCAGACAGGATGATCGTTTCATAAGAGTCCAGCTAATCCTCCTGATTATTGCCTTCCTGAAGTCATAACCTTCTGTGCAGGGTTCAAGTGGTTGGAGGAGAAATTGGCAAATTTGGAGATAAGCAATTGTTATTGCCAAATTCATATAAGGAGAACAAAGGCTTTGGTTTGCTATGACCATTTGTAGAGCTTGACTGAGGGATGCTAACAGTGTATAGATTTAACAAATAGTATTATTCAAAGGAGGAGAAAGTCAGAGTACAAAAGAGAACTGGCAAGATGACCTCATACGATCTCTGGAGAAATAGAGAATGTTATTAGCATATGTAATGTATGTGTTGCCATAGTTCTCAAACAGAGTTATGATCCTCTGGTAGCTCAGGAGAGGATCCTAAACAATATATCTCAGAAACTGGAGACTAAAAAGCAGGAGTGGAGAACAGAACCATAATCCTAATTAAATTAAGTTGGTGCTGTGATTAAAGCATTACAGTGCAAAACCACAGTGCTTTCCTCCAAAGGGGGAGAAAAGGAGGGGCAGATACTGAAAGGGATTAAAAAAAAGAGGTGGATGGACAGACATAGAACGAAGAAAGGGGAAAGATGGATGGACAACAGTAATTTAAGCACCTCTCTCTGAAATCTGTATATTAACCACAACATGCTGTGATGCTGGCAGACTAGATCATGTCAGAGTGTATTCAGGCCAATGAACTTGTGTACTAGTATAGATCAAAGTGATTGTTAAATGTAGAAGTGTATCAAGTGTTTAAACTTTATAAAACTAGTGGGATGTTATGTATATAGGTTTTTTGTCCCTTCATTCCTTGACTAAATCAATTAAAGGGGTGGAGAATATTTCCTCATCTGCACAACAAGTTGTGTTTACCTCCAGCTCCTTTTCAAGGTAAACTTTTAACCTATTGATATGCATCATTGGTACAGCTCCCCTGCCATTGCGTGGATTATTGAGAAGTTATGATGTGGTCCCTGGAGTACAGCCTGCTACTGGGGTATCACTCTTCCCGCTTAGCTCTCCAGCCTGGACTCTCTGTCTCTCTCTCTCTCTCTCAATGCTTTGCTAGTGACAAGCAGCAGCCCCCTCCAGGCCGTTATCACTCAGCACAATAGCATGTGAAGCCCCACACCCAGTGGGTCCCACAGCCACTCACGAATCACACAGAGAAAGGCACCAGCCAATTTCCCCTCAGCTCCCTAGACTTGCACCCAGTTCTATACAGTCTTGCCCTGGTCAAAAACCAGCTCACCCCTCCCTCAATGTGCAGAGGACACACACAAGCCTTTGTAAACTGAGTTGAGATTTCCCAGGCACTTCAACCAAAACACACTGTTTTAGGTAAAATATAAAACAGATGTATTAACTACAGAAAGATACATTTTAACTGATTGTAAGTGGAAGGCATAAAAGGTCAGAAATAGTTACTAAAGAAAATAAAAGGTAATCACACAGTGTAAATCTTACACCTTATTAAACTAGGGAGGCAGAATTTGGATCAAGCAGTTTTCTCACCCCCCACTGGATGTTACAGTTCTTAATACACAGGCTTCTCTCTCAAGCCTGGGACCAGTCACCTCATTTTAAGTTTTTGTCTTTTCAGCATTCTTCCAGCATAGGTGGAGGAGGAGAAAGGCCAAGGCATGATGGTACTGTCCCTTATTTTATACTCTCAGTCCATGTGCCTGGAAAATACTAGCCCAGACATGTCTGGGTGGGCTTTCTGAGTCACAGAACTGAGCAAACCCTCTAATGTGGTCTTATGCAACTGAGTCATAGCCTTGAACAGTCCCCATTGTGTGATGTTTGCACAACTGTCACTGAATTGTAAATCCCTTGATTACAGCTTCCCTGGTGATTAATGGTCATTTAACACCCTTCTGAGAGTAGTTTGTCTTCTTAATATTTCACTAGCAAACATACAACATATTTCACTAACAATCATAGAGCAAAATCTCATAACTTGATACATAATAATGATACACATATTTTGACAGAAAGGGTTTCAGTAGATCATGACCTTTCATATGATATCTTATATGGCATGCTTTGTACAAAATATATCATAATTATAGGACAGTCTGGATATGGGGGTTCCAGTCTGGATATGGGGGTGCTGCTTTGAGGTACAGAGTGCCACAGAAGTGCTAAGCAGACTTTTACCAGTAGGTTTTGCTAGCAATTTATGTATTTGCTACAGTATAATTTCTAAACACAAAGCCCCTGCATTATAACATTCTTTCTTAATTAATTTCACTCTCCCTGCTGTGCACATACAGTTAAAACATTTCTTCCTAGCTCCTTTTTATATGTGCATAGTATCAGATTTATCAAAGGAAGCAACGTTCCAAGCAAAACTCTCATCTCATTTCAGCAAATTCAGACCTCATCTGCTTGTTCCCATAAATACTATAATGTTTGGAAAAACTATGAGCCTTTGTAGAATCGAAGGCCATATCTCTGTGTTAATCTTCCAGAAAACCATTCTTGAGAGGAATGTATTTGGGTTCGCTAGAGGCTTTTATTATTTATTTTTAACCTGCCATCAGGAATGCAGCAATAATTATTGCTTTTGAAATTCCAAACCCTAGACCTCAACATAACTGTTTCAGCTAATTCATTTGTGATCATGAAAAGTCTGTCTTCTTGAAACAAATGTTAGACCGCCTTATACATTTATTTTATTTGACACACAGAGGATGAGTTAAATCTTGCCTGGAATCACTCTCAGTGGAAATAACATGTTAAATTATCTAATTATGGGGAAAATAGAAATATGATAAAAATATTATTCTCACCGGCCTTAATCCTGCAAATACTTATGCATGTGCTTCACTTATATGAGTAGTCCTACTGTCTTCAATAAAAATAACAAGCATAAAATTAAATACATGTATAAATCTGTGCAGGATTGGGGCCACAGACATCAGAGCTGGCTTTTGTCCTGTGAAACTGATGGATGCAAGGACTGCCTGATTTCTGGACTATGTAAATGCTATGGCTAATTTAACCTTGCATTTTAAAAAAAGAGGTTCTAAATTGGGAAATTGCTTAATCATGTGCTTAATTTTAAGCTCTTGCTTCCGTCCCATTGTTTTCAACTGTTTGGTTGGGATGAGAAATCTGATGATATATGAGTCTGGTATATTCTTTGTTGTAATCTTATTTATTCATAACCATGCACACAAAGTCCAATTTCCCTCAACACAGTGGAAACAAACAGCAGCTGGTTTTCTTGCTTGGAAATCCTCAAATGCATCATTCCAGCCAGCTCTGTGCCCAAGAAGCTATGCATCTTTGCTTCTTTTCAGGGTTGCACTCACAGTTCCTTCTGCTTGTTTTTCTCTCACACATGCAGGCTGAAATTAATATCTTAGTCTTTGCATTTGCGACACCAGAGAAACCCTGTTAAGCCATAAGGTTGCTCTCCCCTTAGGACCTGCACCCTAGTGCCTTAGGCAGTAGCCCCCATTGTCTGCAGCTGTTTTTACTATGTAAAGGAGCTTGACTGTGCCTTCTGTTGACCCTGAAACAGAACCACACACATTGGACTTAATGATTGTGATTGTCTCTGATCTGAGAACCCCTGGTGGCGCCCATTAGCAAGTTTCTTCATAACAAATATAAATGAATCACTAGAATGTAATAACTTCTTTCAGTGATGTAGACTCCTTCTATGTGTGTTGGTAACGTATTCATCTTTACTATGTTCCTTTCCCTGTTTGTAATGTGAGGATCTGATACATACTTGCCTGTGACTTGGTACGGCACAAAATTTTGATGAAAAAACTAGAACAATGTGAAATTAACATAGCATCCATTAAATGGATTAAAATCTGGCTAACTGGTATGTCTCACAATGTAATTGTAAAAGGGGAAATATCACTGAGTGGGTGTATTTCTCATGAGGTACTACAGGAATTGATTCTTGGCCTTATGCTAGCTAACACTTTTATGAATGACCTGGGAGAAATCATAAAATCATCACAGATAAAGTTTTCAGATGATCCAAAATTGGGGGAGTGATAAATAATGCAGAGGACAGGTCACTGATACAGAGTGATCTGGATCACTTGGTAAGCTGGGGGCAAGTAAACAATATGCATTTTAATACGCTAAATATACATGTATATATTTAAGAACAAAACATGAAGACCATACTTACACATTGGAAGGTCTCTCTCCTGGGAAGCAGTGACTCTGAAAAAGATTTTGGGGGCATGGTGGATAATCAGTTGAACATGAGCTCTGAGCGTGACACTGTGGCCAAAAGAGCTAATAAGACGAGGAAGACTTTGTAGCACCTTAGAGACTAACCAGTTTATAGTTAGTGTTTAAGGTGCTACAAAGTCTTCCTCGTCTTATTTACGGATACAGACTAACATGGCTGCTAATCTTAAAAGAGCTAATGCGATCCTTGGATGTATAACCAGGGGAATCTCAAGCACAATTAGTAGAGAAGTTATTTTACCTCTCTGTTTGGGGCTGGTTTGACTGCTGCTGGAATACTATATCCAGCTTTGGTGTCTACATTCAAGAAGGATGTTGACAACCTGGAGAGGGTTCAAAGACGAGCCACAAGAATGATTAAGGATTAGAAAACATGCCTTATAGACCTTAGGAACTCCATCTAGCTTAACAAAGAGAAAGTTAAGGGTGACTTGATTACAGTCTATAAATACCTACATGGGGAACAAACATTGGATCATAGGCTTTTCAATCTACCAGAGAAAGGTATGACATGATTCAATGGCTGGAAGTTGACGCTAGACAAATTCAGTCTGGATATAAGGTTTAAAATTTTGACTGAGGTTAACTAACCACTGGAACAATGAATCTCATAGGAGGTGTTATAACAATTAACTAGCTGATACTTGTGAAATATTATACAATGGTGGCTTTTAAAAAATTACCCAGTTGCTTGGATAACTGAATTAGTATATGCAGCTAAATAACCTGAATATTTGTACAGTTGCCAGTATTAATACTGAAGATAGGAAATTGCATCTCTTTATCTTGGGCATAACTGACAGGATATTATAGGTCCCATTGTAAGTATTACATATTGTTAGTAGACAATCTGAGGAGCAAATTGAGAATAGAAGAAGAGGAGCAGGAGATTATTTATTCTGGGGCAGAGCATGGGGTGGACAACGAAGGGGTGGGGAGAAAAAGAAGATATTCTGTTCTTCAGTGAGTTGAGAAATGTGACTATAAAAAAGAGAATAAAAGAATAGACAAAGATGATTTTTAAAAAAGGAAGAGAAATTGTCCAAGGGAATAGATAGTCTGCTTTGGACATGGGAGGAGAGAAGGAGAATATGTAAGAGTATTTCTTTAATTGCATGAGCTTTTTCTTACTAGAACAATATGCAGCTAAGATGTAGTTTTACAGATGGTGCCAGAGAGATCCTCATCCCTACTAGAGGAACCATTACACAGAAAAACAGGCACAGTATGAAGAGGGAAATATATGCAGTAAGCAATATCGCCACCTACTACAGCTGCTCAGAAATAAAAATATTTCTGGACTCCTCATCATGGGGGAATTTTGATGAAAATAGAAAAAAAATCTGTTTTCATTGAAATTTTCTGTGGAACATTTTGACTTTGTCAAAAGAAATGTTTTTTTCATTGTTTGACTAGAATTTGGCAACTTCTCTGCTTTCAGGTCTTTCAACAAAAAGTCAAAATTTTCTGGTGAAAGTGGATGCTTCTTGTGAAAATTATGTCATATAAAAAACAATTTTCTGAGAAAAATAGTTTTGATGGAAAATTTCCAACCCACCCTAGTACCAGAGGTGAAAGGTAACCATACATTTTAAAGGTTAAAACATTATATAAGGGCTTTGCAAACTTTTTCATAATGTACCACATTTTAATAGATATCTCCATGGGCTACTTCCACTTTAATTTACCCTGGCAGATGCTCTCTCTCTTACTTCCACTCCCCATCCAAGTAAATAAATCTGGTAAGTTGGCTTGGCTCTCTTTAACATTTGTGATACATTACTTTTACTAGATACTCTGGATTTGTTAAATGGAAAAAGTTCTAAATTCACAGATATGGATACATGCCCTCGGTGGAAGAGGGCATTAGCAGCATCTTTCATGGACCCCAGCGTAAGCAACAAACCTTGTTTTTCCTGCAATGGTGGAGGCTTGTTGCCAGAAGTTCCCCTCTTTCATATAAAATTAATTAATGTTGGAAAGTGGTTAAAAAATCATCATGCTTGCCCACTGTATAATCCTAAAATAAGACCAATGAGCAGACACATGATCAGGATAATTGGAAAAAATTGTTTAGTAGGCCAACCGCAAATTTTAAGATCTCTCCTAGATCATCAGCCAGCTATCTTTATATTCCTAAAACCTCTGAACTTGCATGGTTTGTAACTCTGTAACTTCATCAGTGAGGGCTGTAGAATTAGGCGATTGGTGTCTAGGAAGTGTCATGAGTCGGGAATGCTCAGAGGGAGCCCAGTTACAGAAACAGGAGGATTTTAAGTCAAGTCCCTCATGATTTATTTAGTCAGGGCTCCATAGACTCGGATCAACAATGGCCCAAAGGTTCCATTTCAGAGATTAGTTCCTGTATGTTTCTTTTTAAAAAAAGAAAGAAAAAAAAGAGAGACAGAGATGCATTAATGTGCTAAGCCAGGGTACTGCAGCCATCTGTCCATTGTTGACCATCTGCTTAGACCTAAATATTGCCTCTGTGATGAGGTGTACAGATCCCATGCTGGACCCAATGGGATAAAAGGACAATGAGCTCAGGTCACCCCAACCATCCAGATCTGCATGCTCCAATTGGAGAGGAAGCTTAAAAGGTAGCGACTCAGCTCAGAAGAAAGAGGCGGGGGAGGAAGAGAGACCTACCCTGAGGGCTCCTGATCAAAGCAGCTGAAGAAGCCTCCATGTGAGGCTGCCTGCTGAGCCTGGTTGGGACTGAAGGTTTAGTTGTCTTTTCTTTTGCTATCTTATATTGGACTTGGAGACTTGGGGGTGTGGGGAAATGGAAGTGACCCAGGGAAGCCCACGTACAAGGCTTAGGAATTGGGCCGAAAGCCCTTTCCCCTGGGAGGCATGAGACTAGAACAGGCTTGCACAACATGCAGCCTAGGGGCCACATGTGGCCTGCACAGGCTCACGGTGCAGCCCGTGGGGGGTGAGTAGGGGTGGGGCAAGCCAAGCAGTGGGGTGGGGGGAAGCAGATGGGGGCAGGGCGAGGGCGGGGCTTTTCAGACTGCAGCTGTTTTTTCTTTTTTTTCTTTTTTTTTTTCAGTAACATGGCCCTGACTACTTTCCGAGTTGTGCAGGCCTGGATGTCGGGAAGAAACAGACGGAGACAGCTTGCGGAAGGAGGCGACC
>ML677395.1:317678-387711 GCA_007922305.1 Dermatemys mawii | reverse complement strand
GGTTCAGAAGTTTATAGAGCGTGGTTTGCCAGCGCTCAAGGCCTTCACCTGGACTAGAAAATGGGTGTGCTACCTACCAGGCCCAGTGGCCCTCTGAGGACTCTGTTACATCCTTCATTCAGCCCCACTGAGAACTACAGAAATATTTTTTTTCTGGCCAAATTTATTGCTGGTCTAACATCAGGGGAGTAGGAAGGATGAATGTGTCTGAAACTGACTATAATAGCAAAAGACCGTTCCTTGTATTACAGGAATTGGTATTACTAGAGACAGAGATTGCTACTTAACAGACTGCTCCTTTTCAAACTCCTCAGGACAAGCATCATGACAGTAGATAAGAGAACAGTGATAAGTGCAATACAATACACTGTTCTGGATCGAAATGTACTCTGTGTCAATTACAGAGGGTGGAGGAGACAAGAAGCCTGGAATGCGGAAAAGCCTCACTTTTATGCACTAAGTATTTGATTCATACAAACTCCCATAGTCCTGAGAGAGCCTGATCATTTTCAGCAGATTGGTTTTAAAGTGGAAAGTGGTTTGATATCTCACTTACTGCCATGGAAAAGTGACTCATTTTGTTCATTTGTGCTTGAAGAAATCTAATTATAAAATGCAGGATACAGAGAAATGGGAATTCATATTTCTTTTGTGGTTAGTAACTTTGGTTTTTGTTCTGTTATTGGCCATCCCCATGCAGTGGTAGACTTTTCACACTGAATATAGTTTAATTCCAGTTATTTAAATTCCAATTATCTAAAAATCCTAGTTATCCAAATCCACAGTGTGGTTAATTACTCACTAATAGCGTCTCAATTAGCCTGTGAGTGCCTGTTAGCGCTGTGGGTACCTACTCCTGGAAAACACATTGGCATATCCTGATGAGTGCTGTGCTTGTGCCCAGGATCCAAAAAGAACACTGAGCACCTATTAGCCTATATAGCGGGTAGTAATGCCACAGGAGAACCTAAACTACCTCTTCTAGTCATTGGGAAATTTGCCAGCCCTTGCTGTTTTAAGTGTGTTAATCTTACCTCCCTTTTTGGGATTTACAGAGCGCAAAGGAGTGCCTGGACAAAAGCAGAGATCTTTCACGCCTGGTTAGTTAACTTTGTCTCTGCTTTGCAGTCTTTTCCAGGGTCAGCGGGATTCCCGATTTATGGGATCTGTCTCTTCAATATTGCTGGGGCACACAGGCTGAGAGTGCTTAACCCAGTTTAATACAAACAAGAGGATGCACTTCACACACACACACACACACACACACACACACACACACACGCCTCCCCCCTCCCCACAGGTAATCTGTGGAACTCATTGCCAAGGGATATTGTGATGGCCAAAAGTATAATTGGGTTCAAAAAAGATCTGGATAAGTTCATGGAGGACAGGTCCATCAGTGGCTATTAGCCAAGATGGTCAGGGATTCAGCCCCATGCTCTGGGTGTCCCTTGTCTCCTGACTGCCAGAAGATGGGAGGAGAAGACATGGACAGATCCCTCCAACTTCCCTATTATATATTCTCCCTCTGAAGCTCTGGTACTGGCCATTGTCAGAGACAGAATCCTGGGCTAGATGGACTATTGGTCTGATCTAGTATGGCAGCTCTTAAATACTTACACTTTCACACATCTTGCTATTAATTGGGCTTTTTTTGCCCTGTGGGGTGAGGGTCTACCAATTTATACTCCTTTATGTATTCAGAGCTGATATGTAAAGTGTATGTGTGTGGGGGCAAGTAGGGGCCAGCTCTCCAGTAACCTTCACTCGTCTCATTAAAATTCTGCAGCTGCTCCTCAGGAAAGGAAATAATATTATCCACATCTTTCTCCTTCCTTTTTTCCCTTTTAGGTCTTCTCATTACTTTCTATTCTTTCTCTCATCTGTGATCTCTGTCATTCACCATGAGTGAATGGGGGAAGGGGGGAAGAATATGCTTCCACAACGGATTTTTTTTTTTAAAGCACTGGACAGGAAGCCATGTAAGCAACTTAGAAGATGAGACTGTTAAATAGGTTTCTTTCACTGTCCAGATATCTAGAGGCTGCTATTTGGAGTGTGGTATTTGTAAGCTTTCCCAGCTTGGCTTTTATAGGTGCCAAAAGGTTAGTATAACCTTGGAACAAAAGATAGGTATACTCTACGTATCTGCTTATACGCTCCACTACACTACTGTTTTTGTGGTTCATATAACACTTGTATTGTTCCAAAACACTAACTATAGCATAATAGATCAACTGTTCATACAGCACAACTAAGCAAGCTAGTATGATTTAGAGCAGTGATCCTCACTCTGAGCCTTGCAAGCCCACAAGCAGGTCTTTTTGTATCTCTGGTGGCTCTTTGCAGCACATGATATTAAAACACAGTGTGATTTAATTATTAACCAGTCAGGATGTTTTTACTATTAACCAATTGTAGTTGATAAAATATAATACTTCGTCAGTCATTTTGCTGTGAGAATAATATATAGTAAATGAAACAATGAATTCCCAGTACTGTGGCTCTTTTGGGTAATGATGATTGCTAATTTGAATCACTGAGGTCTGAGAATCACTGGTTTAGAGGTTAAAGCATGGGTACTGAGAGTCTGGATTTTACCCTTTGTTCTCAGGTTCCCCATCTGCAACTGGGGAAAAATTGTACCCACGCACTTCACAGAGAAGTTGTGAGAATGAATTGCTTTGTGTAAAGCACTTTGAGGTCTTCAAATGAAAGGCAGAGCAGAAGTGCAAAATCCTTTTTTCGAACATCAAAAAGTCCTTCGGGAAATTAATACAAGATTTAAAGCTGGAGTGGAAAGGGTTAAACTGAGTGTAAAAATTGTCCAATCAGATATAAAATACACCAAAAAAAATCACCTCCAGAATTATTTTTGAAAGACAAATATGAATGTATTTTAATAAGTAACTGACTGACATTATTTCTATTCAGAGAGCTTTCTTCTAAAACAATGTCAGACTCCTCAGCATCTGCTCGGGTGCTGAGCAATCAGAGGTGCTTACCAATCAGAAAGCCAGTCTCCAGCCAGAATAAGGAGAATGTCATGAATATATGAATATGTAGCTAGACTCTGATGTGATCCCTGATCTGTTGTTTCCCAATGGAAAGTAAAAGGGCTTGACTACCAATAACATTTTTGTGATGGGAAGATTTTAAAAAGCAAAAACAAATCTAGAGTTGATTTACATGAACTTATTACATCAAATTCATCAGAGAGCCATGCAGAAGATGATGCTTTCAACACTTGCATAAAGCGAAGTGATTAATGGATATGAATGTACTTTTGAATAAGAGTGCTTATATTGTGTGGCCCCAGATAATACATACACTGTAGAAGGGAATGGTTTAATGGAAGCAAATAAGCAAAATGTTTGGCATGGTGGATCTTGCCAAACGTCTGATCTTGCTAAATGTGACTGATCTGAACAAATTAAGATTTTGACCTGATTCGTTTCAAGAGTAATATTTGTGGAATAGGATGAGGGAATAGTGTGTATCTATTCCAAACATAAATACCATCTAATCGGCATCCAGACATTCCTCAGTGAAGTCCCAGATTAAGCAGCAATAGAAACAGTTCTCGGCAAAAGGTAACTCTTCTAAGAGCCACTTCACGAGAACTGACTCTGTGAATTTGCCAGTTGAATGTTGAAGGTATGTCCCAATCTAAAAGTGACTATCTAGCTTGCATTATGTGAGACAATATGATTGACATCCTTGCTCTTCTCTGCTAGAAACACACATCTGCATTCCAGAAGGATCATGCCAGAATACCCTGATTCAAGGTAATGGTGTAAACATATGTCCCGAAGAGGACACAGGGACACACACTGACCTCTCCTAAAGATAAGGTCTGGATGACAAGGTGATGGACTGACACTGCCCTCTGTGATTCCCTGATTGGCTGCCGTGCCCCATATATGCCAGGAAGCCTTGTCTGGGAATTGTCTGAGCAATGAAAATACCATGCTTTAGATACTTTTCCTTGCTGTGACTTGCCTTGATCTCAGACTTCTGGCTCTTAGTTTAGGATTAGCTCCTGAATCTGATCCTGTTTTACTGTCTCTGGCTTAAGATCATTCATTGCTGATTCTGGTGAAAGACCTGGCCTAGCCAGGCCCCATTCTCACCTCATGCTCTCATTTTGGTAATGGACTCTCATTCTGTGGTTTTGACTTGGCCTAGTTCTGGACTGATCTCTGAAATTTGGCTCCAACACTAAGCTACTCCTCTGTACCCCCAGGCTGTCCATGACCCAGCTCTGACACTTGAAACCATGTCAAGTCCAATAAGAAGTGAATGAACCAATAGTTACAGCAGCGATTAATTTATCCTATTGTTTCAGTCGATCTATACTGATGAAGGCAATGCACTCTATATTAATGAGCACTGAGAGTACTAATTCAACTGATATCCTCTACTGATAGACTCCAAAAATACTGGCCCATTTAGATTTATAACATCATTCAGACAAAGTTAACATGTTACTAAGCTGTCCTGTCATAATATTGACAATAATCACTATTTAGGCTTTAGAAGAGATTTACTGGGACCAAAATTTCATAATATCTGAGCATATCTAGAGAGTCAGCATAAATAAAACATTATAAGCATCTCTGTGGTGGCCGTGAAGCTATTTATTGGAAAATAAGAAAGCAATTTCACCATTTGCCATTTAATAACCTATCTGCTACAGAGAAGTCTCAGTGCATTTGACTTCATTTACTAATATGCCATTCTTGTTATCTGGCTCAGGCTAGGAGTAACATTTTTAAAAGTTCATATAAATGCCACCATTATAATTTAAGCCTCACATATAATGAAATTCAGGGGAATTTATATAAATAAAATCCAATAATAGGGGTGATATAAAGGATGATGAACCTGTAACTTTGTTATGCATTCTGAACTTTCATTCATCATCCCTTTTACTAGGAAGGAGATTAGGTTCTGTTTGCATTAAAGGTTGGACACGTCTTCATTTTGGCACAAGAGGCTGAGCTCCACAGTAATAATAGCAAATCATGTTAATTTGTGGTCCAACGTGCGTGACGTCACTACAATATGAGAACAGTCTATTATATAGTGACTGGGTCTTGGAAGAATGCCCTGTGCTGTATGGGGTGAGGTGAGATGCTTGGAGTGAAGCTGCTCTTGCTGCCTCAGCTGGAAAAATCCTTTCCTATTTCTCTGTATTTTATCCGCCTTTTCTTCCCTGTAACAGGGTGCTGCTGCAGAGACACCTAGTTAGCCATTGCTCAGCCAGCCCCCATCAGGGGAAATAGACTGGGGCTGAGGAAAAGCCTGATGCCTGGCCTGTGGATTTGCTGCACCTGCTGGCCTGAGGACCTAAGGGCTATAAAGGCTGGGAGGGGGCCAGAAGCTGGGGGAATGGCCAGGGTAAGGTCTGTCTCCTGGCTAGGGCTGACCCTGTTTGTGGAAGGAGCTAACTAGGCTGGTAAACTTTGTATCTAGCTTAACCCTGGTGCTGGGACAACACTTTGTAAATGAAAACATGGGTGCTACATACATGAGGACTCTCTGAACTTTACTGGGGCAGCCAATGGGCCCCAGGAAGAGCGGCAAATAGCAGACTCTGTTACTCACCTTTTCTAACACTGGTGCTGTGCTGGTTTGGAAGAATAAAGATCCAATAATGGCTGCTCACATTTAAAAACTTCATTAAAATATTTTCATGTGTGCAATTGTTGAAGAGGCCATTTAAGGCCATTGAGTTCAAAGGGAGTTTTCCATAGCAATGACTAAAGCATAAAGTTCAGACACCCCTCCAGATTAGCTTTATATCAGTAAGTGGTTGTGAGAGAGTAAGTGGGCCTAGTTCCTAGGTCTAATAAGTCTCAGTGGTACCAGATGACAGAACAAGGAGTAATGGTCTCAAGTTGCACTGGGGAAGGTTTAGGTTGGATATTAGGAAAAACTTTCCCACTAGGAGGGTGGTGAAGCACTGGAATGGGTTACCTAGGAGGTGGTGGAATCTCCTTTCTTAGAGGTTTTTAAGGTCAGGCTTGACAAAGCCCTGGCTGGGATGACTTAGTTGGGGATTGGTCCTGCTTTGAGCAGGGGGTTGGACTAGATGACCACCTGAGGTCCTTTCCAACCCTGATATTCTGTGCTTTCTGCCAGTCTTTGTAGCACAAAACAGATTTAAGTGTAATTGTGCAGGAAGGTAGATGATTCCCTCAGATTGGGGACTCCCCAGGTGCTGAGGGACTGCCAAAGTGGCTCTTACTTCACCAAATTACTTCCCAGCCTAGGGGTGTTTGTGTGGAGTGGGGAGAGTATCAAAGCTAAAAGGGCATCTTATGGGCATGGTTAGGGCCCCTGATAATCCCTGATTGCTGGAGTGGCTGCTAGCATAATTTAGAACTGCACTGAGAGTTGCTTTAAACTTCATCAAAGACCATACCATGATAGATATGGTCTAGGATCAAAGGTGAGGCCACATATAATTCCCTTTTGCATCCTATTCGATTACGTCCGGCATTCATTGGGTGCTAAGAAGAATCTGGCACTAAATCTGGCAACTTCATTCGCATAAACTCAATTTATTTCAGGGGAGTTACAGTAAAGATGAATTTGGTCCAATGACTATAAGGAAGATTAAGCTTCAGGGGCCAGTGGAAGGAGTCAGTTAAAGTGATTTAGTGTCCCTTAGGCTTGACTCTGACCTTGGCCCATGACATTCAATATAGTTAGGCAATAAAATCAAAATTACAAACTTAAATATGTAAATATGAAGCATGTAAAGTCCTCAGTGCAAGAGACAAGGTTTAAGTGCTACTTCTGAAAACTCATAAATCTAAAAGTGCCAAGAATATCATTATAAATTATGAAATAAAGACCAAAGTGAAGAAATCTCTCATTATACTGCTTTGTAACATAGACGTAGGTCAAAATATTTCTACAGTACAATCAATTTTAATACAAATTGTCCACAAATAAAAATGAGAGAGAGGCTAGAAAAATCAATCAAAATATTGATTTTTTCAGTATTAAAGTTAAGCCCTGGAAGGAAGGAATTCTGAATTAGATCATCTAAAGGATCATTGTTTTCATCTTGTTTTTCTAGACGACAATCCTTTAGTTTCACTAGTTCCCTCCTGCCCTGGTTTAATCTGTAATGGATTCTATTTTCTGGTTCTAGTTCTCCTTATAGGCCCCAATCAAGCAAAACTCTTTGTGATGCAGTGAATAAACCTCACACTGATTAACCAAGAGCTAACAGACTTTGAGCCCAATTAGTTCACTGAGTGGCACCTGAAATGGTGTTAGGCATAATTCGTGGTCAAACCCAATTAAGAGGGTGTTTGGTCTTTATAAAGGAAGAAGCATAGGGCTTGGTTACATTGGCACTTTATAGCGCGATAAAGCCCTCACGAGCGCTATAACCTCCTCCCCGTCCACACTGGCAAGGCACGTAGAGCGCTATAACCGCTGAGTTATAGCGCTATTGTTAATCCACCTCCGCGTGGGGAATAAGGGCTGTAGCGCAGCTGCTGTAGCGCTACAGCAAGAATGTGGACACTCACTGCGCATTAATTGGCCTCCAGCCCGTCCCATAATTCCCGTTCGAGCCACTCTGGTCATCACTTGCAAACTCTTTTGTCCTCTTCTCAGGTGACCACACGTCAGACCCGCCCTTTAAAGTTCCAGGGAAATTTGAAAATCCCCTTCCTGTTTGCTCCAGCCAAGCGTGGCGTGGTCTCAGGGAATCCTTGCAGGTGATCATTCTGATTGATCATCATGACTCCACGTGCCATGCCTCCTCGCAATAGGCGATCCCCAGCATGGAGCAATAGCGAGGTGCTGGACCTCATCAGCTGTTGTGGGGAAGAGGCTGTTCAGTCTCAGCTGCGGTCTAGCTGCAGGAATTTTGATACCTATGGGCAGATATCACGGGCGTTGGCGGAAAGAGGCCATGAGCGGGACACTCTGCAGTGCCGTGTTAACGTAAAGGAGCTTAGGAATGCGTATCGCAAAGCCCGTGAGGCAAACAGCTGCTCCGGGGCAGCCCCGGTGACTTGCAGATTTTATAAGGAGCTGCACGCAATACTTGGTGGTGATCCTACGGTCACTCCATCGATCACCAGGGACACTTCCCAGCCCACCAGTGAAGAGGGGGGTGAGGAGGAGGATGAAGACCAGGAGGATGAAGGAGAGGAGGAGGATGAGGACGAGGCGGCAGCGACCTAGGGCACGGAGGAGTCCCTGGACGCATGCAGCCAAGAGCTCTTCTCAACCCAGGAGGGCAGCCAGCCACAGCGTCCGGCGGTTGCAGGGGCCAGCTCAGCAGCGGATTGTGGAGGTAAAGCTGCTTTTCTATAGGGAAGGCTGGCAGCTTGGGGTGGAAAGGGATATGGGGGGCATTCCACCTGGAGCTCTTCTCAAGCCAGGAGGAGGGCAGGGGGGCATGCAGCCAGGAGCTCTCCTCTAAAGCCAGGAGGAGGGCGGCCAGCCACAGCGTCCGGCGGTTGCAGGGACCAGCTCAGCAGCGCATTGCGGAGGTAAAGCTGCTTTTCTATGGGGAAGGCTGGCAGCTTGGGGTGGAAAGGGATGCTTGCATGCTTGCCTACATGTGGAATAGAGCACTGATGTAGTCTATCACCTCGCGGTACTCATCATCAGTAATCTCTTCAAAGGTCTCAATAAGAGCGCTTGCAATGCGCCTGCGCAGGTTTCCCGGGAGAGCCAGCGTGGTCCCCGTCCCGGTCACGGTCACTAGTCCCCGCCACTGTGCTACAATGGGTGGGGGGAGCATTGCTGCACATAGGCAAGCTGCATATGGCCCTAGGCAGAAGCCGCATCTCATTAAAATCCTTTCCCTTTGTTCCTCAGTGACTCGAAGCAACGAGATATCTTCCAGGACAAACACCTACGGAGAATGTTGGAACAGTGTTCAGAGTAGGGCTCCTGCCACTTCCCGGCACTCCCCACTCCATCCCCCGGCACAGCTTTTCTGGGGCAGGGAAAAAATCATTTCCCTTGCCTCTGGAGTGCACTCACCATGGCAGGGGCTCCGTTGCTGTATCTGTGCTCTCTGCAGGACAGGCAAACAGGGAATGCGGGGGAATCATAGGCATGTCTGCTCTTTACAAGGGAACCACTGTTAAATGTATCTTTTTATTTTAGAAGGGTCGTCCTTCAGCCCTGCGCCATCGCTCTTATCAACAGCTGAGAGGCTGAGGCGACTGAGGAAGCGGCCACGAAGGAGCAAAGAGGATCTTCTACAGCAAGTAATGCAACAGGCTGTAACGGAGAATCGAGTTGCACAGAGGTGGAGGGAGAATGAGAGCAAGTTGAGGGAGAAGGCGCGGAAGGAGAATGCGATTCACTGCCGGAAAAGCACCGATAAGCTGCTCTCATTACCGCAGCTTCAATTGCAGACTATGCAGCGGATTGTCACCCTTCAGGAGGAGAAGCACCGCACCCACCACCCCAATTATCGTTTGCCCCAAATCCCTTCCCCTTCTGTGCCTCAGTATCCTCCAGGCCACTACCATCAGCTATATGGTTATCACCTTCCACAGCTGCCTCCAACCCCTCTGTCTTCACCGAACAACC
Source organism: Dermatemys mawii (assembly GCA_007922305.1). Taxonomy (NCBI): domain Eukaryota; kingdom Metazoa; phylum Chordata; order Testudines; family Dermatemydidae; genus Dermatemys; species Dermatemys mawii. The sequence goes on along the minus strand of ML677395.1, from coordinate 378,126 downwards.
CCCAAACCCCGGACCATTATCCACTGCAGTCAACCCCTAATAGCATGTCTTACTGCCCTCCGCAAATGGGGTTTGGGGGACATGGCCACTGTGAGGGCACTGGAGATTCAGAGACCTGGACATATTCCGATCTCTGACTGACCCCATGCCACCCCCATTGCACCTCCCCCGGTTTCCCCCTCACATGCATCACAATATTTTCTTTCAGCAACCGAAGTACCTGTTCAATACATGAATTGTCTTCTTAATAAATGGGTTTCTTTATTAAGTGTACATACATTATTACAGGCTACAGAAAAGCAAATGTCTGTTCCTGTTAAAAGAATGCTCCCTCCCTCCCTGCCTCCATCTGCACCTCACTTTAGAACTGGCTTTCAGCCTCAAAATGCTCCCTCAAGGCTTCCCTGATCCTAACAGCCTCACGCTGGTCCCCTCCAAGAACCCTGCTCTCTGGCTGGGCGTATGTGGCCTCCAGGCGTTGAACCTCCGAGGACCATGCCTGAGTGAAGCCTTCGCCCTTCCGCTCACAAAGATTATGAAGGGCACAGCATGCGGAAATAACCGCGGAGATACTACCCTCGGCCAAGTCTAGCCTCCCATAAAGACAGCGCCAACGCGCCTTGAGACGCCCAAAAGCACACTCCACAGTCATTCGACACCAGCTAAGCCTGTAGTTGAACCTTTCCTGACTGCTGTCCAGGCTCCCTGTGTAGGGTTTCATGAGCCAGGGCATTAAAGGGTAAGCAGGGTCACCAAGAATCACTATGGGCATTTCCACTTCCCCCACGGGGATCCTCTGGTCTAGGAAAAAAGTCCCGGCTTGCAGCTTCATGAACAGGCCGGTGTTGCGGAAGATGCGTGCGTCATGCACCTTTCCAGACCAGCCAGCGTTAATGTCAGTAAAACGCCCGCGGTGATCCACAAGCACCTGGAGAACCATGGAGAAGTACCCCTTTTGGTTAACGTACTCGTCTGCTAGGTGGGCGGGTGCCAGAATAGGTATATGGGTCCCATCTATCGCCCCTCCACAGTTAGGAAAACCCATTTCTTCAAAGCCAGCCACGATGTCATGCACGTTACCCAGAGTCACGATTTTTCGTAGCAGGATGCAATTAATGGCCCTGCACACTTGCATCAGCACAACTCCAACTGTCGACTTTCCAACCCCAAACTGGTTGGCCACTGATCGGTAGCTGTCCGGTGTAGCCAGCTTCCAGATCGCGATAGCCACCCGCTTCTCCACCGGGAGGGCAGTTCTCAGTCTGGTGTCCTTGCGCCGCAGGGCGGGGGCGAGTTAAGCACACAGTCCCATGAAAGTGGCTTTTCTCATTCTAAAGTTTTGCAGCCACTGCTCATCATCCCAGACTTGCATGACGATGCGATCCCACCACTCAGTGCTCATTTCCCGTGCCCATAATCGGCGTTCAACGGCCGTGAGCATGTCCGTTAATGAGACAAGAAGCTTCGTGTCAAACGCATTCACCGCTTCGATCTTGTCTTCAGACTCATCACTGTCATCCTACATGTCAAGGATTAACTCCACTGCACACAGAGATGTGCTGGCGACAGTTGTCAGCATGGTGCTCAGCAGTTCTGGATTCACTGCAGCACACGACAATGGAAGACGGAGTGTGCCTTGCTGAAACCGTTGAAAGATGGCACCAGAGGTGGAAGGAAACACAGGGATTGCTGGGATATGCTAAAAAGCATCATGGGTAGTTGAAACAGGATACAGAATGCCCCGCAAGTGACGCCCCCCCTACCACAAGGCATTGCGCCAGATCGGGAAGAGGTGTACTGTGGGATATATGCCCTAATGCGCTGCTCTTAATGCCGTATTAAGTGCCGCAAATGTGGCCATGCTATAACGCTGGAGCAGCTCAGTGTGGACATACAATAGCGCTATTCATATTACTGTATAAGGGGACCGCTATAACCAATAGCGCTATAATCTTGTAAGTGTAACCATGCCCTAAGGGAGATGACAGGAGAGAAATATCTGAGAGGTTCCCTGCACTCTGCCCCCGGCTTGAGTTAAAGGCAGAACAGTGTGTTAGACCAAAACCAGAGGGTGTGTTACATAAAGAGGTGAAAAGCCTAGTGCTAGAGGTGGATTGTCCTGAGCCAAGATGAAGCTGGAAGCAGTATGGCCAAAGGGATATTTAGATTGAAGCCTAGAGCAGAAAGGGGTTGCAAGAGAGAGAACTCTGTAGCAACTCTTGTGGTAGTAGAGAGTGGACTGAGCTCGGGGGAACAGGAAGACCCCTGCAGAGTAGTCAGGAAGCTTGGGTGTGGCAGGAGATCTGTGGAATCTACAGGACTGGAGCAAGCTCCTGTAGCTGACTGACATTAGGGTATGAACCAGATCTCCCAGGGCTTCTCTGTTACAAAGAGCCTATGTAGAGCCTAGGGGGAAAGCCTGAAAAAAGATAGAAAGGAGTCTAGGGAGGCAGCAGCAAGGTGTCTGATAGGCAGGGCTGGCATTAGCTTTTTTGCTGCCCTAGCCGGCGGCGGCATTTCTGAGGCAGCTCGCAGGGCTCCTGTCTGCTTCGGCGGCATTTTGGCAGACATAGCCGAAGCACACAGAGGCCGTGAGAGCTGCTGCTGAAAGCGCCAAAAAGCTGCCCTCAAAAAATGGTGCCACTCTAGGTGACCCCTTAGGTTGCCTATGCTTGCATTGGCCCTGCTGACAGGCAGAACTTTGTTGCTGGTTATAGGGTCCCTGGCTTGGAATTCAGTATTCTGCCGCCTAACAGGAAGGTGGGAGGAAGATGTAAGGGTATAAGAGCAATTTAAAGCCCTCAGAGGAGGGTGTGAGGACCATGAACCCAGAGGTGAGGACTGACCACCAGACATAAGAATTTGAAGTGCCTGAAAGGGCTGGAACTAAAACATGACCAGACTAATGGGCCAGATTATGAAAAGAGGCAAACCACTGTGGGACTGGAGTGACCATCAGCAATGAAGCTGACATGTCCAGCCACAAGTGGGGGCTCCAGTGATAAGTTCACCTTTCTACTGTCTCAAACACCTGCTTAACTTAAAAACATCAGTAGCTGATGCAACTTTGTGCTTCAAGGTAAGCACGTGCTTAAGTACCTTTCTGGGTTGGAGCCTAAATGTTATTCTCTTGTGATCATGTACTTTTAGGAGAGTGGTGGAGTAGTTGGAGGTTTTGGAACATAATTTTGGGGTCTCCTTCTGGGGTCACCTTGTGCCTGATGCCGTGAAGAGCTGAGTATCCCTTGAGAGCTGTTAAGCACCTCAACAATGATTGAGGTATTTAGCACTTTCCAGGTTCAATCCCTTGCTTAGTAACCAGGGCTGAGTCCACCTTCTCTGCTGCCCCAAGCAGGGGGGCTGGATTCCGGGCATTGAGAGGTCAGCCGGTCGGCCGGACCCATGGCATGTCTGCAGCTGGTCGAGGGTCCCGTGGCTTCGGTGGACCTGCCACAGTCGTTCTGCAGAATCCATGGTAGGGGCCGCCATGTCAGTGACCAGAATGCTTCTCCCTGTAATTGGCCACCCAGGTACCTACTTGCTGCACTGGTGCCTGGAGCCGGCCCTGTTAGTAAGGCAACTAATTTAATATCAATGTTCTTTCACTTCTCTCTCTCAGATTTTGGGAAAAATCATCTAGGAAACCTTGCAAAATTTTCCTTGTTCTCTCCACTGGATTCTTCTGCTGGAGGGACCCTATCTTTGTTGAAATTGAAGGTCTTAATATGAAATCTCTACAAAAAGCTTGATCTTGTACCCGTTGAAGTCAATGATAAAACTCCTGTTGATTTCAATGAGTACGTGATCAGACCCAGAGAGGGCCATGCTGTTGGCTACTACAAGCCCCAGTGAATGGTGTTTGGTGTGAAAGGGGAGAATTAAATGAATCTTGGAATTAAATGAAAAGAGAACGCACACTGGAACAGCTGAGAAATGCAGACAGTCTCCCAGTTTTATTTTACACATTCATGTCGTGAGTGTTTCAATAGGCTGAGGAAAAAGCTCGCTAGTTAGATTAGGAGATTATAAATCCTGTTTTCAGGAAAGGAGAGTACAACCTCCTTAATATGGATGCAATTATACTAGTAAAGTGAGACTAGTGTAGGTGATAGGAAGGTGAATTAACAAAGTTTTGGTTTATTGGTTTGACACTAAAAATCATGGACTGAATAGATCCACTGGATTTGTGGCTTGTTGCAACAATCTGTAACCCACTAACACCCCCACTTCCTCGATTGCTGTCCCCCTCCTTATTAGTGGAGGGGTATTAATGGGCCACTTCACCTTGAATGGGTCCCTCAATGTGGGCAGTCAGGAAGGACTCTGAGAACCACTAGTGAGCCATGTACAATAGTTTAAGACAGGGGTCTCCAAACTTTGAGACAAGGGCCATATTAGATTTTTGAAGGGGCGTCGCGGGCTAAAGCGACTGTGAAAAAATTCAATATATGCAAAATCCCCCCTTTGCTCCTCCAACCGCTACTGCAACCCCCCACACCCGCTTTGCTCCTCCGGCTGCTGACGTGACCACCACCCCCTTTACTCCTCCGGCCAGTGCTGCGGGGGCACTCACTCCTCCACATATGGAGCCGCCCGCAGCAACTTGCGAAGGGTAGGGGGAACAGCAGCAGCTTCTCCACGTGCCTGCTCGGCATGCCTGCTCAGCTGGAGGGCTGGACAAAATGAAGCCGCAGGCCAGATCTGGCCCCAAGGCCGTAGCTTGGAGACCCCTGGTTTAAGAAACTCTAAAGAAGAGAATAACTATAGTGTCTTGGCCAACTTGCTTTTCCTTCCCTACTAACACAGGCTTAATGTTTCGTCCAAGTGTGTATGTGAGTTATTGATGAACACATACAATGGCTGCCCCATTTGCCTACAAAGTTACTGCATTGCCAGTATCTCCTTCATTGTCTTTGGGATACCTGGAAGCGAAAGGTGTTACGTGAAAACACATTCTATTGTAGTTTGTTGGATTTTATTTTCACCAGGGCTTTGTCAAAGAGAAACTAACATGATAGCTGGAGGCTCACTGCTTTGAGCAAAACGGTTGGTTAACTCATTCAGAAGGCAGTGTGTATAAAATCAATTCAGTATGACTGCAGAAGGAAGAAAGGTCAGCGGTTTAGGAATCCAAGCAATCACAGATGCAGTTTTCTTTGTTTAGAGCAGCTTTCATGTCCTGAGAGAGATTTCTTGTTTCCTCAACAGTGCAGATCACTAATATTTCTCTCTTGTAAGGATGTTCTGAAGCTGTTCAAATTATATCATGTAATTAAGTGGTATATGAGATGCTAGCAACTCAATATTCATAGCAATACAGGTCAATAATTGGATTGTCATTGTACAGCTATATTTCATCTTAGGTGCAGTAGTATTAGTAGGAATAAAATGCCATTGCAGCACCATCTGAAGTGACTTTACTTGCATCCTTTTCCTGTAAGGGGAATGCTTACTGCCAAGACTGTTCACTGTGTCACAATCATTTCACCCCCTCTACCTGCCAACACTACTATTAAAAAGCATGGGATCTAATTTATATATTATGGCCTCTGGGTATATTCCTCCATTATGTATTTCATTGCATTACTATACTTCGAAGTGTTTCTGCAGAATAAGACTGGCCAAAAGTTTTGAGTTGTTTTCAGAGATTCCTGACAAAATATTTATTGAGGTGGAATTCTCTGCACTGAGTCATGGGTTCTTTTGTTTCCTTGTGTCATTTTAAATAGGCCATTAGTCCAAGTGTTTCTAAAGGCATTCTCCCCCTCACAGGCTGGTTAAGGTATGCTGATAGGTGAGTCTGCAACTGCAGTTCACTGTTTCCTTTTTTATGGAGTCATGGCACACACAAAATAGCCATAAGGAAAAACAGAACGAAATAGTTGAATGTACACAGAAAACCTCAGAAATAAGATTTTTCACTTGGTGCCCTATTAATACCAAATTCTGGTGACCCATATCAATCAAAACCTCAAATGAGTGGTTATTCATTGCAGGTGGCCTGGGGTAGTCTGAATAGGACTGAGGGAAACAATTCACAAAACAAAACTACATCGTGTAGGAAAAGTAGCTTTCAATAGTCAGCCATTTTTTATGTATAGAAAAGAATTTAAAGTGGGTTGTTTCTTGCCGCTGGAACAAAACTTTCCAGTTGAACTCCATTAAATCAGTTAGAAATGAATGAAATTAAATGGTGGAAGCCATAAAAGATGGAGACCAGAAACAAGTACTTCACAGTTGTTCCCCTGGTCACACTGAGGGTCCTCTTTAAAGCCAACCCAGACTGAAATGGGCTAGATAAGTATGAGGCTGAACTGTAGGAAATCCTAACAATGAAAGGACAGTGTTTTTAGCCTCACTAAAATGTCTTTTTAAAAACTGCTGTTTAATTTCTAAATTTCATATAACAGCACTAGCAGTGGTCTCTGCTAGCATAGGATTTGCAATGCCACACACTTTACTTCCTATGACATATAGCAAATGAGCCTACAGTGAGCAAAACCAAATTCATCTGATCAGAGACTGCATGCCAGACAGCTTAACTGGCTAAAATATCTGATAGTGGACTTTTTCTGGGTATTGCAGAGTAGATAGAGGGAATACGAGAGAGATAATGGCTTGTTGGTGAGGATATGATAGGAAGAAATAAGATATTTTGTTTCTTCCTACCTTTACTCCATTTCACTTGGCAAAACTCAGTTTTGTGGGAATTTGAGTATTAGGATTGTTTCTGGAATATCATTTCCACTTGGTGGATCATGGGTGTCTTTATAATAGTACCCACTAAAGTCAGTGAATACTGACTTATTGTGTAACACAGATCCGAGTTATGTGAGATTATTCTCCTCCATTATGATATCTGGAGCCATAAAAGTGATGTTTTTTAGAATAAAACAGGAATAGAGACATGACTTGTAATAGAACTGGGCTCTATCCAACCTAGTTCCAAAGAGTTCTTGAGATACATTATCATTTACATTCAAAGTAAGGATTTTTTTCTGACTCTAATATTTACATTTTATTTGGAATATTTCTTCCAAATAGGGGAGTAAAACCAGGCCCACAGCAAAAGGGAAAACCTGAGCCACCTTTGTTTTCCACAGTCAACAGGAAGCTCTCTGTCTCTCTAGAATAACTTTCAACAAGCTAGGTAATCCTTTCCTTATCTCCTAAGACCTGGAATTTCCCCTGTAGGAGCAATTTCTCCCAACAGTACAATCCTGAATAAAAATCCTCAATTGACTATCTAAGGACCAGCACCAAAGATTGAAAAGAAAAGGATTTTATTTTCCCATTATGACACTGACAGTAATAGCTTCTTCTGGGTTTTGTTCATTAGCTGGAAAGTGTAAAATAAGGCAAGTGGTTATCCAAACAACTACAGAGAAGAGTGACTCTTTGTGGGGACTGTTTGTTATTCTCCACATGGAGGTCCAAAGCCAACCATTCTGGATGATTTTTTCCCACACTTGGGTTGTCCGCTCTAGTCCCTCTTTCCACCATCTTTTGTTCTGCATCTTTGTCTATTTATGGAATCTCCTTTCCAGACTGAAGTGTAACTTTATTTTCTCCAGTTTTGTTTTGGAGGCTTTTTTGGGCCAGAGTATCTTTTCCAACTTAAAATTAAGTGGGAGAAACTAACCCTTGTTGCAGAAGGTGAGCCTTATTTTGAGGTTCAGTGGGACTTATGTGTTCCACAGGCCTTGTGCTGATTGTCGGCAAAAGGGTTAATTTCACTCCATGCACAATCTCTCTAGGAAGTGTCATCCAAAATTCCTTTAACTGCAAGGCATTCTCAGACCAGGCGAAACATCTAAAGAGGGAGCACCAGTTTGTTTCCACTTCAGTCTCAATTTCTCTTATTCCCCTTTGTGTGTTTAAAAGAGTTTCAATAGTCTTTCAGCTTTACAGTACAAGTTAGCTCAGTCTGCACATGTGTTCTTGCATCACACTTTATCTGCTCCTGAGTTTGAAGCACGTATACAGAACATAGACTGGGACATGGATGTGTTTGTTTGACGCATACTTCACAACCATATGTGGGTTAACTCCTTGTGGGGTGATCAGGTAAAGATAGTAGGGCAAAGTTTATGTAGAATGTCTAGAGTCAGGGATGTCATCTTAGTGTTTGCTTTTAAAGTACTTAGTTCCAAATATGTGCGACCTAAAAATAATTCTGCTTTCACTTTGCACTGGTACAGCCCCATGTCAGTTTATGGGTCCAAGTGGGTCAAAACTTGGCCATGTCATCTGAAATCATGGCCACCATCAAATAAGACTGTATAACTAGAAATAGACTACAAACCTAGAATGTAGCGGTGATGAGATGCCAGGTGCCATAGTCTGCCAAGGGGTGACAGGTCTCTTGCGTGTCATGTGGCTGCTTGGGGTGGAGTATAAAAGGATGGGGAAGCTGGATCAAAGGGGAACTAAAGAAAAGGTTGTATTCTCTCCCCTTCAGGCTGGTTAAAGCATGGAAAGTCTATGGTAATTATTGCCCAGTGTTTTTTCGTGCTTTTTGTGTGGCAATCCTGAGGAAAGAACCTTACAAGGACTAATGCCTAAAGCCTTTTCTTTTCCCTGACCAGTGAAAATATATCTACTAGTTTATAGTATCAATATGTGCATAATATTTTGTACCTTCAAGTAGTTCTTATTATAGTACTAATAAATAGTTATTTTCATGGTACTGCTTACTGGAAGAAATTCCTGCAGGTTATACTATCCAGAGATGTTTATGGAAAATTGGACATCTGTGTTTGGGGGATGGGAGGGAGACCATAAAGAATATTGTTAGCATTGAATTTCAAGGGGTCTTTCAATTCCTCTCTCAATTCCCTGTCAAGAGTATCATGTTTGTATAATAAAGCAGAGTCCTCTTTCTCCTACAACATATAGAATACCCTTTAGGTTGGCTTATTACTGTACAGACAAAATGTGGTGTTCACAATGTTAGATTAACCATTCTTGCGTTCAGTAGCTAGCTCCATAGCTGCTGAATGATTCTCCAGCAAGATTCTGTCTGACTGCAGCTTTGAGGACAGCTCAGTGGTCTGAATTTAAATCTAATCTATTTTCTGACTGCTATCCTCATGTGGTTTGGCTGATATGTCATTGGAATTGGGATAGTTAATTGACTTGGAAATGCATGCAGCTCCGTCGTCTTTTTATGCTGGTTGCTACTACCATGGCTGACATCTTCTGTTACTGAAGGAGTAAAACAGTTTGCTCAGTAATATTCAACTCATCTCTCCAGCAGTCATTTTGTAATGAGGCCACCACCTACAGTGTAAGATTATTTCACTAGATAGAATCAGAGCTTAGGCTAAGATGAGCTCAGTGTAGCAAGGTTTTCATACTCATCCATAGTGTAGACCACACCTCAGAGTGCACCTCAAAAGACCAACTCCTCATTCCTACTCATAGAATTATAGGACTGGAAGGGACCTCAAGAGGCTGTCAAGTCCAGTCCCTGGCGCTCATGGCCGGACTAAATATTATATAGACCATCCCTAATAGGTGTTTGTCTAACTTGCTCTTAAAAATCACTTATCCACTGCTTAACCACCCTGAATTTTTTCCTAATGTCCAACCTAAACCTCCCTTGCTGCAATTTAAGCCCATTGCTCCTTGTCCTATCCTCCATGCTTTATCCTCAGAGAATTTTTTCTCCCTCTTCCTTGTAGCTACCTTTTATGTACTTGAAAATAGTTATTATGTCCCCTCTCGATCTTCTCTTTTCCATACTGAACAAATCCAGTTTTTTCAATCTTCCCTTAAAGGTCTAGAAAACATGACCTATAATTATTTTTGTTTTTCATGACTGCACAGGCTACTTTCCTTTAGCAACCATAGCTATCTATCGTCGCTATATGGGTCTGGGCACCATAGGACCTGCAAACCTCAGTCTTTAATGTTTTCATTCTTACAACATTCCTGTAAGGTAGTGAACTACTACTCTGTCCATTTCGCTGATGGGGAATTCTGGAATAGAGATGATGTGACTTGTCTAAGAACATAAAGGGAACTGAAGCTGAGTCCCTAGAATCAAACTCTAGCTCCTTATTCAATGGGTCATCTTTCCCACCTATAACTTTGTGACAATTGTAATGGTAGCTTCAGTGGAAAAATATTAGGAAGGTATTTAGTGACTGCTCAACACTTGAAAAAACAGGTCACTTATCTAGTTCCTTAAATATGGATTTAGGAGATTATTGCAAGAAAAAAAAATTAAACAAACTTGGCCCCCATACTTAAATAAAATACAAGTTTTGTCTGTTTCCTAAAGCCATCTGCCCCCATACAGCAAGAAAATCCCAAAATCTCCTGCTATCTCATGAAAGTGGTGTTTCATTTTAAATTTTTTACTGTGGAGTAGTAGTGACAGGTGGACATGTATCTATGCAGCTTTTTGTCTTCCTTTCAGCACTGAAATTCTTCAGACCCTCCAACTGTGTCTTGATAACCAAAACTATTTGGCACAACACAGGAAGTGAAATGGCATAATTTTACTTTTAGTTGTGCTTTTACTATTACTTCTAAAGTTATTATTTTGGTCTATGTAAATTCTAGTAGACTCCAGCCCCACTAATTGCGTCCTGAAATACACAAGAGACAAGATTCTGTTTTTGTTTAGTGAGACTGATTAAATTCTTCACTTGAATAGCAAACTGGCACTTTACTGGCTATTGGCTGAAATTAGTCTGATTCTGAATTAAAACAAAACAAACAACCAAATCCCTAGAATTGTACTGCAGAAGGCCTAGCTTCCTCTTCCAAACAATCCACACCGATTAATTTTTTTAAATCCTACAATACTGAACATTTTGAAGTCTTATTGGACTTTTCGGGGGGGGCAGTTTGGCTTGGAAGCACATGCACATCTATAGTAGCTGAGTCAGCTGGCAGATGTTGCTGTGTTAGAGGGTTTATCTCTGGGACTAGAATCCCACTCTGTTACTCTATTCCAGTCTTTGCTTTTCCTTAACAGTCATTGCAGGCCATTATCTTGTTTTTTTTTAGCTATGACAAAATGACCCCTAGCTACAGAAATTGAAGACATTGGCAAAATAGTCTGCAAGTATTCCTATGCATGGGCATTCGGACAAAAGGGTAAAAAAGTTGGTCTACCCCACTCCTCAGTGCCCTTTTTTAAAAACAGAAATAAAAATTAGTCTCTTGAGAATTTTTTTTAATATCATTGGTCCTTTAACTAGAGGTGCATAGAATGGAGTCAAATTCTGAATGTTGTGTGCTCTAGGATCTTTTGTGACTGTAATATTAAAGGATGCAGAGTAGTTTCTTAACTTCCCTGTGTATTACTTCTCGTAGCCAGTGGAGGAAAGAGCACAGTACTGAGAGAGACATGGTCCCGAGTTCCAATTTTGGTTGTGCCCCGTAGTTGCTGTTACCTTCGGCAATTCACTGCTCCATCTCAAGCTTCTCCAAATGTAAAGAAGTTAATACCACCACCTACTTAATTCGCAGAGATGCCGTGAGGATTGATTTAGGTAATGTCTGAACAGTATTTTGATAATGTACAGGACTAGTAGGGTTAATCTTATTTCATAAACCTCAAACTAGTCAGGCCTTCCTCCTGTCTAGATCACAACTGAAGCAAAAAGTTGTCTAGATGTCCCATATGAGGATATTTTCCTCTTTTATTGGCTGTTTTACTCTTTACCATGGAGTTCAAATTTCATTGTATGTAGTCATATTATTATGAATCATGTTGATTACAATAGCACCTAAGACCCACTCATGAGTAGGGCCCATTGTGCTAGGCACTGTACAAACAAATTAGGAGACAGTCCCTGATCCATAGAATTTACAGGCTAACTAGAGTAGACCCATGGTACAGGAATGATGGAAGCTCTCTAAAAGTGGGGGGGATGGAGGCATAGGTGCCCCTTTCCCTGGGGCCCTGCCCCCACATTGCTCACCCTAGTTGCCGGTAAAAAGTGAGGGGTCTATAGCCCTCTGGCCCCCTTGCCAGGGCAGGGGTAGAATGTATAAGCGGAGTGAACAGTGTGGTAGCAGCAAATGATGTTTAGTTCCATGGTTTTTTGGCGGGGGGGAGGAGTTAATTAAATGTAAAGAAAAGGTATGCTGAAGGGAGGAGAGGTGATGGGAATGGGACAGAGGAGAAAAGGGAATGGGTGGAGGAGACAGGGTTGCCCCCTCAGATTTGCTGCTTGGCTTGTACTGAGCATGCTCAGTACCACTGCTGAAGCTGCTGCCCTCATTTTGCACCCCCTTTGGCCGGCACTGGTCGATTGAACAAACTGCCAGTCGGCACAAGGCGGAGAATGTCAATCAAAACAGTAGAGGGTTCCAAAGGCCCCTGCTTTGGCTGCTTCTGCAGCTGCCCCTACCAGCTGGAGTCTCTGGTTAGCCACCCTTCACCTGAGCAGAATTGCTATCGCTTTCTAAAACATGCTGATTGTTCCAGCTTGTTCACTTTCTTCCTTTCCTTCTGTTGCCTAGATTTACTGGTACTTCCTCTTGATACTACTCATGATGCAGCACCAAGATAACAGGACAAAGGGAAAGCTGCCCACATTAAGGTAACTGATTTGTATGCTCTTTTAAACTTGGAAGTATTTAATCTTCAGGTCACACTTTTCTTGCCTGAGACCTCTAGTGCCTGACTGAATGTCTCTTATAGTAGATGGGAGTCTGTCCATTGGCTTCAGTAGCCCTTATTGAATCAGTCTGACAATGAGCCAAACACTTGCCCTCAGGCACAGAGAGCAAGGTGCTAATCCAGGTTCAGGATCCAAGTGGGTTTATTTATTAGCTTTAAATAAGACATTTGAGGAATTTAAAAACGTGGTCTGATTTAGTTAAGTTCTTCAGAGTTCCAGGCAGGTAAAACTTTGAACTAGTTGCCCATAGCTTTTAGGGCGCTCAAAACTGATGGTGAAGTTTTGTAGCTATTTCTATTGCTGCACAGAATAAGATTCTCTAGCCTTATCAGGCAGATATTGCAATAGTCCAGCTACTCTTACCATTGCATTTTTCCTTTTATGTTACAGAATTTAGTGGCATAATTGCTCTATCCATCTCAGGGATTGTTTCTGACAAACACAACAAGCTTTAAGGGCAAATGGATCTTATGTTTATAAGAACAGCCATTTTTATGCCAACTTCAGGTGTTCAGTACACAGCATGCTAAGTATGCTGCTGCTGAGTAGAGCTGAAAAACACTTTAAAATACATGACTATCATTAGTGTTTCTTCTTAATGCTATAAACTTACATTATGCCTTCTATCTCCAGAGAAACTGCAGCAGTGAAGTGCCTTTCTCTGCCAAGGCTTACTTAGGTAGAGCCTGTAACACACAGCTGGAGAAATAGGGCAGAGGCTGTGTGTGATGTGTGTCTGAGGCAGCTGTGCTTCCTTAAGCTTTTGAGAGGGGTGGTGAGCCATAGACAAAACCAAAGTGTGTGGATCTTGGGAGATTTACCCTCTTCCCCAACTTGCTGTGTACCTGAGCAAATGGGCAATAGCCCTGTTTGAAAGGAGCTGTTCTGAGTCACTTGAACTGGCCACTCTGGTCAGAGTTACCCAGAGTGGAGTGTGGTGCAGTATCAACTGCAGTCAGGCCTGTCATGTTTACACAGTAAGGAGGGTGTGCACCCAGGGAATTTAATTTTTTATTTTTTTTAACGGCGAACTTTTATTGAATATTCAATCATAAAGGACAGTTTTATTCATCCAACAAGCTACAGAAACTGAAACTAAACTTAATTTTTTAAAATTAACAAGTAAACTTTACTTAAATACAAACTTAAAAAATGAGACACATAATACCAAATTTTTGCTGTAGTGATTCCCAGGCGTATACAAAGGGGCTGGGGCACAGCATATGGCAGCAGGGTCAGAGCAGAGGGCTGGGGTGCAGGAGGAACGTGAGGTGTGGCAGGGGGATCAGGGCAGGGAGCTGGGGTGCAGGAGGGGCACAGGATGCAGCATAGGGTTGGGGTGCAGCAGGGGGCAGGAGGGATTCGGGGTGTGGGCTCTGGCCCAGCACCGCTTACCTGGAGCGGCTCTGAGCTAGCAGCAGGGCTAGGGAAGGCTGCCTGCCTGCCCTGGCCTTGGCCCCAGCCCCGCGCTTCTCCGCTCTGGGAAGCAGCCAGCACCCTCGCCCTGCTGGCCATGAGGGAGAGGGAGCAGAGGGCTATGGTTCCCTATGGTTCCCTCTCCTAAGCTCCTATTGGCTGTGGCTCCCCATTCCCGGCCAATGGGAGCTTCAGGGGAGGTATTCACAGGCAAGAACAGCACGCGGAACTCTCTGCTCCCCGTCCCCCCCCAGGGGCCACAGAGGTGTGCTGCCAGCTACTTCCCAGAGCTAAGCGGGCCGCAGGACCCCGGCGGTGGCTAGATTCAGAGCCCTGATGGGCCGAATCTGGCTCACAGGCTGTAGTTTGCCCACCCCTGCATTAGGATGTGCCTCGGCACACTCCGTACACACGCCCATGGTCTCTGTTACTAAACAGATCCAAATGTCAGATACAAATATCATGTCTCAAAAACAAAAAATGTAGTAACCTACAGCAATTTGGACAAGAGTTAATGCAATCGGGGTGAACTGTACAGCATTACGAAGCCTGATTTCCGCTTTTAATGACCAGTGGCTGACTCTGGATTTATTCACAGCAGAATACAAATGAGGGTCTTGACAGACGCAGTCCAATCTCTGTGGCAAACCAGAAACTATTTACCACTCTACTGTAATCCCTGTGCCAGAGCACAAAATTATTCACTGTAGTGCCCCCAGATTTAAGTGTCTGCATGACTGAGCAGATTGCTAATATAACAAAGAATTGTACCTGATTTTCATGGATAACCTGACTTTTTTTTTCTTTCTCACAATATATGAATAAGAAAAATACTTTGTTCACAATTTTTTTTCCTGTGAATTATAGAGGCTTCAATTCATATGAATTGCTTGACTTTGTTTTTTCCGGCTGTTTCTTTTACATGGCCTTAATGTTAGTTGAATCCCAGTGTGTTAAATTTAGTATTTCCAGATTTCTAAGGCATGATTTTTTTTTTGAGTTTTAGCAGGATCTTCACACTTCTGTATATAATGTACTACACAATGAGATGCAATGGAAATTGGAAAACAATCTGGATTTGACAGGTTTACCAATGAATGACTGAAAATATTAGTGAGATACTTGATTCAGACTTCTTCCCAAGGTAGGCTTTCTGTCTGTGGTGTGTAATGCATTTCTTTATTGAATATTAATTTCTTTGGAGTGAATTTTATGTACTTGTTACTTAGTATTAATGTGAGAGAGGAGACCCTCTTCACCACAGCTCACTAACTCATTTGAGTCTTTGGTTACAATGCCATGTGATTTCACAGTACTGTAGTTAACGTACAATATGACAAACCTGGGGTATGAGAAGATTAGAAACATCTCAGCAGTGAGGTTTTTGGAGCCTGATATTCCAAGGCAGGGTTTTGGGTATGTTTGTGCCCTCAGATAGCTACTCTCTGACACTAAATCAGGTATCTGCATGTGTATAAGACCGTTAGCTGCCTGCTGGCCGTAGTCATGTGCAAATACCTGATCTAGGCATGTGCATAGGTTGGACATATGCAAATAAATCAGAGTGCCACGCTGCATATCTGGTTTACACAATCTTCCTCTAGTCACTGGACCACATAGGTTTGAATCTGTGCGGCCGTTGAGCTAACATTAGTCTTCTAGTGCAGGCAGTAGAGGATCATGTTTTTAGATTGAGGTTCCCAGCTTAAAACCCACCCAGAGGCTCCACACTACACATGCAATTGTACTTACCGAAATCTGATAACTTGACCATTGATCTTCAGAAGGATTAGGTGGCAATCCATACAGTTTATAGTAACTTGCTCTTATGCAACACGCACCAATATTTATTGTTGCTTTGTGGAAAGATACATATGTTTCCTTTAAAAATAAATGACTGACTTCATACTCCTGGAAGTGCCCCAGAAGAAGACCAGCAAAGGTAGAAGCTGGGCAAACTTGTTCCCTGTATTGCCTCACCAATCTGCCATGACATAGACAGGCTCTCAAAATCCCTGCATATCTTAGTGCCTTCCAGTACTTGGCCTCTCTTCTATGCTTGCCAACGTGGGGGCTAACAATGTCAATTTATGGGACTGCTTATGTGATGGGAATACCTGTGTATTAGAAACTGGATTAAGATCAACTCATTTCACATAGGTCACGGAACAGACCTAAGCCAACGACCCAGCGATGAGAGGCATCATATCTCATGACTAATCCTCTGCTTGGGTTTGTCATCTGGTGGATAAGAGGTAAATATAGGACAGAAAATAGCTTGTATTAGAAATGAGTCACTGTAATAGTTAGAGCTATATCGCTCATCCCAAATCAGTGCTTGGAAGAAGTATTGGGTAATTACCATCTTGTCTGCAAGTAAATTTTTTTTATTTGCAATCTAACCTAAAACAAGAGTTAATGAGAGGGAAAATAGAAGACTGAACATTATTTTATAGATGTGCTTAGGAAAACAAATGTACCTAACTCGCAGCTCCCTCTGTTGGTAAACTGAAGTCACCAATTTTGATCTCTCTCTCTCATATATAAAATATGGGTGGTGGTGGGCGAATCAATAAAAGGGCTGTCACACAGTCCCCAGCCCTCAATCACCTCATGTCACAAGCACAGCTTTACCAAGCTGCTCCAACTAATCCATATACCATTCAGTGCGGCTATACCAAATGAATGCAGCTGGAGTGCTTGTAGAATAGATAGTCCCAGTGGCTATTGCCAGCTCCTGAAGGGCAGAGTTAAGGTCATGTGGGTGTTTATCATAACTTTCCATTTCTTAGTTGTCAGAAGCTTGTGTTTTGCTGAACACTATGTTCTGCAAGGACACAAGATATCTCCAGGCAACCTTAACTCTGCATTAACTAAGTTAGTGAATTTTCGTGGTGGTGTGTGTGGGTGTGCTCTGCTTAAAAAAAGAAAAAGAGAGAGAGAGAGAAATGTGGTTGGAAGGAATTGGTGGCCATTTCAGCAGTTGTGACTTATGTGGATTTGCAGTTCAGATGCTTCTGTAGTCAGTTAATACCAAGCTCTTACACAGTGCTTTTCATCAGTAGATCTCAGACCTTTAGCAAGGATGGAAACAACATCGTGTACATGAGGAAACTGAGGCACAAAGAGGAGAAGGCCAAGGTCACCCAGTGGCAGAACCTAGAATAAAGCCCAGGTTTCCTGAGTCCAAGTCTGCTGCTTTGTTTACTGGGCCATCTGGTTACAATGTCATTTCTAAGTGCCTCCTCCATTATAATTGGTTAGCATGGAATGGGGGTAAATATGCTTTGGATTGTTTGGAGTGTATAGTTGCTAACAGGGCCAGTGAGAAAAATCTCAGACAAGGGCCATGTCTCCAAAACGTGATAATTTTTATTACATGGCAATTATACTAACTTTAAGCACCTGAGAGAAGACTGAAGGAAGTGTTTCTCTCCTCCTCTCCATGCCATCACCACAACCAATAGTCTGCATCTCCACCACTATTTCTAGCTCCTTCTCTCCTTTCCCTCCCATTAAACTACTGTCTTTTTAGGAGCAAGGTGTGCACACCAAAGTGAGTCAAAAGGCTGAACTTTAAGAAAATCTTTTTTTTCAGAGGGCTGTATCTGAAGAACCCCTTGCTGAAATGATCCCAAACTTGTATAACCCTACCCCAATACCCCTATGAGGTATACTAAATTTCAAGGCAATCTGAATAACTATATGTATTGAAAGCACTTGGGGTGTGTCTACACTGCCCCACAGCTCAGACTATTGAGGTGTGAATAGCAATTAACATCAATGTCCTGTTATATAACTGCTCCGTTTGGATACCGCGGGCGCAAGCTGAAAGGTTCCTAGCTCTCATTAACAAGGTAGGCACCTATTTGGTTTGCATGCACTCTGAGATGTCTAGACAACCTTTGACATCTCCTTATTCACAACTCCATAATCTAAACTGCATGGCTGTGTAGACATGCTCTTAAAGTGAAAGTCAACCTTCCAACAGGAAGGCATTCTTAACTCTAATTATTGCAGAGCTGGTTGTCCGCTAAGATTGTGGTTTGTGGAAAGACTCCTATTGGGTTCAAAGTGACCTGGGATTGGCTGTAACCTTGGTTTTATTTTACTGGTCTGTCTAAATGGCTAGCAGATTCCTAACATAGATATATGACTATAATGTAGAATAAATTTGGTTCAGCTAAGGAATGAGGGCAGTTGAGAATGTGGATGCAAATGCTGAATTTATGCTCTCCTAGTCTTTAGCCTGCTCTGTACCGGGTCAACTCCCAGAGGGCTGCTCTAAGATACACTAGTTGTCAGAGAGACTGATAGAACTGGGGATCAGCAGGTTGTATGAGTGTTCCAGCCATGCCTGTTTAGTTTGAGCCATGCCCCTTTTTCTTGGCAAAAAGAAGGGGCTGAGGTATGAGCTGTAACACCCAGAAGATGCCTCTACACTGGGTGACTCCCAACTAAGGTTGCCAACCCTCCAGGATTGGCCTGGAGTCACCAGGAATTAAAGATTAATCTTTAATTAAAGATTCTGTCATGTGATGAAATCTCCAGGAATACAGCCGACCAATACTGGCAACTCTACTTCCAACAGTGACTACAGGACTATAATACCTTGGTTGCCTGGCCTAGAGTTGTTGCACTGCAGTGGAGCATCTGGGCCTATATCTGGTTGCTTTTTTCGCTGTTTGTTGTAGACTGTCTATGTATTAAATTGCAGAAATGTGATTTCCATTAAGATTACACTTCAATTACCAGGCTATGAAAACAAACAAACAATCCCTGTGCCTTTTTAATTAAACTAGACCAATTGCCTTGAAATTGAAGTTTACTTATAGCTTTCTAGACAGGGGGAGAAAAGTCTGACTCATTATTTCTGAACAAGCACATCTGCCCTTTGAGGTCTGGAAGGAAGTAGGATGAGGATCAGGCTGCCATCTAGAAACAGGTATAACGCTTCCAAATGTGCCCATCAACGGTGCTTTTGCAACACACTCATGTTCACCCATGCTCTAGTCTAGATGAGATTAGCCTTATGCACAGCCTACACAAGCATTTGACTCCTGCTAATCTAGAAAAGATTTGCATACAGTGTGTGTGGAACCTATGATGACTTAGGTTGAACAGCACCAGTGATCTTCCCCCAATCTCTTCCATGGACACACTTTCCATGTGACATGCTTCTACTTACAGCATTCTATTCTAGGAAGAGTGCATTTCAGCCTGTTTTAGGCTGGGTCACCAGGCTACAACTAACCTCTAACCCCACCATCCTGCTATGGTTACAGAGCAATCAATGCCTTATACTCCCTTGCAGTACCTCATGAGTGCAGCCCTCAGGGACAGGTTACCTTTGCTCCCTTTGCATCTCTGAGTCTCATGGTTCTGCTATTCTTTGACTGCATCCTGGGATGACTTACTACTTATTCCCACTGTATAAAAGTGACAAGCCTAACTGCACTTGATACATGCAAGACATTCCTCTCTGGGTGCTTGTGATCAGCAGCTTAAGGTGACTCAGAACAGCTCCTTCCAAGCAGGCCTATTGTCCTGAAGGAGACCACTCATCCAGTTTTGAATTGGGTGGTCTTCTTTTTTGGGTGGCTTGTCCTCTGTCCAGTCCTGAGACAGAACTGGACATGTCTACATCTGGTATTGGACAAGGGATGCCATTTGGAGGAGTGTGATGCTCTGCCCCCACTGGAGTTACCTCTTGCATATGACGTGTGCGAGGATACACTGGCAGGAATAGGGAGTCACTTTCCTCAAAATGGTGCCTTCTAGCATGACCTCACATGAAGTATAAGTGTGAGGTCATGCTGCTGGGTGGCAGGGTCACACTGGAGGGAGGGCCCATGCCCTTTCTGGAACTACCAGAATGGCTAGTATCCTGGAAATGCATGGGTGGCTACCCTCCATGGTCCATTCCTTCAAAAATACAGAAGCAAATAGAGGAAAGGTTTAAGCCTCCCAAGGTCCAAGCCCCTTGGGTTCCATCCACAGCTCACCATCCTTCTCAAAGCTTAAACAAGCCCAGCTACCTCAGACACATCCCATAGAGCCTCTGCCTTCGTTCTGTGGCCCTGTTGCAGGCTCTAATAGGTCTGGGCAGTATGAGACAATCTGCTCTTGCATTTGTCCTCTCGTCATGAGTATGTCTACACAGCAGCCTGGGAGGAGGTGCGGGGGCTGCCTTGTGGTCCGTGTAGATCTACCTTCTTTATTAAATATTTTTGGATTTTTTTTTTACATTTTAAAATGTATTTATTTCAATTACAACACAGAATACAAAGTGTACAGTGCTCTCTTTACAATTTTTTATTACGAATATTTGCAGCGTAAAAAATGTTAAAAGAAACAGTATTTTTCAGTTCACCTCACTTACTGTAGTGCAATCTCTTTGTTATGAAAGTGCAATTCACACATTTTTTGTTACATGAATGCACTCAAAAACAAAACAGTGTAAAACTTTACAGCCCACAAGTCTACTCAGTCCTATTTACTTGTTCAGACAATTGCTAAGACAAACAGTTTGTTTACATTTATGGAAGATAATGCTGCCCATTTCTTATTTACAAAGTCAACTGAAAGTGAGAACAGGCGTTTACATGGCACTTTAGTAGCTGGCATTGCAAGGTACTTATGTCCCAGATATGCTAAATATTTGTATGCCCCTTCATGATATAATCAAAAATTGTCAAGCTCACTTAGAGTATGGTTTTGCACTGATATTTGTACAGGTTTTTTTGGAGGGGGAGGGGTGGTTGGATGCGGCAGGAATATTTTGGGTTAAAATTAGGGAAGTGAACTAGAACTTTGGATGTTCAGAGAATTTGATATTGCACAATGGCCGCACGATCTCTAGATCAGACGTGATGGGTTATTACTATTGTAAACTGCCAAATGAGTCTCTACAAACTGAGTTAAATATAACAGGCTTGATCCAAAGCCCACAGAAATAACTTTGAAGATCCTCATTGATTTCAGTGAGATTTGGATCATGCCCACAGATTGAAGTGAACATATACCTCAGTTCTAATGAAACTGTCAATTTTTATATGGCATTCTTAGAACGTACTTGGGACACCTGAAGTATCTTGTATTTTCACAATCAAAACATCTTTTTTTCATAGCGAAGTCTTTGTTAAAGACATATGGCTATGCCAAATAGAACTTGCTCTGTGTTTTGCCAGGAGCAAATATTCACTGTGATGAACAACATTTGGTGTGAAAAGTCAAGTAATTGAAGATACTATCAAAGCTGCTGTTCTTGCTAAAACCAAAATTTAATGATACTTATTCAGTGTTTCATGATGAATTAATTCAGAACACTAAGTTCTAAGGGGGGGAAAAAAGTCAACTGTGAGAGTATGTCCACGTCACTGCTGTGTCTGAAGCTGGCAGTATGGACAGCACATTTTTAAGTGTACTTTTGTAGGACTATTTTATGATTGATTGAATCTCACTGCAATGAAGTTCATTGATTTTGAAAATGTTGTCATGTAAAGACACACTTAAATTCCTAGACTAGCTTTGTAGTGAATACTACAGTGTACTTAATACATTGCTAAGCTTTTGGAAATGAAACTAGGCCAGGAGTCTTATGGATGTCAAAGAATTGCTTACTGGCAGATTTCTCTAACATTAAGTGAATCAAAAGCAGCCTGAAGAAAAATAAAAAGAAACAATGCACATTATTTTACACTTCATTTGTTGCACTAGACAGTTCAATTACAACCTGGAAGACTTATAGTCCAATAATATCACTTAGTGTCTGCTTGCTTCATGGATTTATGCAAAATGTCCCTTTTTGTTCATAAACTTGTGTGGGAGGTTCTGGAATGTGGTAAAGAACCTTTCGTGCCAAATTTTATCCCTTGTGTAACTACTCTGACTCCAGTAGTGTTAAATCAAGCATAAGTCTGGTCTTTTTTCTGGGGTTCTATAATTGTTCCCTAGGATCTCATGAGTATAAAATAGCACATGCGGGGTTGGAGAGTGTTTGTTTTTATTGTTTTTTTTTTTGCAGTGGGAGTGGATTTTTGAAGCAAGAGAGCTGGAAGGTAGGTTTTTAAATGGGTAATACCTGCTTAACCTGGCATGGTGGTGCACACCTGTCATCCCAGCTGTTTGAGAAGCTGTGGTTGGTAGATCACTCAGGAGTTCTAGGCTGCTGTGTGCTATGCAAATTGGGTGTCTGGTGATACTGACAACTTGGCTAGTGGGTAGCTGAAGGACTGGCTAGAACAACATTTCTGATGTGTTGTAATCAGCGCTCTCTCTCTGCGAGGGCTGATGGACCAAACAGTGAAGGTGAATACTCTTTTATAAGACAGCTTTTTTTTTTTTTTTTTTTTTTTTGCACATTCAACATATCACACATAGGAAAGATTTATAGGGCCAGCCCCTCTCCATAAACCAGAGTATTCAGTTGTTTAAAATGAGAGATTTAAACCTAAAAATCTCTCAAAGGGGACTTGGCTCATCTTGTCTCTTCTGTATATTTGTGTTCGTTGATTTTGGTTTTGTCTCTTTGCTTTAGTTTCCTTTAGGTTATGGTCATTGACACAGTTGAAGCTCAGTTTGTGGTGTTTCTTGAGTGTTGCCAACATACCATGTTGGGTTAGTTCTTCCTGTTCAGTAGATGCTGGTTCTACTGTCTCCTGCCACTGGGAGAGTAGGGGAAATGTCAACACACTATGGCACTGTTCCTTTGATCCAGCTCTACTTCAGATGGATCAGAGACTGCCTGAGGAAAGAGCCAAAACTTCAGCCTGAAGCTGACAAGTCCCCACTCACATGCCACTGAACCAGAAAAGGGGCATATATTCATTTTTTTAAATCCGGTGTATATTATGTTATCTTGGGGAAAACATAAGAATGGCCATACTAGGTCATACAAATGGTCTGTCTTGCCCAGTGCCCTGTCTTCCAACAATGGCCAGTGCCAGATGTTCAGAGGGAATGAACAGAACAGGTAATCGAGTGATTCATCCTCTGTGATCCATCCATTCCCAGCTTCTGGTGGTCAGAGGTTATGGCCACCCAGAGCATGGGGTTTCATCCCTGACAATCTTGGCTAAAAGACATTGATGGACCTATTCTCCCGGAACGTGTCTAATTATTTTTGAACCCAGTTATACTATTGGCCTTCACAACATCCCCTGGCAACCAGTTCCACAGGTTGACTACATTGTGTGGAGAAGTATTTTATGTTTGTTTTTAAATCTGTTGCCTATTAATTTCCTGGGGTGACCCCTGGATCTATATGAAGTGGCAAACAACACTTTTTACACAATATTCATGACTTTACACGCCGCTGTTCTATCCCCCTTAGTTATCTTTTTTTCCCAAAGCTTAAAAGTTCATCTTTTTTAATCTCTCTCCATGTGGATGCTGTTCCATATCCTTAATTATGTTTGTTTGCCTATCTCTGTATCTTTTCAAATACTAATGTGTCTTTTCTGAGATGGAGTGACCAGAACTGCCTGCAGTATTCAAGGTATGGGTGTACTGTGGATTTATAAGTGGTAATATATTTTCTGCCTTCTTATCTATCGTTTTTCTAATGGTTCTTAACATAGTTAGCTTTTTTGAGTGCCACTGCACATTGAGCAGATGTTTTCAGAGAACTATCTATGATTCCAGGATCTCTGAGTGGTAACTGATCATATCAATCCCATCATTTTGTATGCACAATTGGGATTGTTTTCCAATGTGCATTTCATTGCATTTATCAATATTGAATTTCATCAGCCACCTTGTTGCCCAGACTCCCACTTTTGTGAGATCCCTTTGTAACTCTTCGCAGTCTGCTTTGAACTTAGCTATCTTGAGTAATTTTTTATCACCTGCAAACTTTGCCAGCTCACAGCTTACTCCTTTTTCCAGATCATTTATGAATATGGTCCTACTACAGATCCTTGGGGGGACACCACTATTTACCTCTCTGAAACTGACTAGACAACACTTGCAGCTTTTGTAAACAAGCTGAGAATGTTGACATTGTAGCATTAAAAACAACACATTATTTAGGGAGGAAAAAGCTGGTTTTGTCACTTGCAATTTTTCTTCACATTTAAGCTAATGAAACAGAAGGCTTAACATCATGTGTCGTTACAGAGATGCTGAGCCTAAGATCACTAAAACACTGTGCTGAGCCAAAGGATTCTTAAATAACATCTAAATAAATCTGTCACCACAACAGGAGAAGTGTGCCTGAGTTAAGGGTTAATCATTCTTTCATTCACAGTAGCATTCACCTGGTCCTTAAAGTGACTAGAACAGATTCTGTTCTTTTTCTTACTAATAGTTTCTGACATGCGGTTGGCAGCCTTGCCTTTGATAATCTGTCTGTAATGCTGAGACAGTTTCAGTCTTGTTATTAATCTTACTTAGAAACCAGAGCTTTTATCTTTAAAGAAATTCAGTAACACTTTTAATGTAATGAAATTTTCTAAAGCCAGTATTACAAAAGGTTAAACCTAATATTTGCTGTTCCCTTTTTATTGGGATCCCAAGTTTCTTGTATAACTCCTCAGTAAGATGACTGCCAGAAGTAATTGCCTCAGACATGGCAACTTGAGTTCAAAACTTGATTTTCTATTAGAATTCAGTTTATAGCTGGTGAGACATGCACTTGTCTTTTGAACTTTGTGACTGCTCTGCGTATGAAAAGTGAAGTGTCATTGCAGAAAGGTGTTCTCCCCAGAATGGCATTCATAACTGGCACTGGGGTAGCAGCACAATGCTGGGTGGTATTTGTGGTCCATGCAAGTTGGTCTTTATTTCACTGTGACTTTACTTTTGAAACTTGTAGAACTAGAACGTAAACTTCAGTAACTTTTGCACAACTAACTATACAACTAGCATTCAGAAAACCTGGCTGCAATAGCTTCTGAATGTCAGCCAACATAACTTTTACAGTGATGTGTGATATCTATAGCTTCTACTACACTATCTGTACTGAGCATCTCTCTGGGAGCTGGTTTACATGTATCAGGTTTCACTGTTGGAGAGAGATAAATACATGATTCAAGAGACTTCCTCAGAGATGGTGGTTGGGCATTGTAATTCACCAATTTCACTACAGTATTAAACCTGCCTACATTAAGAATTAAAAGGTGAAATGCAAGATACAAGAACAATGGGCATACTCTTTCATGGTGAACCAAACTATTCACATTACATAGCACATGTGCTTTCGGTTGCATTTTGCATCTTATATTGAGTGCTGCAGGTTTGGTGTGAGAGGTCACACACACAGGGCCGGTCAACAGAATTTGGCTTGCAGGCAGCCATGGTAAGCCATAGTCTTTCGGCTTCTTCAACCTTCATAGCATGTTGGAATGGTTTCAAAAAGCAGTGCCCTCCTTTCCCATATCAAGCAAAGCAAAACTTTGTTGAGTTGGCCATTTGAAAGGAGGTACTGCGGTTTTCGGGTTAACATACAGCAGAAACCCAACTAACCCGCGCCACCACCCCGCCTCCCCACATCCAATTCTCTGGGATAATCGCTTCACCCCTTCCCCCACCACGCGGCTGGTATCAGGGAAGATCCCTGCTTGTCAAATGTGAATAGCTCATCATGAATGAGCCTCCCCTCCACCACATGGGTAACTGTTGGGAGGATTTCTTTTCAGCCACAGGCACACAGCGAAGCAGGAACGGCTACCTCTGAATGTCCCCTTAATAAAATTCCCCTATTTCAACCAGGTGACCATGAATGATATCACTCTCCTGAGGCTAGCACAGAGAGATAAAGAATGGATGTTGCTGGAATGCCAGCTAACACTGGGACCATATTCTGCCAGGCTTTGTCATGCAGTGATACCAGACTACTTGCTACTGGTCTAGCGTGGTAATAGATTTTGATTTAGAAATAGATTTTAAGAGCCCTTTAAGTAAAAAAAAAATAAAATAAAAAAGGCTTCATCATGTGGATGGGTGCAGGGTTAAATTGATCTAAGACTGCTAAATTTGACCTAAACTCGTAGTGCTCAATATTTAAAGCATATTGATCTAGTGACTAGACATTTCTACAGACTTCAATTTCATAAGATTTTATTTTTTGCATATAAAGCTTTGGATGTTGTGTCCATTCTGACTGGAATTACCTTTCTAAAAAAAGCTACTATTTTCAATACAAACCCTGTAACAGTATGTTATTGGCTGCTGCATGGGTAAACATGATAAAGTTTTCTGTTCCCTCCCCTTTAATGGATATTGCCTCTTACAGCATAGGTTGTCTAAAGAACTCTGATAGTGGCTTATTTTGTATGGATTTTATTTTGTATATCTGCTGTTGGGTGAGGGAAAACATGGTACAAGAAGCAGAAGTTAGCTTAAATTGGTGAGGGAATAGGATTTATACAACATTTTGACCTTATAAAATGGAAATAGCAAAACCAGCATTTTTTTTTTCAAACAATACTTCAATCTATTTCTGTCCTATTTTAGGAATAACAACAATAGCTACAACATGGTATTCTACTT
The DNA here is from genome assembly GCA_007922305.1 of Dermatemys mawii. Classification (NCBI taxonomy): domain Eukaryota; kingdom Metazoa; phylum Chordata; order Testudines; family Dermatemydidae; genus Dermatemys; species Dermatemys mawii. The sequence continues at coordinate 351,571 of ML677395.1, read as the reverse complement.
CCTTTTCTTTAGTATGGGCAAAGAAATGCTATCACTGAGCAAATAAACCAGTAAACTTAGCCTCTCATGCAACAATTAAAACAGTATTTTTGAGGGTTATTTACAAAAGAAGTTATACTAATAGATTTGTAGATACTTATACCAAACGAAGTCATGGCCCTAGGGAGAGACAGCCAGTTACTGCCATTCAAGCATGATCCTAATACAAGGCTTTGTGATTCTCTTCCCTAATCTATTTATTTTCTATCAGAGTCTAGGTTATGAAATACCTATATCTCCATAGGCTTCTCAGAGCTTTTCAGGGTAGAGAATTTCTGTACTGGCATCTGTGTCATTAAAATCCTTTTTGATATTGTTAATTGGTTATCTTTCCAGTTGTGTTGCTAAGCTGAGGACTGGAAAAATAAGAAGAAATCTTTCTTTTGCCAAGTCTCTCTTCTTGTAGACAGCCTCTAGCATCTACTCTGTCTTGAAGTGTAACAGCTATGCTGCTTTCTACTCTGGTTTGCTTCTGGATCTACCTGGTTCCAGGAGGTTAGCTCCCCACCTTGCATAGGTGCTTGGGGGGAAGTTAGGAGGATGGCTGGCTGAGAGATAGAAATGGGGAATTTAGGCAGAGAAGAGGAATGCCTTGTCTTACCTATGCTGAGTGAACTCAAGGTTGGGGAATCTATTACCCATATTTTTTCTTGTGGTAACCTGTCTTCAGTTGTGATGGCAATCAGTAGAAGCAAATCTTTTAACCTGCTGGTGTGATTCAGCAGAAATATGTGTTCAGCTGTAAGCGATAGACAGCCCAACTTTTGTGCTGAGGGCCTCGAGTTTTACATCAAGAGTTTTTTTGGCAGCTAGCCCCTTCAGGAAGGCTTAAGTATGGTCCTATTGGGAAATGGTGCTTGAGAAGGGAAGGACCACTTCCTCTTGTTCATCCTGCTGCTTTTTTTCCCCCTGTGCATGCTTTAAAGAAACTCTTTCAAACTTCCCATTTACCGTGTTTTGCTGTCAGCTGACTTACCATATCACTGGAACATAAAAAGCTTTAGAGTGTGTAGAAATAATACCCAAATAAGGCTGTCTTATAGACTGATGGTAGGAACTCTTTGGTAGTATATCTGTCCTAGCTGACCGCCAAGTCCCAGAATAACATCTTCATTCCCTATTTGCTTAACAGTCTTCAAGTGGCTTTCTGAACCCTTTTTGACTTATAATGTATAAATGTTGTACCCCCCTTGAGGTTTGTATTGCCGAGTTTGTCAGTTATTTTAAATCAAACCTACTTTAGCAATTTGATACAAGTTTTGGTTCATCAGAACAGAGAATGCTATTAAAGTTTTACATTGTATTGACCACTTGTCAATATATATTAACTGAAGGATACTGGCATCTTTGGAGCCTCAAATTAAAATATTGGAACTGGCACTCAGCGTTTGATCATGGGCTTTCATACAGAAGCCTGAAGGCAAGCCTTTTGGGTTGAAGACAAGGACCTGCTCAGGATTTTGATTAACATTAAAATGCTACTATAGGATCTATTGGCGGCTTTGTTGGCTTGATTTAATGAGCCACTAATTTAGATTATTAGCAGAGTTCTCGTTTTGAAAGCCAACCTTGTCCTTTGTCCCAATGCAAACTGTTGTTTAATTTAATCTGTTAGGTAAAGAGAAATCAAAAAGGATATCCTTTTTTTATTAAAAGTACATTTGTGTGTATATTCCTTCCCTTCTCAAACTAAAATTTCAAACACTTGCCCTATTTTTATTACTGTTTTTATAGTAGGGCTCAGAAGACCTAGGTGAAATGAAAGCTCCATTGTGCTATGTACTCTGCATGCACATAGTAAGACAGTCTCTGCCCCAGGGCCGGCTCTAGGCACCAGCATAGGAAGCACCCACCTGGGGCAGCACATTTGAATGGGTGGCATTCTGGCCATTCTTGGGGCGGCACATTTCAAGGGGCACTTTTTTTTTCTTCAGCAGCTCCCCATGCCCCCACCTCAGCTCACCTCTGCCTCCTCCCCTGAGCACACCGCCACCACTCTGCTTCTCCCTCCTCCTTCCCAGGCTTGCCGCAAAACAGCTGATTTGCATGGCAAGCCTGGAAGGGAGGGGGAGAAGTGGAATGGCGGTGTGCTCAGGGGAGCAGGTGGCAGTGGAGTGGAGGTAAGCTGAAGGGAGATGCAGGAAGTAACAGGGAGAGGCAGAGGAACTGTTCTCTGGGCAAGCCTGGAAGGGGCGGAGTAGGAGGGAAAATGTGGCTTGCCTGCGGGGAGGCTAGGGATTTGGGGAAGGGGCAGAGTTGAGGCAGGTCATGGGGGAAAAATGGGAGGAGCAAACACTTTTTTGCTTGGGGTGGCAAAAAACTTGGAGCCAACCCTGCTCTGCCCTTGAGTTTACAATCTAAATAAGGCAGACAAACTGTGGGAGGAAAGGACGTAGTATAGTTATCCCATTTTATAGCTGAATTGAGGCATAGAGACATGAAATGATTTGTCCAAGATGTCACATGAAGCCTGTAGCAGAGCTGAGAATTGATCTCAGGGTCTGGTTCAATGCCTTAATCACAAGTTTCTACAACTTGCTATGCACTGTTAGCATACTTCAGCGCCTTTTTTTAGCATGTAACAATGATATGGGGTAGCAAAATTGGCTGACAGAGGATTGGTATACAGTGGCTACCATTTGGAAATCTTAAAATCTACCAACCGTTATTATTCTGTAAAGGCACAGTATTGTCCTATACTTTGAATATGAACTTACTAGAGCTGGGGGAATAGTAGGAAAAATATTCACAACAAAGTTCTCTGTAGAATTTTGCTTTTCATTCACTTTTAGTGGACAGTCTTCAAAATTGTTGCTCATACAAATGCTTGAAAAGCAAATTTCAGGCCAGTTGCTGAGATTTGGGTCATCTCATTTACGTGGATTTTTTCCCCCATAATTAAATTTTATTTAGAGAGGAAGCAGTTATCTAATCAGGGCTTTATGGTCACTCCATACGCTGAAATCCAATTGCACAAAGCATTTATCAAACAATTTTGAATAATGAAATGATAAATAAATGAAATGTAGTAATTGCTCTGTTCATGCAATTCATAAACAGGAAAATGTTACATTTTCTGATTACATTGTCTGAAATGTTTTTCCCAGCTCTAGAAGCAATGGTGGTCTCCCAGATGTGGTGACTGCTGATAAATGTTAACAAATTTTCATTCCTTGTTTGTGAAGCTGAAGAAAACTTTCCTCTACAGTGAAACAGAGGTCCATAATCTTCATAAAAATCTAGGTGCTCTTTCTGGGTGTCCTGATCCTTGTGGAAGTACAAAAAGAAGGAATATATTAGTGGTGATGACATTTTCTGCATCAGAAACTAATAGTAAGCATAATCCTCTTGCACAATAGTCCTTTTTTGAGTACGGGGTAGTATGTTGTTGACTTTACTTCTGGATTCTTTTCTGTAACAGCTACCTGGAAAGCAAAGATGGATTTTGACTAGATTTTCCCCAAATGTTGTTGAATGCTCACTGGAGAGAGGTGGGTGATTGTGGTATTGGTGCAAGGTGGGTGAGGTAATAGCTTTTGATTGCATCAACTTCTGCTAGTGAAAGAGACAAGCCCTTGAGCTACACAGAGCTCTTCTTCAGGTTAGTATTAGTGCAAGTCACACTAAAGAAACAAAGAGAGAAAAGTCATTGAAAATAGGAATAATGTGTATTTTGTCTAGCTCACGGGGGTATTCTGAATGTTAATTGATGGTTGAAAAGTGTAAATTACCATATAAGAATTAAGTGTTACTATTCTCTCCTCAGCAGCAGCACCTTTGGAAGTCTTGTTGCTGTTTTGCAATGTAGATGCTATTTTATAATGAGATCCTGATGTGGCTTTATTGCTGTGTTTTTCTCTCCTGGTGATCTTTCAGGAAAATTCTGCCTTCCGTTTAACACTGATACATACCACAGATTATATCTCCTAGCTGGAATGAAAAAGCTGATTCAAACTGATTACGTCTTAAACCCCACAAAAACATAAGTGCTTCACCATCTTTATCTTCGATCTCCTGAATCCTTCTGGTTGTCCTTTAGTGTTCCCAAGTATTCACACGTATTCACTACTATTCTGCCAGTTATCATTAGACATCACATATGGTTTCTCTAGGCACTTGACCAACTCACAGGTTGTAACTGCAGATTGAGACAATGTTAGTTGCTTCATTGGCAGCCATTGATCTAATTCTATATTTGTCCTTAACTCTGACCATCTGAAACTGCATATTACCAGTTATAACTTCCGCTGCCAGGGATCCAATTATTGCAAATATTCACCTACAGAGTGCTTTCCAGAGCAAATGAGAAACAAGTCTTATTTTGTGGAATTCTCCAGGTAGGATTCATATCATTTTCTATTTATTCATTTTAAAAAAAACGTATTTCCAAGTTTCTCCTCATATACACTGTTATGCTGTCAGCTGCCTTAATGTGTTCCTGGAACATAAAAAGCTTTCGAGTGTGCAGAAATAACCAAATAAGGCTGTCTTATAAATGGATGGTAGGAACTCTTTGGTAGTATATCTGTCCTAGCTGACTGCCAAGTCCCAGAATGACCTCTTCATTCCCTATTAGCTTAGCAGTCTTCAAGTGGCTCTTATCTACTTCCCAATCCCTTCCCCCACCATGGCGGCAATTCTTCCCAGTTGAAGTTTTTTAGCATTGTCAGTTATTTTAAATCAAACCTACTTTAGCAACTTGATTGTAGGTTTTGGATCATCAGAACAGAGAATGCTATAAAAGTTTTATGTTGTATTGGATTGACTGCTGGTCATATATTGCCCATCCCTTGTAAAAGGCTCAGTTAATAGGGAAAATGAGCCCTTGATGGAAAAGTGACTCACCAAACACTAGTTCTACTCTGGCTAGTGAGCCAGCCATTGTTTATGTCCTGCCAGGCCTTTCAAATGCATATGTTTCTAAATACATAAGTTTTTTGTAGGATTTGGGTATCTCATATCCACAGAATGTTCCTAAGCATGGGGGCCTTTGCATTAACAGATAATTTATATCTATCTGCTTAGCGGTGACACTTGAGAGTGAAGCAATTTTTTTGTTCCATCTGAAGGGCTGAGAAATCTGTGTCTTGGAACTGACTTTTATGTAAGACGTGTCAGGATGTTAGAATCTGACTTATGAGCATATTATGCTGAAACCATCCCTTTTTGAGCAAGCAATTCCTTCTGGAGATCTATTTGCTCCAGTGCAGAGCAGCAAAAATCTCTGTTTTGAATCTGTAGATTTATGTGCAGGTGGCAGTCAAGATAATCCTTCATTTTAGTCTCCTGCCTTACATCCGTGCTGCAAACCGATGGAAGAATTTAGCCCTAGTGATTAAATAGCGATATTGAATTGTAATTACACAAACACATAACTCTCCCTTCCTAGCACTCCTCATTGGCTATAGTTTAATATGATCATCTCTCAATGTATTCCTTTTCTTCTAATAGTGTCAGAATCAATTGTACCGTTCCTAGCTGATACCATTCTATTTCTGGTCTCCAAACACTTGCTTTTCTGTACCCGTGTCTCTAGTTAATGGTAACACTGCCTCCTAACAGTTTCTCCGGCTCTTCATTCCGTGTTGGAGAAATTGTACCCTTTGTCTAACACGGAGTTTCTGTTTTTATTACAAGAAATGTCACTTTTCCATTAAGGGCTTATTTCCCTATTAACTGAACCGTTTCAAGGGATGGGCACTTGTGACAGAGGGAGTTAGGTATGCAGAGGGGCACTGCTATCATACAGGTCTCGGGAAACATTTTGCTTGTGTGGGATGCTGGCAGGCAGAATGCCTCTGAGGGTGCTGAAGAGGGCAGAGGCAGCTCTCGCATTACTATCCTTCCAGAAACCTGATCACTCTGCCATGCCCTCTTCCATACACCCCTCCATCTCTTCCCGCAGCAACAGTCTGCTAGTTGTCTAGAGAGGAGAGAGAAAGGAATGATTTTATACCCCGCCAATCTCCTTTTGCAGTGTGTAGCAAAGACAGGAGAATGTGTGTGCATACACACTCTCTCTTTGTGCTTTTTGCACCCTTTCCCACATCCTCCTGTGTACCTCTAAGACAGCAGCTTTGATCAAGTATTAGTATATTGGGATCTATCCTCTCCTCAGTATACAAGAGATTCACGCAACAATGAACTGAAATAGAAATAGGAGTCATTATATATATAAACTGTGAAAAGTTTTGATGCAACAAGGATTTGAACGTTTCAGATCATGTCACCCTGTTTTCTACGATATCTTATGCATAGACACCAAAAAGCACAGTCCCTCCTAGGCACAAATCTAGGAATCCCATATCGGCTGCTGCTTCTCATCTAGTAACTTCCTCCATATTTTACTGTCTATTTTCTCAGAGTGAATGACCTATAAACCCATATGAGCAGTAGTACATTTTCTCCAGAACATAAACAAGGAAAATTAATTGTTCATAAGCCGTATAGACTGTCAGTTCTGCTGGAGTACATAGCTTTATAGAATGAGATTGCTTCTGCAGTGGCTAAGATAACAAGAAAACAATGATGCATCCTGTGAATGATACACTTATGAGGACAGCCAGTTTTTTAATTTATTGTAGTAAGTTATGCCTGGAGCTGATCAAATACATTTTGAAACTATTTTTTTAAAATCACAAAATTAACTGAAATTATTCTACAAGGGTTTGCTGCTACTAGTCACCCAAGATAGGCATCTGGGCAAATAATTTGTGAATGCTCCACATATGTACATGCATTTTTGGTGAAGAATTTAAAGTCAAATATTTACAAATAATGTTTGTCATACAATATTTCCCTAGCTCTGATTAGCAAATTGTGGTCAGTGTTCCAAAAATGATAGGTCCAAACCCAAACTTTGGCACCTCTTCCCCAAGTTTAACTGGCAAATATTTTGTAGGGGATGCATGAGAGACAAGACACTCTAAAATTTTAAAAGGAAGAAGCCAAGGCTGAGCTCTGGTCTTTTAATTGTCATATATACAGAACTCTAATTAGTCTCGCCTGCACTAAGCAGGCCTGATGCTTTATTTAGATACAAGCAAACAGACAGTGCTGAAGTCACGAAGGGGCATTTTTGGTTTTACATATTTCTAATCTTCAATCTGTTGCCTATTTTTGGCTCTCCCTCATTTTGAGTATATACCGTTAAAATGTGCATGCTACTGCTGCAATATAGTAACAGCCGAAGGGACACATTTAGGTAAGTTAAAATGTGTCTTAAAATGCTACAAAACAATTAGACTGAGGATAAGGAGAACTTGTTTTGGAAAATTTGTAATCAACAATTTTTGATTGGGGCTAGAGTTTGAAAATTAGAACCTCAGAAGTTTGAGAATATAACTTGCTTTGGTAAAAAGCAAGTTCTGACTCTGAACTGCTTTTTTTTAATTTGTATTTTTTTGAGACAGCTGGACTCGGGGGGGAAAAAGATGATGGGCATTTTGCTATTGACTTCAGTGGGATTAGACTCAGGGCCCAGATGAGGGAAGGAATAAAAGCCAGACTGACACTATTTATCCTGATGTCAATGAATTGCATTTGCAAGGAGAGGGATTGCATGATCTAATAGGTCCTTTTCCATTTCTAGCATCTAGGGCTCAGTGAACAATAAATACAGTTTATATGAAATGTCCGCTCCCAGCCATAAAATATTACCCAAGGGCCATAAAAGTCGAAGACTCTGATATAATGCCAAAACTTTAGCCTGGAACATCAACATATCAAAATCAATGTAATTTTTCTATTCCGAGGACCATATTTTACATTGCTGTTGCTCAAAGTGTGTAGCCCCACCAGCCCTCCCTCCCCCCAAATAGAAGTCAAACTATGCTTATGCCCAAGGATCCCTCCCCGACCCAGAGCCCTGAGTCCCCTTCCCCCACCCCATTCGGTGTTGGAGTTTTTATTGCATACTGAGGGGGGCCTCGGCAAGAAAAAGGTTGAGAACTCCTGATCTAGTTGACTACATTGCACCATTTCTGTATGTCTTAAAGCTGGTAGGACCCCTGCTTTGAAGATGCATATTGACTTTTTTATTACCTTTATAAGGCAAAAATGGGATATGCAAAGCTGAAGGTGATAAATATGCTGCTATATTACATTTCCCAGTGTGTACCACAGGTACCATCCAGCGATATGATCATGGTATGTCCTTCACGCTCTGCCTCTAGGTGCTGTCATAAATATTCCTGCTGAGTGCTAGCAGTAAAGAAGCTTGAGAAGGAATCATTACATCTTTGCAGTCAAACAGAGCCAGGAATCTTCAAATTACAGCAACTCCAGTTAGTATCTTAAAACCTCCAGTGTATTTAGCGTAGATATTGCAAACTCTATGCACAGCTTGGAGTATCATCTGCATACAGTTAGCTGTGTGGACTCTTATTGACTAACTAATAATGTACAGTAATAATTGAAGAAATAAAACATGTTGCCTTCACTTTGTGAAAGTGCACATAGTGTCCTATGTAAACCTGTTACTAGACAGGGAACAACATTTTAGGTATTTATTTTTTACTAAAACTGTAGAGCAAAACTGCATTGTCTGCCGACCAAGGTTTTAGCAAAGGAGAGTTTGATTACAAAATAAGGATGACATTCAACATAAGCAAAACATATCCGGATCAGGGCTTTAGATTTTGAACTTTTCAGGGACTGTCTGTTAACTCTTTCTGCAGCACCTAGCACAGTGGGTCATTGAGCCTGACTGGAGTTTCTGACTGCTACTGTGATACAAGTGACAGCAAACAGCTAAGTGAATAAGGCCTGTTCGATTCTTCCTTCAAGTAAAAAAACTGGCTGAAAAGATGAGTCATGTGTAACACATTGCTGCTTGGTGTGACGGTCTCTTCCCCCAATGGCTCCTAAACCAGCTAGAGACTGAATCTGCTGCAACCTTGGCTAGGAGTCATATGGCTTTTAGCTCATGTAGGAGAGGCTCATGCACTAAGCTTCAGAGGTCCCAGGTTCACTCCCATCTACCAATAACTGTCAGCATTACACTTGCACCATGCTCATAAGAGGGAGCAAGCTCCAAAAGGAGCAAATTCCACAAACCAGGACTACAAATTAAAAGCCTGCAGCCTCCAATCCAAACATCTGCACATAAGACCTGTTAGTAGAATTATCTCAGTTGATTCCAATCTTCATGGCATTGAAGAGTGAGACAGGTGATCTCTGATGCAACCAGGTCCCAAAACATTGTAACCATATTTCTGACTTTGACAGGGGAAGAACAACCACCACATTTCAGCTCAATGGGGCTCCTATTTTATGAGTGAGGTGAATGGGAGCAATCCCTATTAAACTACTGTGTAGCCTAGGGGAAGATGCATTGAGCTATGAGCCACTAGATCGTAAATGCAAGTATTTTTTCTTCCATCAGCTGCTGTTGATATTTCCATGTACTTCATAGCCCTTGATGTTGAGCAACATGGTCCTTATGTTTGGTGACAGTCCAGTATCAACCACTCGGTCTTACAAGTAAGGTAAGAAGGCTGCACCTGCTTATTTCTAGTTGAACTGTGAATATAATTTAGGTCTCCAATACGGCAGATGCTTGTCTTCTCTATTCAGCCATATTGGCTCTGAGAGAGAGGCTCCAAAATCTATATTCATAACTATCCTATTGCTAAGTACAAACAATGTTCCAGCCACTAGATACGCTCCCCTCCCACAGCTGGGAATAGAACCCAGGACTCCTGATTTGAAGCATTCTACTGCTGTATAGCAAATAGTTACGTGATGAGCTGAAAAAGGTAGCTCCCCCTAGTAGCTGGTCCACACAGAGGCTGTACCTTATGTGGCAGAGGACCAGGGCTCAAACCCTGCTGATGACCCAACTGAAAGGTCCCTTTAGTTGCACTTAATTAGAAAAATATTTTTTTCTTTCTTTCTAGAATGTTACGAGCTCTGATTTGACTGAAGGTTAATTGTTTATGGGAGTTTGTTTTGAAGATGAGAAAACCCTTAAAAACAATAGTTTAAATTAAGGTAGTAAATCACCCCATTACACCACTTGGAAAACTTCCCATCTAGCCTTCTACTTAAAAGAAGCTGTTACAGTATATGCCCGGGAGGCTTAGGTTGAAACAAAGTACAGCCAGCATGAATTTTAGAAGGAAATAAAGACACATTCTACCCATTTCTGTGTGATTGATGCAAGTAAAGTGTTCACTAACAGTTGGCTTCACTAGCCTCAAACTGAAGTAGACCAGCTATTTGTGGATATCATTGGACTCACAAACTGAATGGCTTAAATTGCATTTTGATTTTCGTTCTCTATCCTAGAACTGTACTTTAGCCTTGCCCTTGAAAGCTTTATGTGCATAGTACTAGGATGACTTTCTAGTCTGCGTAAGTTTTAAAAGAGCAGACCTTTTAAATCTACACACTTACTCTTGGGTACTTGTATTTGTGAGCATAATGGCATGCGGATGATTGGAATAGGTTTGTATTTTTAACAAGATCTAGCCTTTTCTTCCTCTGAAACAACTATACCTGCTTCTAACTTTCTTGAGTTTTAAAGAGATATTGAAAAGAACATTACAGCTCTCTGGAGATATGATGGCAATGGATAGTCAGGTAAGAAAAGTTGTCTGCTATTTAAGAGAGAAATCTGGTCTTGACTTGCACCTCTTGAATTCAGTGAGTCATGGCAGAATATGACTTTATAAAATCAAGTTAAATGAGACAAATTGGACCAAATTCATCCAGGGTATAGGTTGGCCTTTCCTTTAGGGTTTATAAATGTACATGTGGGAGCTCTGAATTGGGAAGAAGGAAACAAGCTGTGTCTTATTTAAAGCTTTTACATGTATCTAAAAAAATCATCCACTGTATATAGTGTAGCAAGGCACCTTCTTAGTTTCGCCGGACTAAGCACTTCCGTCTCTGGTGATGGCAGGCCTGGGGTTAATCAGCCTTACCGCACTCTGGGTCCTCCCCTCTTCTGTGCTCCTTTGGCCATATTTCCTGGGTAGGCCTATGGCATGGGTTCTCACAGGGGGTTAGTGGGGGGTTGCAAACTGTCAACCTCCACCTCAAACCGTGCTTTGCCGCCAGCATTTATAATGGTGTTAAATATATAAAAAAATGTTAGTGGGGGTCGCACTCACAGGCTTGCTATGTGAAAGGATGACAAAGAGTCCTGTGGCACCTTAAAGACTAACTAAAAAATTTTTAGAGCATAAGCTTTCGTGGGCTAATACCCACTTCGTTGGATGCATGCAGTGGAAGTATCCAGGGGCAAGTATAAATAGGTAGGCAAGAACCAGGTGGGAGATAACAAGGTTAGTCCAATGAGGCTGAACCAGCTTGTTATCTCTAATCAGGGAGGGTGAGGTGTTCCTCTAGCAGCTGAACTGGAGGTGTGAATAGCGAGAGAAGATTCACACTTTTGAAGTTAGCTAGCCATTCAAAATCTCTATTCAGTCCCAAACTGATTGTGTCAAATTTGCAAATGAACTGCAGCTCTGCAGTCTCTCTTTGCAGTCTGGACTTGAAGTTTTTTTGCTGCAAAATGCTGACCTTTAAATCTTCTATGGTGTGTCCAGTGAGGTTGAAGTGTTCTCCTACAGGTTTTTGAATATTGCCATTCCTGATATCTGATTTGTGTCCATTTATCCTTTTTCGTAGGGACTGTCCAGTTTGGCCGATGTACATAGAAGAGGGACATTGCTGGCACATAATGGTGTATATTACATGGGTAGATGTGCAGATGAATGAACCAGTGATGGTGTGGCTGATCTGGTTTGGTCTTGTGATGGTGTTGCTGGTGTAGATGTGTGGGCAGAGTTGGCATCGAGGTTTGTTACATGGATTGGTTCCTGAGTTAGAGTTATTATGGCGCGGTGTGCTGTTGCTGGTGAGAATACGCTTGAGGTTGGCAGGTTGTCTGTAGGCCAGAACTGGCCTGCCTCCCAAGGCCTGTGAAAGTGAGGGATCATTCAGGATGGGTTGTAGATCACTGATGATGCGTTGGAGAGGCTTTAACTGAGGACTGTAGGTGATGGCCAGTGGTGGTCTGTTGTTTTCTTTCTTGGGCTTGTCTTGCAGCAGCAGGCTTCTGGGTACACGTCTGGCTCTGTTGATCTGTGTCCTTATTTCCTTATGCGGGTATTGTAGTTTTGAGAAAGCTTGGTGGAGATCTTGTAGGTGTTGGTCTCTGTCTGAGGGGTTGGAGCAAATACGATTGTACCTCAGTGCTTGGCTGTAGACAATGGATCGTGTGGTGTGCCCAGGGTGGAAGCTGGTGGCATGAAGGTAGGCATAGCTGTCAGTAGGTTTTTGGTATAGGGTGGTATTGATGTGGCCATCATTAATTTGCACCGTGGTGTCTAGGAAGTGGACCTCCGGTGTAGACTGATCCAGGCTGAGGTGGATGGTGGGGTGGAAGCTGTTGAAATCATGGTGGAATTCTTCCAGAGTTTCTTTCCCATGGGTCCAGATGGTGAAGATGTCATCAATGTAGCGTAGATAGAGGAGGGGCGTGAGTGAACGAGATTTGAGGAAGCGTTGTTCCAGGTCAGCCATAAAGATGTTGGCATACTGTGGGGCCATGCGGGTGCCCATAGCGGTGCCACTGGTCTGGAGGTATATATTGTCACCAAATTTGAAATAATTGTGTGTGAGGATAAAGTCACAGAGCTCAGCAACCACTTGTACTGTGGCATCATCAGGGATACTATTCCTGACAGCTTGTATTCCATCTCTGTGTGGGATGTTTGTGTAGAGAGCCTCTACATCCATGGTGGCTAGGATGGTGTTTTCTGGAAGGTCACCAATGCATTGTAGTTCTCTCAGGAAGTCGGTGGTGTCACAGAGATAGCTGGGAGTGCTGGTGGCGTAGGGTCTGAGTACAGTGTCCACATATCCAGACAGTCCTTCAGTCAGAGTGCCAGTGCCCAAGATGATGGGGCGTCCAGGATATCCAGGATTGTGGATCTTGGGTAAAAGATAGAATAACCCCGATCGGGGTTCTAAGGGTATGTTAATTTGTTCCTGTGTTAGTGTAGGGAGTGTCCTGAGTAGACGGTGCAGTTTCTTAGTATATTCTTCAGTGGGATCTGAGGGAAGTGGCCTGTAGAAATTGGTGTTGGAGAGTTGTCTGGTAGCCTCCTTTTGGTAGTCAGACCTGTCCATGATGACAACAGCACCTCCTTTATCAGCCTCTTTGATTATGATGTCAGGGTTGTTTCTGAGGCTGTGGATAGCATTGCGTTCCGCTCGACTTAGGTTGTGAGGCAGGCGATGTTGTTTTTCCACAATTTCTGCCTGTGCATGTCGGCGGAAGCATTCTATGTATAGGTCCAGACTGTCATTTCGACCCTCAGGGGGAGTCCATGTGGAGTTCTTCTTCCTGTGCTGCTGGTGGGATGGTGTCTGTGTATCAGTGCGCTGTTCTATGTAGTCTTGAAAGTGTTCTTTGAGTCAGAGACAGCGAAAGTAGGCTTCCAGATCACTGCAGAATTGTATCATGTTTGTGGGGCTGGTGGGGCAGAATGAGAGTCCTCGAGATAGGACAGACTCTTCTGCCGGGCTGAGTGTGTAGCTGGATAGATTGACGATACTGCTGGATGAGTTAGGGGTACCACTGCTGTGGCCCCATGTGGCAGGCAGGATTTTAGATAGCTTGCAGTCCTTTTTCTTTTGTAGAGAGGTGAAGTGTGTAATATAGATCTCCTGTCTTATTTTAGTAAAGTCGGTTTGTGTGGAGGGTTGGTTGTTTATCAAGGTCTCCAGGTTGGAAAGCTCTTTTTTGATGTTTTCCTGTTTGCTGTACAGGATGCTGATCAGGTGGTTCCTCAGTTTCTTAGATAGTGTCTGGCATAATCTCTCACTGTAGTCTGTGCAGTATGTAGAAAGCAATGGATTTTTCACCTTCAGTCCATTTGGTATGATGTCCATCCATTTGCATTTGGAGAGAAAGATGATATCTGTCTGTATTTGTGCAAGTTTCTTCATGAGGTTGATGGATTTCCACTCCGTACGGCTAAATGCAGTGCCTTGCATATTGTCAAGAATCAGAGGGGTAGCCGTGTTAGTCTGGAATTGCAGAAGTGACAAAGAGTCCTGTGGCACCTTAAAGACTAACTAAAAATTTTTTTTTAGTCTTTTTTTTTAGCCTTTTTTAGAAAGGGATCACCAGTAACAGAGTTTGAGAACCACTGGCCTATAGGGTGATCCTCCACCAAAAATAATCGTCCCATAAACACAAAACCAAAGGGTGATACCTTCCCCTAGCTCCTCGCTGGGGCTGGGAGCCTGCATAGGTGTGCGCAGCACATTTCATTAGGGTGTGCACCCAGGGAGCCCTGCCCTAGCCCCACCCCCATCCACTCCCTCCCACTTCCCACCCCCTGACTCCCCCCCCCTCAAAATCCCCAACCCCACCACTCCTTGTCCATCTGACTGCCCCCTCCTGGGACCCTCCAACCCTAACTGCCCCTCTAAGACCTCACCTCCTACCCAACCCCCTTCCTCGTTCCCTGTCCCCTGACCGCCCCCCCGGGACTTCGGCCCTACCCAACCCCCCCTCTGTTCCCTTTGCCCCGTCCCCCCCCCCCCCCCCGCCCGAACTTCTGCCCTATCCAATCTCCCCCCGGTCCCTGTCCCCTGACTACCCTGGGACTCCCTACCTCTTATCCAGTCTGTTTTTTTGCTTCTGTATAAGAGTGACATTTAGGTTGCCAGGTGCCCATGTTTTGACCAGAAAGTGTCCGGTCAGATGTACTGACCAGACACTGGAGGGGTGGGTAGTGTAGCCCTACCCTTGGATTTCTTTCAGATGTGATTAGTCCATATTGTCCTTCCTTTAAATATGTTTTTATGATGCAAGGCTTTTATCAGTCTGAGAGATATCATATTTACTGTCCTTGAACCAAGAATAGAATTTGTCTACTTTCGTTCTCACCCAAACTGACTGACATTTAACATTTCATTTTATCAGTTTTATTATATTACAGACAGGAGATAGAACTAAAGGGCTTTTGCCAATCACGTATTTCTGATTGTCAACCTCACTTGCTGATCGCTGCCTGTGATGCTGTTTGATAAGACAAATGATCGAAAGTGAAGACCCACGTCAAGGGCTCTATTCTCCTCTTGTTGTACACACACTACATTCTATCATGCTGTTGAGAATTACACTTATGCTTTGAGTGACTAGCAGTGTCCTTAAGTTTTTAATTAACTCTTTCAGTACTTAATGCACTAGAGTTTACAGCTCTCCATCTGCCTAGGAAAAACAGACTGAAGGAAGCAGGTATTGCATGTGCATATACGAGGGAGAAACCGGTCCAAATTAAACAGCTATACACATCTCCGCTTTCCAGACGTGCAAGTATGGGGTGCACTTCCCCATAACTGGGTTGTCAGTTTTGTGCTGCACCTCTGGGATATCTGGCAAAGGTGGCTGTAAATCACCTTCCTGCCCTTCTAATGCTGGGTTGCTACAGGGGCTGAAATAGTCCCCAGCATAGCTCAGGCAGCCCTAGACCATTGTGATGTCTTGCAGCAATCTCCCCATGATTCTATTCCACTCAAAGTGCTCATTAACATTTTCAGTACCTCTTCTTGCTTCCCATTCAGTTTTTTAGCCTAGGCTTAAAGCAGTCCTTCTCCCTCCCACCCTCTTCTGAGTGAAAAGTGTTGCAGCCTGTTTAACAAGGCAGCAGTTCAAAACAGGTTTTCCATGAGAGGGGGAAACAGCCTTGGTGGCAAGAAAAAGGGGAGCACTAACAGGAAGGAAGAAGCTGGTTGGGGGAGAAGGGTTAAACTGTCTATGAGAGAACAGAGAGGGAGCTAAGACCGGGATCATTCACTGGGAGGGTGGGCAGTTAGGAGCACAGTGGGGAATGGGAAAGAAGCCTGGGGTGGGACTGTAGACTGAAGCAAATGGACACAAAAAATTGCCAATATATATACAGCTATAAGTGCAGTATTACCAACCCCAACCATTCAAAAATGATCAGGACCCTCCCCTTGCCCCAAATCATATTGGCCTCAAATCCTATTCTTTTTTTAAAGAGGAGGCATCTTTTGGTCTCTTTATTTTTGAACTCCCCCAGCCAACCACTAATGTGTATGGGTGAGAGTTTTGCCGGCACTCTAATGTGCAGAGTAAGATTCTGGTCCCTGCCACAGGAACTCTCGCTGGCAGCCAGATAGTGTGGAAGACCCAGCTTTCCCCAAACCCCAATAGTCGAAGGAATGAATTTTGAATCCTACACCCCCGCCACCCATTTGCTCATCCTCCAGCCCAACAATTAATTCTTCATCTCACCAGCCCAGCAATAAATTGTGCCCTGCCCCCGCACATCAACTTTACGTGTCCAGCTGCACAACATTTCTACTGCCCCGGCCCTACCCCTCAGTGCACCTCTGCTCCTCCTCCAGTTCAGGGGTTCTTTTCCCCTTCCCTCAGGATCCTCATCCCCAGGCCTCATTCCCTGCCCCCTGCTGGAATTCCAGAGTTCTTCCCCTCCTTCTTCCTTCCCGGGCCTGGTTTTGCTGGAATGGAGAGAGGAGAACATAAGAACATAAGAAAGGCCGTACTGGGTCAGACCAAAGGTCCATCTAGCTCAGTATCCTGTCAACCGACAGTGGCCAATGCCAGGTGCCCCGGAGTGAGTGAACCTAACAGGTAAAGATCAAGTGATCTCTCTCCTGCCATCCATCACCACCCTCTGACAAACAGAGGCTAGGGACACCATTCCTTACCCAGCCTGGCTAATAGCCATTAATGGACTTAACCTCCACAAATTTATCTAGTTCTCTTTTAAACCCTGTTATAGTCCTAGCCTTCACAGCCTCCTCAGGCAAGGAATTCCACAGGTTGACTGTGCGCTATGTGAAGAAGAACTTCCTTTTATTTGTTTTAAACCTGCTGCTCACTAATTTCAATGGGTGGCCCCTAGTTCTTCTGTTACGGGAACAAGTAAATAACTTTTCCTTATTCACTTTCTCCACGCTACTCATAATTGTATATACCTCTATTATATCCCCCCTTAGTCTCCTCTTTTCCAAGCTAAAAACTCCAGGCCTCTTTAATCTCTCCTCATATGGGACCCATTCCAATCCCCTAATCATTTTAGTTGCCCTTCTCTGAACCTTTTCTAATGCCAGCATATCCTTTTTGAGATGAGACCACATTTGTACACAGTATTCAAGATGTGGGCGCACCATGGATTTGTATAAGGGCAATAAGATACTCCGTCTTATTTTCTATCCCTTTGTTAATGATTCCTAACATCCTGTTTGCTTTTTTAACTGTCGCTGCACACTGCATGAACATCTTCAGAGAACTATCCACGATGACTCCAAGATCTTTTTCCTGATTAGTTGTAGCTAAATTAGCCCCCATCATATTGTACGTATAGTTGGGGTTATTTTTTCCAAAGTGCATTACTTTACATTTATCCACATTAAATTTCATTTGACATTTTGTTGCCCAATCACTTAGTTTTGTGAGAGCTTTTTGAAGTTCTTCACAGTCTGCTTGGGTCTCAACTATTTTGAGCAGTTTAGTATGATCTGCAAACTTTGCCACCTCCTTGTTTACCCCTTCCTCCAAATCATTGATGAATAAGTTGAATAGGATTGGTCCTCGGACTGACCCTTGGGGAACACCACTAGTTACCCCTCTCCATTCTGAAAATTTACCATTTATTCCTACCCTTTGTTCCCTGTCTTTTAACCAGTTCTCAATCCATGAAAGGATCTTCCCTCTTATCCCATAGTAACTTAATTTATGTAAGAGCCTTTGGTGGGGGACCTTGTCAAAGGCTTTCTGGAAATCTAAGTACACTATGTCCACTGGATCCCCTTGTCCAAATGTTTGTTGATCCCTTCAAAGAGCTCTAATAGTTTAGTAAGACAGGATTTCCCTTTACAGAAACCATGATGACTTTTGCCCCACAATTTATGTTCTTCTATGTGCCTGACAATTTTATTCTTTACTATTTTTTCAACTAATTTGCCTGGTACAGACGTTAGACTTACCGGTCTGTAGTTGCCGGGATCACCTCTAGAGCCCTTTTTAAATATTGGCGTTACATTAG
Source organism: Dermatemys mawii (assembly GCA_007922305.1). Classification (NCBI taxonomy): domain Eukaryota; kingdom Metazoa; phylum Chordata; order Testudines; family Dermatemydidae; genus Dermatemys; species Dermatemys mawii. The sequence goes on along the minus strand of ML677395.1, from coordinate 333,470 downwards.
CTATCTTCCAGTCTTTGGGTACAGAAGCCAATTTAAAGGACAGGTTAAAACCCTAGTTAATAGTTCTGCAATTTCACATTTGAGTTCTTTCAGAACACTTGGGTGAATGTCATCTGGTCCCCGTGACTTGTTACAGTTAAGTTTATCAATTTGTTCCAAAACCTCCTCTAGTGACACTTCAATCTGTGACAATTCCTCAGATTTGTCACCTACAAAAGACAGCTCAGGTTTGGGAATCTTCCTAACATCCTCACCCATGAAGACCGAAGCAAAGAATTCATTTAGTTTTTCCGCAATGACTTTATCATCTTTAAGTGCTCCTTTTGTATCTCTATCATCAAGGGGCCCCACTGGTTGTTTAGCAGGCTTCCTGCTTCTGACGTATTTAAAAAACATTTTATTATTACACTGCTCTACAGCCAAAATGCTTCTGAAGTAAATGTAGTCAAACTTTACTAATTCTGGGTCACTGAGAATGAAAATGATGCTTAAAATTGTTGATTGGCTCTAGTTTTCAAGATATGCTATTGAGTCAGTATATACGACCCTTGACATGGGAATGGCGGAGGATAAGTGAGTTATAAAGGGAAGGGATCTCAGTTTAGACCAGAAATGACTAAAATACATCTTTGACTGGATCTATGAATAAATCTATGACTGGGTTTGGACAGTACTTGCTTTTTTAGGCAAAACAATGAACGTTGCAATCTGAAGCTGGTATTGCATCATACATGATATGAATTGCATCATGTTATTCCTAGAAGTCATGGATGATGCAATCGTAACGAAGCTTACATCACTCTGCTGAACAAATTGCCCTATATCAGCTCTTGAAATAATACAGTGTCGTGCTGTCTTATTTGTCAGTGTTTGATTTTGCAAAGGGACACATTTCTGTTTAGCCAAAGTGAGCAGAGATGCCTCGTACTTGTGTGAACAGTGCAGATAACTTCTGCTATGTTTGTGGTGAAGTGACGTTTGCATCACAAAAGCACGGTATAACCACTATGGTTAAGAGAGCCTATCACCTTTATTTTGGCTTCAAAATTGGAGACCAGGACAAGAGGTGGGCCCCACACACATGCTGCAACACTTGTGCAACAAATCTTCGCCAGTGGTTGAACAGGAAAAGGAAATCTATGCCTTTTGCAGTGCCAATGATTTGGAGAGAGCCAACAGATCATACCCGCAATTATTACTTCTGCATGGTGCCTCCAGTTGGGAAAGGTGTGTCAAAGAAGAAAAAGTGGACTGTGCATTATCCAAACATTCCATCAGCTATACGCCCAATACCCCACGGAGAAGGACTGCCGGTTCCTGATGTACCAGAATCATTCTCACTTGAGTCAGACGAGGAAGAGGATGAAACTTCTGTTCCTGAACCATCAACGTCACAGGACCCACATTTTCTCCCATCCTCCTCCTCTGTACCACACCTCATAACACAAGCTGAACTGAATGACCTTGTCAGGGATTTGGAACTACCCAAGAGTAAGGCAGAGCTGTTGGGCTCCAGACTACAGCAGTGGAATCTCCTGGCAGGTGATGTTAGGGTTTCCATGTTCCGTGACCGTCAAAAGGATCTTGTCCCATTCTTTTTCATGGAAGGTGATCTTGTAGCCTGCAACAACATCGATGGTGTGATGGCAGCCCTCAACATCGTTCACGATCCAGATGAGTGGAGACTCTTCATTGATTCATCGAAGACGAGTCTTAAAGCTGTTTTGCTGCATAATGGCAATGTTTTGCCATCAATTCCAGTTGGTCATGCAGTCCATATGAAGGAAACCTATGACAACATGAAACAACTTTTGAGGTGCATAAACTATGACCAACATCAATGGCAGCTTTGCGGCGATTTGAAGGTTGTTGCTCTCTTGCTTGGTCTGCAGACTGGATACACAAAGTACTGCTGTTTTCTCTGCGAATGGGATAGTCGTGCAAGAGATTCCCACTACATCAAGAAAGATTGTCCACTCTGAAAGTCATTGGAGCCTGGGAGGAAAAGTGTTCAGCATCCACCACTTGTTGAATCAAGGAAGATTTTGTTACCACCCTTACACATCAAGCTGGGTCTGATGAAGAACTTTGTCAAGGCCATTGACAAAACACAAGCAGCTTTCAAGTACCTCCGTGGAAAATTTCCAAGGTTAAGTGAAGCTAAGATAAAGGAAGGTGTCTTTGTTGGTCCTCAGATTTGTGAACTTCTTCGAGATGATGCATTTGACCATGCACTGCGTGGCAAGGAAAAGACGGCATGGAAAGCCTTCCAGTCAGTGGCAATACATTTTCTCAGAAACAACAAGGCAGACAACTACAGGTTGTTGGTGGAAAACCTCCTCAAGGCATACAAAAGCCTTGGTTGCAACATGTCACTAAAGATACATTTTTTGCACTCTCATCTAGATTTTTTTCCACCGAACTGCAGAGCAGTGAGCGACGAGCACGGCGAGCAATTTCACCAGGACATTGCAACAAGGGAGAAATGCTATCAGGGCAAATGGAGCCCATCGATGGTTGCAGACTATTGCTGGACAGTGACAAGAGATGCTCCATTTAATGAATACAAGAGACAAGCCAAGAAGTGCCGAGTAGACACTGAACAGGACTAAACTATGTACATAATAGTTTTTTGCCTTTTGTTTCATAATACATTTTATTTATATAACCCTTTTTGCTGATTTTTAAAGTGTTACATAAACAGGACAGGTGAAATATTATCATGTAAAGCAACCATAAACACATGAAAAGACCTAGGTTTACAATTTATGAATAAAACTCTACTATCTACACAATATACATAGACATAAAATGTAAAAACTTAAATATCTTAGAAACAGTAGCCAATCAGTTGTTTTAATTGTCATATCTGAATTCACCACATCCAAATACATAATAAATATCACATTTTATCTCTGAAGCAGACGACTTCTAAAAAATTGTAGACCAGTGTTACCTTTTGAGTTTCTGGCTAGCTGTTCTTCAAATTCCATTTTGGCTTTTCTTGTTACATTTTTACACTTATTTTGGCAGTGTTTATGCTCCTCTCTAGTTACCTCAGTAAGATTTGACTTCCACTTTTTAAAAGATGCCTTTTTATCACTCACTGCTTCTTTTACATGGTTTTTAAGCCACGGTGGCTCTTTTTTAGTTCTTTGACTTTGTTTTTTAATTTGGGGTATACATTTAAGTTGGGCCTCTATTATAGTGTCTTTGAAAAGTGTCCATGCAGCTTGCAGGGATTTCACTTTAGTCATTTTACCTATTAATTTCCATTAATTTCCATTTAACTAACCCCCTCATTTTTGCATAGTTCCCCTTCCTGAAATTAAATGCCACAGTGTTGGGCTGGTTTTGTTCCCAGCATGGGAATGTTAAATGTTATTATATTATGATCACTATTCCCAAGTGGTCCTGTTACAGCTACCTCTTGGACCAGCTCTTGCGCTCCATTCAGGACTAAATCAAGAGTTGACTCATTACTTATGGGAAGTGGGGGAGCAGGTAGCTGGGCTCTCACTGCTCCATTTCCTCTACCCAAAAACTGTTCAGATTCCTGAGGGGAGGAGGGAAGGGAAAAGCACTGACTGACCTGTGCCTCAGCTTTGATTGGCTGCTTTTCCCTAAGAGGTGGGAAAGGCAGCCCATCAAAGGGTGTTTTTCCCCTGGCAGGGCCAAAAATAGCATAAGGGCTGAAGTTTCTCACCTCAGGGCTAGAGGGACTCCAGTGGGGGCTACAATCACATTATTCAAGATTAAACACTGGGACCACTGCAGGAGATGGGAATAGTCTTTGCCTCTCCTCGTAAGGAAGGAGCAGGAATATAAAGAGCCTAGAAACAGCAGAGATTCTCTCTGGGTGGCCTTGTGCCTCTAGTACCAAAAATAGGGGTCATGTAATTCTTTGTAAAATGACATTTTATAATATCTGAGTTTCAGAAGGAAATGCCTCCTCCCTCTAAGATTTTTATTAACCTAAAACATCATTATCTTTGGGCAGGGCTACGCTACAGCCGGGATCAATGCTCTGAGATCAATCTACTGGTGGTTGATTTAGCAGGTTTAATAAAGACCTGCCAAAATCGACCGCGGGTCACTTTCTGTACTCTATCCCTGATGTAGCTGGAGTTGTGCAGCATAGGTTGACTTACCGCAGTAGTGTGGACAAAGTCTTCGAGTGAGGAGACAGTAACTATCCATCTTAATAACAAATAGTACTTGTAATAAAAGTCTGAGCTGTCTGAAAGGTCCACTGAGACCCACACTCCCAATCCAATCTGGATGTGTGACATACGAGTCAAAAGCAGGTGATCTGTAGATGTTAAAAGTGGGTTTAATTTTTCAAATCAGACAGATGAAGGGCAATTAGAGTGATAGTGTCAAGAGGATTTCTTCCTGGAAAGCACTGTGTTTATTTTGCACAACTCCCTCAAGCAGTAGTTTTCTTAGCGAAGGGAGAGCAGGACTGCTGGTTTGCTGCTCTTTACTCGGCACTTCTCAGTGATGAGCAGTCATTTTCAGCACCGTCTTCAGAGAAGATTCTGCATGCAAAATGCCACATTCCTCAGGTATGACCTCACCACTCTTATGCAGTAGCGTGCCAAATCCCCTCCCTGTTTCCTAGGGCCCCACCCTTGAGAACCTCGAGTGCAGAGACACCACTCATGGCTGCAGCTGCTCCCGTCTGGATTCCTCTGCGTATGCCACAGCTGCCTTGGTGTCACCCTGCCAGCAGGAATTCTTGGTATCACCCTGTGAAGGCCCCCACTCACCATCCCTCATGGGTCCTCTTGCCTCACCATGGTAAAATCCTTTATTATGTACAAACGTTTAATGAACACAACTGTGCAAACAGAACTCAAAGTACAACAGTAAGAACTTTTTTGGGGGGAGGCTGGGGTATAAAGTTACAGGGGAGTTTACACCTGCGCATTGTCCACATGGATTCTGGGAGAGAGTACCATCGCTCAAAATTGTCAGGAGCGCTGGTGCCCCGACAAATCCAGGCTAGAGAGAGGGCCCAGTTTTTTCACAGTGCAGGCCATCTTGTAACACAGCAGTTTGAAATAAGGGCAGCAGTTGGAATTTTCTTTTCCCTTTCAAAAATGACTCCTAAAAAAAAAAAAAAAGTGAACAGTGAGTGTCGGGTTTTCAACAAAGAATGGAATACAAAATATTTTTTCACAAGCGTGAACTCGAAGGCTGTATGCCTGAGCACGATGTTCACGGAGTAGAACTTGAATCGATACTTTTCAACGAAAATTCCTAATTATGGCAGCAATGTAACAACTGAGGAAAGGGCAAGAAAAGCTGAGCAACTCGCAACAAACTTAAAAACTCAGCAAAATATTTATTTGGGACAGTATGCAGTTCAGGAAGCCACTACAAAGGCAAGTTACTTTCTGGCGTTTAAAGTCGCTAAACAAAATAAGCCTTTTGCTGAATGGGAGTCTTTGAAAGAATGCATGGTTGATGTTTCTGGCACGCTGTGCCTGGAATACCAAAACAAATTTGAGAACATTAGTTTGTAATGAAGAACTGTCGTGTACAAGTGATTGATGAACATTTGGCATCTGAGTTGAACAAGAAAGCACAGGGCTTTACATTGCTTTCATTAGCTCTCGATGACAGCACTGACATTAAGGACACAGCATAGTTACTGACTTTTGTCAGAGGAATTGACTGCAAATTTGAAATCGCAGAGGAATTTTTATCAATGGAATCAATGAAAGGCGCAACTGAGAGATCAAATTTATATGAGAGGGTGTCTGGGTGCCTTGAACATCTGATGCTCCCATGGATTAAACTGGCAAATGTAACCATAGGTGGATGACCAAATTTAACAGGGAAAAACGTAGGACTTTTAAAAAGAATTCAGGACAAAGTAAAAGAAGACGACCCTGATAAAGAGTTGATTTTTCTGCATTATATTATACATCAGGAGGCTCTCTGCAAAAATGTCCTGGACATTGATCATGTTGTTCACACAGTAGTGAAAATAGTGAACTACATAAGAGCAAGGAACTTAATCATTGACAATTAATTTCCCTTCTTGAAGACACTGAGGCCGAACACCAGGACTTACTTTATCATACAAATGTCTGCTGACTCAGCCTAGGAAAGGTATTGCAGCAAGTATGGGAGCTCAGAAATGAAATTTACACTTTTCTGGAGATGCAGGGGAAAGAAAATAATTTCCCTGAAATAAAGAATTCAAACTGGATGTGCGACCTCTCTTTTGGTTTGGCTATCTTGCCACATTTAAATGAACTTAATGTAAACCTTCAAGGAAAGAATGTGTTTGTACACAAATTGTATTCTAGTGTGACAGCTTTCAAAGCCAAGTTAGTCTTCTTTTCAAAACAAATTAAGGACAAAGTGTTCTCTCACTTTCCAACACTGAAATACTTGGAAGTGTCACCAGAGCGCAGAGAAAAGTACAGCAAAATTTTGAGTGACTTGCACGTAGAAGTTTCTCGTTGATTCTCTGACTTTGAGAAGATAGAGAAGACACTGGAGCTGGTGTCATACCCACTGCCATTTGACTACAAGGAAACCCCACAAGAATTACAACTGGAGCTCATTGATCTCCAGTGCAATTCCACCTTGAAGGAAAAGTACAATTCAGAAAAACTGGACGAGTTTTATGCCTCCTTCAGTGAAACAAAGTTCCCAAATATCCGCAGGGTGGCACAGAAAATCCTTGTTTTGTTTGGCTCCACCTATGTGTGCGAACAAACACTTTCCCTGCTGAATTCCAACAAATCTCGCTACAGATCCCAGTTAACTGATCAGCATCTCAGCTCAGTATTGCGGATTTTCACAACAAGAATGACACTGGACTTTGATGCCATTGTGAAAAAGGATGACCAGCTGCATTGTTCACATTAATCTAAGAGGGTGAGGAAAGGGGTTAAGTTAGGTTTAATTATTGTAATATGATATATTTATAATAAGTAAGGTTTTATGTTTATTTCCACTAAAATGCATGTGTATTAAATAGAGTTTATTTGAACATCTCTGAATTGTTAATTTCGTGAGTGTTCATGGCCCGTCATGAGGCAGTCAGGGAGCAGGAAGTGGGAGGGAGTTGAATATGGGGAGGGGCCAGGCAGTTTGAAGAGGCACAGCCTTCCCTTCCTGGCCTGCCATACAGTTTCACAACGCCGATGTGGCCCTCAGGCCAAAAGGTTTGCTCACCCCTGGTCTAAGGGAATTGCCTGTGTGACCTGTGGTTAGCCAGTTGGATAAAACCAAAGTCTTCTCTGTTTGCCTGGTTTGCTTTGCCTTAGAGGTGGAAAAACCTCAGCCTTGGGCTGTAACTGCCCTGCTTAAAGCAATTTGTCCTAAACTGGCACTCAGTTGGGTCTTGCCAGAACCAGCATTGTTAAACAATCAGAGGTGGCTGCTGTCTGGGGCTTCTAAGGACTCCGGCACCTCAGGAGCTTGCATTTATCACTCCTCCAAACCATCTGAGATAATGAAACTGTCAGTCTGGCCTTGTCTACCCAAACCGGAAAGGAATAAATAGGGCCACTTCTGGAAAAATAAAGACACATTTTTAAACTCCATATGGCACTTTGGAAGGATTACTTGGAAATTCATAAACCTATAATACTATCACCAACAGAAGAGAAATTTTCCCTCTTAAAAAGTGATGATAGACATACCTGAAGAAGAGCTCGGTGGTGCTCAAAGGTTTGTCTCTTTCATCAACACAAGTTGTTCCAATAAAAGACATTACTCTGATGGAATACACCCCTGTGTTCACACCCTACACACTATTGTAATAATCTTTGTACGAGGAATGCCTTCTAAGGTATCGTTTTGAAAACTCAATTATTCTAGTCAGTATAGTCCTGATAAAATGTGTGGCAAAATTATAAGATTCCCCTGTATGATGATGTTAACACATGTTCCAAGCTCCACATTCTTGGCCACATCCCTGGCCATATCCGGAGAAGTACAGGCCAGTCAGCCTCACCACAGTCCCTGGAAAAATCATGGAGCAGGTCCTCAAGGAATCAATTCTGAAGCACTTAGAGGAGAGGAAAGTGATCAGAAACAGTCAGCATGGATATACCAAGGGCATGACTGACCTAACTGCCTTCTGTGATGAGATAACTGGCTCTGTGGATGAGGGGAAAGCAGTGGATTTGTTATTCCTTGACTTTAGCAAAGCTTTTGATATGGTCTCCCACAGTATTCTTGCCAGCAAGTTAAAGTAGTATGGGCTGGATGAATGGACCATAAGGTGGATAGAAAGCTGGCTGGATCATCGGGCTCAATGGGTCATGATCAATGGCTCCATGTCTAGTTGGCAGCCGGTATCAAGCGGAGTGCCCCAAAGGTCGGTCCTGGGGCCGGTTTTATTCAATATCTTTATCAATGTTCTGGAGGATGGCGTGGACTGCACCCTCAGCAAGTTTGCAGATGACACTAAACTGGGAGGAGTGGTAGGTATGCTGGAAGGTAGGGATAGGATACAGAGGGATTTAGACAAATTAGAGGATTGGGCTAAAAGAAATTTGATGCAGTTCAAGTGCAGAGTCCTGCACTTAGGATGGAAGAATCCCATGCATTGCTACAGACTAGGGACTGAATGGCTAGGCAGCAGTTCTACAGAAAAGGACCTAGGGGTTACAGTGGATGAGAAGCTGGACATGAGTCAACAGTGTGCCTTTGTTGCCAAGAAGACTAACAGCGTTTTGGGCTGTGTAAGTAGGGGCATTGCCAGCAGATCGAGGGACGTGATCGTTCCTCTCTATTTGACATTAGTGAGGCCTCATCTGGAGTATTGTGTCCAGTTTTGGGCCCCATACTACAAGAAGGATGTGGAACAATTGAAAAGAGTCCAGAGGAGGGCAACAATAATGATTAGGGGCCTGGAGCACATGACTTATGAAGAGAGGCTGAGAAAACTGGGATTGTTTAGTCTACAGAAGAGAAGACTGAGGAGAGATTTCGTAGCTGCTTTCAGCTACCTGAAAGGGGGTTCCAAAGGCGATGGATCTAGACTGTTCTCAGTGGTACCAGATGACAGAACAAGGAGTAATGCTCTCAAGTTGAAGTGGGAAAGGTTTAAGTTGGATATTAGGAAAAACTTTTTCACTAGGAGGGTGGTGAAGTACTGGAATGGGTTACCTAGAGAGGTGGTAGAATCCCCTTCCTTAGAGGTTTTTAAGGTCAGGCTTGACGAAGCCCTGGCTGGGATGATTTAGTTGGGGGTTGGTCCTGCTTTGAGCAGGGGGTTGGACTAGATGACCTCCTGAGGTCCCTTCCAACCCTGATATCCTATGATTCTTTGATTCTATGAATGGGTTAATGATTGCTGGTCTAGTACATCTCTTTGAAATTCACATACAAGTAAATTGTCCTGATAGAATTGTAGTGCTTCTTGTTAAGTTATTATGGGTCATACACAGATTGGCTGGTCTGCCAATGTCACACATGTCTTGAACAGAGCCTCAAAGCATCCCATACTAGGGAGGGTCTGATATGGTTGTGTTCCCTCATGGCTCCAAAATATAGTCAATGTACTAATTAGGTTCAAAATTCATCCCCTTCTTGGGCTTTGGTTTTACTAAAAAGTTAATACAATACAAACATCAGACTCCAGCACAAGCCTTATACCCAGATTTAGCTACTCTGACGGTTCTTCCCTTAGTAACCCCTATATTCCTCTGTTCAGAGGGCTACATCCACCTTTCTTATATCCAGGGTGGATTTAACAAACTACAGGTATCACAGTTAGTTATCAGGAAGCAGTTAGTATTTCCGTACAGGGCACCAATACCTGTTAATGGGGTGTGTCCATAGAAGAACCCAGCGAATTTGTTACAAAGGATTAAAGGAAGATATAAAGCCACCATCAGAATGAAAAGGGTGCATTTAGAAGCCTACTAAGTGATTGGCAGATGTGCAGAATGGCTAGGTCTTGTGGCTTTTCCTTCCTTTCCTTTGTGAGTTTTATGATATTTGATGTTTCTGATAAAGCACCAGGTTCTATAGTCATGCAATAAAGTGAGGATTTCAACTTCATTTAAAAAAGAAGTAAGTTTCTAGCCTTCATGGTTGTGGAGAAAAGCTGTAAAAGATGATCCATTAAAGGTTCAAAAAGCAGAAAAAAATAAGAACCTTAATGTTGTTGTCTTTTTAAAAAATTGACTTTGGGGGCTTGACTCATTTTTCACTGTTTAAAATTGTCAAATCTGGATAGAGATTTTGGAGAAGCAAAGTGAACTAGATTCAAGGTGTGTGTATCAGCGAACTACTTCTAAGCTATTTTTTGTTATGTACATCTTCAGGGTGGAAATGAGAAAATCAGAAAACCAGAGAGACCAAAATATATTAGTGATCACTTTACAAAGTTCATGAATTTTGGGCCAATGTAGTGATCTTGGGGGCGGGATATGACTTATGATTTTTGAATCTTCAGGACTGACAATACTAGGAACTTGAAATAAGTGATTGCGCAGAGCACCACAATGGGACGGGGACTTATAGGTTTTTAAAATGATGCAAGTCTACCACTCAGGTCCATTTCTGGCTCCTTATTTTCTAGATGTGCACCATAACGATGATTTGAATTTCCATGTCTGATAGTGCTGTTGTTTGTTATAATGTTGTGCCAAAGAAAACTGCAATAGTGCGCCAGTAGTATAGTTTTAAAACATCAGCATTAGATAGGCAAAGTCTTGCAGCCCCTCTAAAAGCTTTAAAATAGCAACAATTTGCTCTTTCTTGACACAAGTTCAATTTTATTAAAAGACACTGGGTAGTAAAGTTTTATAATATTGAAAGCAAAGGTAGCACAAGAGGATTCCCCTGCTGTATACTACAGTTATATCTGCAGCCAAACTCCATTTGCTTGAAGAATGTATGCCTTTATATGTGAGTTTAGAAAAATGATATACTACAGGTTTTTAAGAAGCTCACTTTAGTTTTAATGCCTGTTCTATAGAGTTAAAAATCTCTTGTCGTCTAGAGAGCTGTTTTTGTTTATCTCATTTGAGCTTTGCCTACAGTATAATCTCTGTGTGACCAAGAGTCCTTAATAAAATCTGTCTGATCAGAGTGGAACATTTGTTTTCACTGAATCATTTTCCACCACCTCCCATGGCTATTTTTAGCAGAACGGTTCATCAAGGAGATAAAGCTCATCAACCAACAGAATGAATCTACAGAATTGTTTTTAGCAAATTCTAAATTATAACATGGTAGCAGGCATCTGGATATTCTTCTTTCAAAATGCATGAACTGCTGCATAACCAGCCAAGGTGATTTAGTAAGAATACTGAAAATAAAGGCAGTCCAGTTCAACGGTGGCCAAAGTGCAGTCTGTGGGCGCCATGTAGCCCTACCAGATTTCTAATGCAGCTCTGGTGCTGGTAGCAATACTTTTTTAATGACCTGTTGCTGGTCCTTGACCCTACCTGTCCTGTCTGGTTGATGTTCCAGTGACCCTACCTGAAAGTGGCTTAGCCGAACTCTGTGCCTCCTGTCAGACACAGTGCTGCTTCATTCACTGCAGGTGTTGCTGCCTCAGTCTAGCTGATGTCCTTCAGCCTGGCTCATCAGTGCATCAGACAGATGGGGAACTGCAAGATAGGTGATGAATACTGTGTGTGTGTGGTGCAGGGGGAAGGGGGGACAGCAGGGGATTGTAGGGAAGAGAAAAATGAAAAGGAATGGTGGGGGAGGGAGAAAAGCAAAGAAGGACAGACATCCTCACAATCTATAGCTGACATTTTCAAAGTAATCTAGAAGGTTTAGAGAGACAATGTGGGGGAAGTAATATCTTTGACTGGAGAGAGAGACAATCTTTTGAGTTGACACAGAACACTCCTTCGGGTCTGGGAAAGGTACTCGGTGTCACTGCTAAACAGAAGACGGAACAGAATGTTTAGCACAAGTAGTTAAGATATTGCATGAAACAATTCAAGGTGAAGTGGGCAGTTAACACATCTTCAGTCGTTGAACAAAAAAGGAGTGTGTTAGTGGTTATAGAATCAGAGAGGTAGCCATGTTAGTCTGGATCTGCAGAAGTAACAGAGTCCTGTGGTACCTTAAAGACTAACAAAAGTATTGAAGCATAAGCTTTCGTGGGCTAGTACCCACTTCATCGTATGCATGCAGTGGAAGTATCCAGGGGCAGGTATAAATAAGTAGGCAAAAACCAGGTTGGAGATGACAAGGTTAGTTTAATCAGGCTGAACGACCTTGTTATCTCTAATCAGGGAGGATGAGGTCCTCTTCTAGCAGTTGATCTGGAGGCGTGAACACAAAGAGATAAGAAACTGCCTTTGTAGTTAGCTAGCCATTAATAGTCTTTGTTCAATCCTGAGTTGATGGTGTCAAATTTGCAAATGAACTGGTATTCTATGACAACTTATCAGAGTCCTTTGTCTGCTCAGGGTGTCCTCAACCTTGTAAAACTGGATTATGCAGCCTGTCATAAGTATAAAGTAGTCTAGAATTACTGTTTACCTGTAAGGGGTTAAGCTAAAGGTAACCTGAGAGGTGGACAACTGACCAATGAGAAATTCCTGAGAAGGCAAAGGATTTTGAGTTTGTTTCTCTCTGGGTCTCTTCTCTGTTCAACTCGGCTATAGGATGAACCACACCTATTTCTTTTACTATAACTATCAGTTTTTTATCAAGTAAGGTAGTGAGTAAGTTTACCTTCTTTTTATCACTTGGAAAACTCTTCAGTTGGTAGAAATTTATCTCTGTGTTTCTCTAATACTGTAAGCTTCAGCAGGAGGAGAAATTCGGGGAGTGGGTTGTCTGTAACTCTTTGTTGATTATGGTAGATACTGTTCTATTGATGGTTATAAGGGATTTATTCCTTTCTTTTTTCTCTCTCTTTTATTAAAATCTTTCTTTTAAGAATCTGACTGCTTGTTTTCCATTGTGTAAGATCTTGGTTTTGGATCGGGCACGTCTCGCAGGATCAGGCGAGGTTTGTTTTTATTTTCTCTCAAGCTGCCCAGGGAAGGAAGAAGTTTGGGGGTTTAGTGGAAAGGGAAAGAAGGGTTCCAAACTACCCTGGCCTTAGTTTGGTGGTGGTAGCGTACCAGGTCCAGACACTGAAGTCGTCTGGGGGCAAAAGTTTTAACCTAAGCTGGTAAAATAAGCTTGGGGAGTTAGTTCTTTTTTCATGCGGATCCCCATATCTGTACCCTGGAGTATCAGAATGGGGAGGCAATCCTGACACAGCCCACTTGTGGATGTGGGTGGTGGAGCAGAGAGGTCAGGGACTTGCAAGCAGTTGGTTGTAAGCATTGTTTTTTAATTATCAGTAAATGGAAGCTACCAGAAATGTTTGTCATCTTTCCCATCTACATGCAGCTGTAACCCAGGCCTGATTGAACCTTTTGTAATATAGGAAAGAACTCCATAACAATCAAACAAAAAGATGGGCATGTAATATTCACAAAATATTACAAGTGTCTCCTGTGACCTTCACAACCCTCTCCAGCTATTTCTGAATATTTCTCTTATTTAGCTTTAGCCTTTTCCCCTCATGCTCCCTATATTCCCATAATGCTCCCATTCATTCCAAAGTAAAAATATTAAAAATCTAGTATATTAACACACCCAGCAAATCATCTAGATAAACAGTTTTTTTCTCACTTACAGTTAAAGCCGCTCTCTCTTTTAGAGGACTTTTTTTTTACATCAGTCTAACAGCACTTGGTTTCAGAGAGCTTTCTGTCTGTCTCAAAAGATCTTGTATAAACCAGATACATTAACAGACAGATAAGAGAATGAGGTTTTATTATTAGATTTATGCATTTCCACTTTTGGTTGATATGTTCATGATCAATAAGCATACTTAGCATTACCCTGCGTGGTCTTAATCTTAATATCTGTTGTAATTATCTTGGTAAAAATCCATCATGATATATTTCAGATACATCCAAATAGGGACTTATTCAAAACAGAGCCTAAGAGCTGTATGTTCAAACTGAAAGTTTCCCATTGCTATATTTACTTGTAGGGGCTATCACCATAAAAGACTTTGGGCTTGGTTACACTAGCACTTTATAGCGCTATAAAGCCCCCACGAGCGCTATAACCTCCTCCCCGTCCACACTGGCAAGGCACGTAGAGCGCTATAACCGCTGAGTTATAGCGCTATTGTTAATCCACCTCTGCATGGGGAATAAGGGCTGTAGCGCAGCTGCTGTAGCGCTACAGCAAGAATGTGGACACCCACTGCGCATTAATTGGCCTCCAGCCCGTCCCATAATTCCCGTTCGAGCCACTCTGGTCATCACTTGCAAACTCTTTTGTCCTGTCCTCAGGTGACCACACGTCAGATCCGCCCTTTAAAGTTCCAGGGAAATTTGAAAATCCCCTTCCTATTTGCTCCAGCCAAGCATGGCGTGCTCTCAGGGAATCCTTGCAGGTGATCATTCTCATTGATCTGATTGATTGCATGGCGTGGTCTCAGGGAATCGTTGCAGGTGATCATTCTGATTGATCATCATGACTCCACGTGCCATGCCTCCTCGCAATAGGCGATCCCCAGCATGGAGCAATAGCGAGGTGCTGGACCTCATCAGCTGTTGTGGGGAAGAGGCTGTTCAGTCTCAGCTGCGGTCTAGCCGCAGGAATTTTGATACCTATGGGCAGATATCACGGGCCTTGGCAGAAAGAGGCCATGAGCGGGACACTCTGCAGTGCCGTGTTAAGGTAAAGGAGCTTAGGAATGCGTATCGCAAAGCCCGCGAGGCAAACGGCCGCTCCGGGGCAGCCCTGGTGACTTGCAGATTTTATAAGGAGCTGCACGCGATACTTGGTGGTGATCCTACGGTCACTCCCATCGATCACCATGGACACTTCCCAGCCCACCAGTGAAGAGGGGGGTGAGGAGGAGGACGAAGACCAGGAGGATGAAAAAGAGGAGGAGGATGAGGACGAGGCGGCAGCGACCCAGGGCACGGAGGAGTCCCTGGATGCATGCAGTGAGGCGCTCTTTTCAACCCAGGAGGGCAGCCAGCCACAGCGTCCGGCGGTTGCAGGGGCCAGCTCAGCAGCGGATTGCAGAGGTAAAGCTGCTTTTCTATGGGGAAGGCTGGCAGCTTGGGGTGGAAAAGGATGCAGGGGGCATTCCACCTGGAGCTCTTCTTAAGCCAGGAGGAGGGCAGAGGGGCATGCAGCCAGGAGCTCTCCTCTAAAGCCAGGAGGAGGGCGGCCAGCCACAGCGTCCGGCGGTTGCAGGGGCCAGCTCAGCAGCGCATTGCGGAGGTAAAGCTGCTTTTCTATGGGGAAGGCAGGCAGCTTGGGGTGGAAAGGGATGCTTGCATGCTTGCCTACATGTGGAATAGAGCATTGATGTAGTCTATCACATCGCGGTACTCATCATCAGTAATCTCTTCAAAGGTCTCAATAAGAGCGCTTGCAATGCGCCTGCGCAGGTTTCCCGGGAGAGCCAGCATGGTCCCCGTCCCGGTCACGGTCACTAGTCCTCGCCACTGTGCTACAATGGGTGGGGGGAGCATTGCTGCACATAGGCACGCTGCATATGGCCCTGGGCGGAAGCCGCATCTCATTAAAATCCCTTCCCTTTGTTCCTCAGTGACTCGAAGCAACGAGATATCTTCCAGGACAAACACCTACGGAGAATGTTGGAACAGTGTTCAGAGTAGGGCTCCTGCCACTTCCCGGCACTCCCCACCCCCTCCGCCACAGCTTTTCAGGGCAGGGAAGAAATCCTTCCCCCTGCCTGCTGCTCAGAGTAGGGCTCCTGCAACTTACTGGCACTCCCCCCCCCCCCCCCCC
>ML677395.1:0-317578 GCA_007922305.1 Dermatemys mawii | reverse complement strand
GCCACAGCTTTTCAGAGCAGGGAAGAAATCCTTCCCCCTGCCTGCTGCTCAGACTGGGGCTCCTGCAACTTACCAGCACTCCACCCTCCCCTGCCACAGCTTTTCAGAGCAGGGAAGAAATCCTTCCCCCTGCCTGCTGCTCAGACTGGGGCTCCTGCAACGTACCGGCACTCCCCACCCCCTCCCCCGACACAGCTTTTCTGGGGCAGGGCAAAAATCATTTCCCTTGCCTCTGGAGTGCACTCACCATGGCAGGGGCTCTGTTGCTGTATCTGTGCTCTCTGCGGGACAGGCAAACAGGGAATGCGGGGGAATCATAGGCATGTCTGCTCTCTACAAGGGAACCACTGTTAAATGTATCTTTTTATTTTAGAAGGGTCGTCCTTCAGCCCTGCGCCATCGCTCTTATCAACAGCTGAGAGGCTGAGGTGACTGAGAAAGCAGCCACAAAGGAGCAAAGAGGATCTTCTACAGCAAGTAATGCAACAGGCTGTAATGGAGAATCGAGTTGCACAGAGGTGGAGGGAGAATGAGAGCAAGTTGAGGGAGAAGGTGCGGAAGGGGAATGTGATTCACCGCCGGAAAAGCACCGATAAGCTGCTCTCATTACTGCAGCTTCAATTGCAGACTATGCAGCGGATTATCACCCTTCAGGAGGAGAAGCACCGCAGCCACCACCCCAATTATCATTTGCCCCAAATCCCTTCCCCATCTGTGCTTCAGTACCCTCCAGGCCACTATCATCAGCCAAATGGTTATCACCATCCACAGCTGCCTCCAACCCCTCTGTCTTCACCAAACAACCCCCAAACCCCGGACCATTATCCACTGCAGTCAACCCCTAATAACATGCCTTACTGCCCTCCACAAATGGGGATTGGGGGACATGGCCACTGTGAGGGCACTGAAGACTCAGAGACCCGGACATATTCTGATCTCTGACTGACCTCATGCCACCCCCATTGCACCTCCCCCGGCTTCCCCTTCACATGCATCACAATATTTTCTTTCAGCAACCGAAGTACCTGTTCAATAAATGAATTGTCTTCTTAATAAATGGGTTTCTTTATTAAGTGTACATACATTATTACAGGCTACAGAAAAGCAAATGCCTGTTCCTGTTAAAAGAATGCTCCCTCCCTCCCTGCCTCCATCTGCACCTCACTTTAGAACTGGCTTTCAGCCTCAAAATGCTCCCTCAAGGCTTCCCTAATCCTAACAGCCTCGCGCTGGTCCCCTCCAAGAACCCTGCTCTCTGGCTGGGCATATGTGGCCTCCAGGCGTTGAACCTCCGAGGACCATGCCTGAGTGAAGCCTTTGCCCTTCCGCTCACAAAGATTATGTAGGGCACAGCATGCGGAAATAACCGCGGAGGTACTACCCTTGGCCAAGTCTAGCCTCCCATAAAGACAGCGCCAGCGCGCCTTGAGATGCCCAAAAGCACACTCCACAGTCATTCGACAACGGCTAAGCCTGTAGTTGAACCTTTCCTGACTGCTGTCCAGGCTCCCTGTGTAGGGTTTCATGAGCCAGGGCATTAAAGGGTAAGCAGAGTCACCAAGAATCATTATGGGCATTTTGACTTCCCCAACGGGGATCCTCTGGTCTGGGAAAAAAGTCCCGGCTTGCAGCTTCATGAACAGGCCGGTGTTGTGGAAGATGTGTGCGTCATGCACCTTTCCAGACCAGCCCGCGTTAATGTCAGTAAAACGCCCACGGTGATCCACAAGCGCCTGGAGAACCATGGAGAAGTACCCCTTTTGGTTAACGTACTCATCAGCTAGGTGGGCGGGCGCCAGAATAGGTATTTGGGTCCCATCTATCGCCCCTCCACAGTTAGGGAAACCCATTTCTTCAAAGCCAGCCACGATGTCATGCACGTTATCCAGAATCACGATTTTTTGTAGCAGGATGCGATTAATGGCCCTGCACACTTGCATCAGCACAACTCCAACGGTCGACTTTCCAACCCCAAACTGGTTGGCCACTGATCGGTAGCTGTCTGGGGTGGCCAGCTTCCAGAGCGCGATAGCCACCCGCTTCTCCACCGGGAAGGCAGCTCTCAGTCTGGTGTCCTTGCGCCGCAGGGTGGGGGCGAGTTGAGCACACAGTCCCATGAAAGTGGCTTTTCTCATTCGAAGGTTTTGCAGCCACTGCTCATCGTCCCAGACTTGCATGATGATGCGATCCCACCACTCAGTGCTCGCTTCCCGTGCCCATAATCGGTGTTCAATGGCCGTGAGCATGTCCGTTAATGAGACAAGAAGCTTCGTGTCAAACGCATTCACCGCTTCGATCTTGTCTTCAGACTTATCACTGTCATCCTGCATGTCAAGGATTAACTCCACTGCACACAGAGATGTGCTGGCGACAGTTGTGAGCATGTTCCTCAGCAGTTCTGGATGCATTGTAGCACACGACAATGGAAGACGGAGCGCGCCTTGCTGAAACCGTTGAAAGATGGCGCCGGAGGTGGAAGGAAACACAGAGATTGCTGGGATATGCCAAAAAGCATCATGGGTAGTTGAAACAGGATACAGAATGCCCCGCAAGTGACGCCCCCCCCCACCACAAGGCATTGCGCCAGATCAGGAAGTGGTGTACTGTGGGATACATGCCCTAATGCGCTGCTCTTAATGCCGTATTAAGTGCTGCAAATGTGGCCATGCTATAACGCTGGAGCATCTCAGTGTGGACATACAATAGCAGTATTCGTATTACTGTATAAGGGGACTGCTATAACCAATAGCGCTATAATCTTGTAAGTGTAACCATACCCTTTGTGTTGTATTCCAAACAAGAGAAGTAGTTTCTTTGATTCCACATTTGTCATGTTTCACTTACCATTTTTTGAGGGGGGGGGGAGGAATTGTAGCTAGACTTGGCAAAGCTCGATTGATTTTATTTTACATAATTCTGATGGATAATATCAATATTGATTTTTAAGCATTTTTAAATGTTGATTTAAATTTTCACAGTTGCGGGAAATTATTGGGAGGGTCAGATAGGGAGTCAGACAATAATTGGTTAATAACAGTAGAAGCTGAGTCAAAAAGTCAACAGCATGTCAAACTATACAAAATAAATATCCATAAATATCCTTAAGCCGAACTTTAATAACTGCTCAAGAAGTATTTCATTACTTTGCCAATCTGTGAATTTTGACTATTAATGGACATATCTTTGCTGGTGTGTGTGTATACAGTGAAATTGATGTTTACTGACACATTTACCAATAAAAATCTAATCCTCCCAAGCCTAATTATAAGCTTTCCAAAGAAATGTATTCTATTCCTACTGTGAATCAAACCATAAAAATTGAGTACTTGTCCTCTGCTTTGTCATTGCTATCTGGAATCCCTAACGGAAAGGGAAGGAACATTTAGTCCTTGTAGTACAGTAGACTGCTCTATCATATCTGGAAAGATCTGAGAGTTGTTTGGGATCTCATAAGTACATATGATGATCAGAAAACAGTTTAAAGCATCTGTTTTGTATCTGAAAATATTGTGATTTTAAAACATCTTCAGAAATATAAAGTTTGTGACCGGTAGCCTATATCACGTACACTCTCCATCATCACCCATTTTGTTCCACTAGAAAAATACCAGGTTAGTTTATGAAACCTTGAGATGCCATAATGCATACCTATTGCAGTATTATGGGCCTGTTCTTTTACACAAGTAAGATTACATAGGCAATATTTGCAAGGAAGGATGTAGGACCATAGCTCTAATAGTGGTGTGCACAGTGTTGAAACTCTAACAGAACTTAATAAATCTGAGACCTGAAAACACCAGCAGGCCTGTTGAGGGAAACTTAGGGGCCTTGGTACATCATATTTACTCTCCCTGTCCCCATTTTGCTTTATTTACACAGACCTTACATATGTTTTCAGGGGACCTATGACGCTCAGGGCCTTGATACTCCTGCCGTTCCCCTTTAATGAGGCCCGAGCACCCCAATGGGATATGCTGGCATGAAGTGTCCTTCCATCAAGTCTCATTCTGACCAGTGATTGGTTAGTTTTTGTTGCAGTCTCCTGCGTGTTTCTCCTTCCTCCTTTGTGGCTATGCTAATCTCCCTCTGTTCCCGCTAGCAATCAGCTGAAGGTGCCTCAGTGTGGGAGGGATTATGAGACCTTCTCTCCTTTCCAGGTTAATGCTTTGCTGTCTCCATGACCTATCCCTGTTTGGGTTTGTTCGAGGGAGCAGAAGAATGAACCCCATTAGCTGGTAGTTACTGAGGCAAAAAGAGCCTGAAAGGAAGAGGACAGAGAATGGGGGAAATGTCTGAAGACCCCTTGTTCCGGTGATAATATAGACTGGGGGAAGCAGAGAGCTGCTCAACAGCTGCTTGGTCTCAGTGAAAGAAGCTGTTGGTAGGGGGTGAGGGACAGAGACCCACTCAACAACCCCTTGTCTTGCAACAGAAGGTGAGTTCTGGTACAATTTTTTTTGCCCATTTCCACTACTGACGCGTGGAAGAAAAATTAGCTGAGATTTGTCCTGGAAGCCTAAATCGATTCTCCCTTTATTACCAATGAAGATTTTATGAAAATGTAAGGTGTGTGTAAATCTGGGTCCTGGTTGCTTTGCAAGATGTTCAAGGCAAGTGTGTGTATGTGTGTGGTGTATGTGTGTTTTTTGTTTTTTGGGGGGAAAGCATGACTCAAAGGGGTGGAGTTTGGAATTCCTGATACATAATAGCTTTTGCAAAACAAATGACTTTGGCTCTCACAGCTCCTCTGCCTCACGTGGGAGCATACAAAGTTTCCTGAAAGCACCCATGATGTCTGAGGTCATTTTCATAATGGGACATTTTTCACGTAACTTTTTATCAAGGGATGAAGAAATTTCCATTTCAGAGACTTGTTTTAGCCTCTGAATAACGCCAGGCAATTCAAAGATTTTAACAAAGGATTTTTATTAATTGAGAAGAGAATGAGAACAGCAGCGAAGAGATTTTCTTAGAATTAATGACTGGTTTAATGGATAGAGTGCCTAAAATACAAATTGATCTTGACTCATGCTCTTATAAGAAGGGGAAGTAAAATGATCTTTTTGTGGGTGGAAGCTGCAGACATTTCAGCAGGAGCTGTACTTTATTTTGTTCAATTCCAGCCAGAACACTTAACCAACAAAGCATGTCATAACATCAATACAGATGAAAGGCACAAAGAACAAGGGGTAAACCGGAGATGTGTATTTAGTGTTCACCCACCCTTTTATTCAGATTTTAATGAGTGACTCTTTGAAACTCTCACTGTATCCCAAGGTACAGAACATACATGCATACTTGACATAAATGCAGTTACACCATTCTGCCACAGCAAAGCCAGATGGGCTTTCTTAAGGCTGTAGAGCAGCTGTGGTGCACACTCACTAGCATTTGCTAGAGAATGTTGCAAAGCATACCCTCTAACCCCACCTTCTTCCCTGGAAACTTGCAGTATCCCAGTGTCTGAATGTCTATGCCAGCTTCTGAACAACTCGAGTAGTGAGAATTGCTTGTTTTACTGTACAGACGGTGAAATCATGGAAAATGGAAAATATTTTTCAGGGGAAAAATGTAAAAATTCACAATGACTATTGGCCAAAATGTGGATTCCTCAAGTAAGGAGCCTACCTATGTGATTTGATTTTTTTCAGAGGTGCTGACTATCTACAGTGCCCATTGAGTAAATACGCGTTCACGTGCATGTGTGTCAACTTAGGCACCCACAGTGGAAAACATTGGCCAATATTTGCATTGAATTATTCAAACAGCTTTGTTTCTGAAACTGGATATTCTACAACATTGTCAGCTGAATCATTAATGAGCCAACATATGGATGCTTTGGAGTATCTTCCCAGATAATCATTAGGACATATTTAATTTTGCTCTGCTTTACCCATTGAAGGAGTCTAGTTAATTAATTGGTATGCTGACTAGTATGATAGAAAATGGAAAATAAATATATCTTATATATGATATTTATATACTACCAGATGTCATTTCTAAACACTGTAGCTATTTAGAGACAATGATGACAAAAATGAATAACCTTAGCCCTGCATCTTAAATGTTATCTGGTTTATTCTGTTTGTGAATGAAAATTGAAAATAGGTTGCAAAAGTAGGGTAGATTTCAGTCAGACAATGTAATCATAGTTTGAAAATACATTTATTTCATTAGATCTTTAAATTAGGTACAGGAAACTTTATACAGCAATGTCATTTGTTTTTAAGAATTGGACTGGGACGATGTCTTCATGGTACAGAATAATGTACATAAAACTACATAAGAAGCTGTCATAAGTATAAAGTAGCCTAGAATTCCTGTTTACCTGTAAGGGGTTAAGAAGCTAAAAGAAACCTGAATCAGGCACCTGACCAAAACAACCAATGCGGACTGAAGATGCTTTCAAACCTGAGGGGGAGAGAAAGCCCTTTGTTTGTTTTCTCTTTCATTCACTCTGGGCTATCAGGGGAATCATACCTATTTTCCTTCTCTCCACCTATCTATAACTGTTTTAAACAGCAACAGTAAGTAAGATTAGCCAGGCAAGGCAGTTGAAGTTTTATATTTGTTATCTCACTCATGAATTTTTCAGGTTTTTGGGAATTATCCCTGTGTTTCTCTGTAACTTTACAGACTCAGCAGAGGGAGGAATTTCTCTGTGGTGTTATGTTTTCTTTGATTCTTTTGTGATTGTAAGTGCTTTGCCACTGATTTTTTTATGAGATTTGTTTTTCTTTTTTCCTTTATTTAAAATCTTTCTTTTAAGAAGAATTGGACTGCTTTGTTTTCCATTGTGTAAGATTCAGGCTTTTGAATCAGGCTCACCTAGCAGAATTGGTGTGGGATTTTTTTCTCAAGCCTTTTCCAGGGAGGTACAGGCTTGGGGGGATTTTTGGAAAGAGAGGGGGCTTCAAGTGGCCCTGCCCTAGTTCTTGGGGCAATTGCTTGATGGTGGCAGCGTACTGGTCCAGACACAGGAGAAACTTGTGTCTTGGGGAAGTTTTAACCCAATCTGGTAAAATAAACTTGGGGGGTTATTTCTTATTTTGTTTCATGCGGGTCTCCACATCTGTACCCTAGAGTTCAGAGTGGGGAGGCAATCCTGACAGAAGCCAAATTTCACATTAGTAACTTGATGGCACTTGCTGTTTGAGGAATTACATTGGAAAGAGATCTCAGCTATCAACTGGAGGCAAGAAAAGCTATGGTTATTGCCACACAAACTTCAACAAAAAGCTGACTGATGCTTGTATTAAATAACCAGTCAGGTTGCACTTCGATACCTACCTTGCTTTATACTTGTGTTCAGCTATTCACTTTCATGCTCCCATGGTCCTCAGATATTAACATTTGCCAGACCCTCTAGACCTGTACACACAAACCCATCCCAGAAAATGTTTGTCCCCAGCACTGTTTATCAAATGGGTTAACAGAAAAAAGAAATAATGGGAGGTGGAGAAGTACAATGGTGGTCATTAAAAAGCCAACATTTGCTGAAAGGTATCAGGGAGTGCTTTCTAAATGTGACCATTTTTACCTACTATGTTTAAAACAAAAGATGCTTGTGGGAAGTGTGTGGTAACAATTGGCAATATTTATGTTTATTTTAAAGGCTTTTACTGTATGTGTCTCCAAATCCATTTCCCCAGTGAGGTGGCAATTCCCCATCCTACTTTTAGTACTTGCTCATACCTTCTGTATGTAAATTATACCAACTTGGAATCCCTTACTCTTAAGAAGTATGACCTAGGTCCCAAAGGAGTCAACTGAGGTCACTCAATTAGAGTGAACTGCAAAAAGTGGGGCAGACAATACCCAAAGTTGGTGGATACTCCAATACTTAGATTTACTAAGCCAGCATAAAACATCTTCTATAACAGCTCACTGGTTACTCAGAAGCCAACAACACAGTTCTCTTAAAGTCACCAAGCCTGAAGCCATGATCATACAGCTTTCCTCAATACATTTTATAGATAGGATGACCTACTCCTTACACACCTATTTCTTCTTGTGACCTGGCTGTCTGAAGCAGACAACAGCTTCTACTTCATCTTGTGCTTTATATGTTTGAACGCTGATCCATAAGCATTCAAAATCATTTTCTTCTGAGTTATCAGGTTCTGGGAAACAGACAATGTAATTTTTGACAGAGTGCCACTCTCCCATGCCTTTTGCTCACTTGAGCCTTCCTAAACAGGTTATAACCAATGATTTTTAGCACTTCAGTAATGCAAATCATCCCACCAGGTTTCAGTAATACCAACTAGATTGAATTAATGCTCCTAAATAAACAATTCAAATTCCTCTTGTTTGTTACCCAGTCTTGTAGTATTGGTGTAACGGCAATTAGAGTTTCCTCTCTCCATGTCCTCTAGTTAATTTTGTTCTCAGCATCTTGATTTTCTACTAAAGGAGTGTTCATATCTTCCCTTCTTTTTACTCTCCCCTTTTATTATTAGTTTAATGCTCTCTTGAATAACCCAACCAGCCTGTCCTATGTGCTATAACCCAATCAGCCTGGCCTAACCCAGCCAGCCTGGCCTATGTACTTTGTCAGTGGTTAGGGGGATAGATTCTAGTTTTATGGACAGTTGCCGTCACCTTTGTTCTTAAGTTGCATTCTTCTGCAAATACAAAAAGCTTCATGTTATACCATGAATACTGAGTATGTGTATATACTTTCACTGAATGATCTTCATTAGCTGGACTTAAGGAAAAACAAGTTATATTTAAGGTTCAGTAGCTGGCCTTGTGGAGATCTGACAAATACTAGAGCTAGCTTGGACATACTATATATAACAACTTAGGAGCTCCCAAAGTGTGTTAAAAATGGAGAATGATAACTGTAAAAACTAGACACACAACCTCTGTGGCCATGTCTGGGGTGAATTAGGGCAACTCTTTAACAGCACACGCAACGTTATAAAACAGGTTAGTGTCAGGAAATGAATGTAATTCAGTTGAAAACTGAAGGAGAAATTAGGTAGAACATAATTAGCTGAGCTGGAAACTGGCCACTGTGCTTTTTCATTTCACTCTGCCAGATCATCTAAGAGTGAAGCTGCATAATGTCAGGATGTCTTTCAAGATTTTCACATTTCTGAATTTTACCTCCTGGCCTGCTATTTTTATTCTATATTATTGGGAGCTTGCCTTGAAAAACTTTTCATAGCATTTTTTTATTAAAAATTGTCCTGGCTGGGGGCTTACTCTGTTCAGTACATTACTAAGGGCAAAGAATGTAAACAGAGAGATATTAGCTTTTCTAATTAGCTTCCTAAGGCATAGTTTTTAGATGGATAAATTAGGTTTTGGCTGTAATAAAATGTCTTGAAAAGAAACATTCTCAGTGAAAGTCTTCAGATTAGATCCATATTGATCTACCTGAAATAAGCAAAATTCAGACCCAGTGAATTGGTACCAATAGGTACAACTCCATTGCAATCAATGCAATTATACCAGGATTGAATATGGACAACCCTATTGAATATTTTAATTTCTTTCTCCATTCAATTTTTAGACAGTTGTATTTGGAGTTTATTAACTACTAACTATATATACTCTATGGAATTTAAGAAGTAAAGCACATTATTTATAGATTTTATTTGGCAAACCAATTTCGATAAAATAAAAACTTCTCTGAATCTTTGCTAAAACTGGAACTAAATAAAAGCTGGTGTAAACCTCTGCAGTTGTTGCTTTAGGCTGAGACTGGAAGTAGAAATAATAAAATAGTACACCAAGACTTGTATTAAATATTCCTAGGACATATTAAGGAGCTGGAGGCTCTTAAAAAAAAAACCTGTCCATAGAAATATATGGTCAGGTGTGCAGGATATTTTAAGGTAGTTGTACTTTCTTGGGGCAAGGGCCTTCTCTTCTTATGGGTCTATGAACTGTTATACAGACCATATAAATAATAACTGGGTGTCCTGAATTAGAGCTTCTCCTTTTTCTGATATTTCCTTTTAAGCAATCTTTCTCATAACTCAGTGGATTTTCGTGAAGTGTTGGTCATGTTAAGATGTTATTTAGCCTTTAAGTGCCTGAGAGTGGAGACCTTATTCTCTTCTCAAAACACATTGGACATCTAAGGCACTATAAAGATGTAAATTAATTAGGAATAGGCGGACTGAGGGTTTCCCAGATCCTGGTGCCCTTTGCCCAGGTGTTCTGCCCACGGCAGTACCCCCGCACTCTGGGTCTCCCCTTCCAGGGAACCCCCAACCCTCTAAATCCACCTTGCCTCAGTGGATACTGCCAGTCATCATCTAGCCCCCACTCACTGGGACAGACGGCAGTTTATAAATCACTTATTATTGACAAAGGATTAGGACCTGTTGTGACAGATTTCTGTTACCAATCTGCCTGGGCCTCAGTTGATCAGGCTAGGGCCTCAGGATCATAGGGGTGGAGATGAAGGGAACACACCATGTGACTGAATTTTAAAACTTTATTAATAAAATAAAAAGACAGTGGTAAGTGCAGGAACTGCTTCCCCATCACTCGAAGGAAGGAAGAAATGTTAGTGCTCAAATCCTGACCCACTTTCATACTCACAGGCAAGCGGCCCCGGGCTGGCCAGGCCCAGGAGTAGGGGAGAGAGAGAGATGCGGGGGACGTTATCCTGTGCACAGGTTGTCCAGAGGTGGAAGAAGGAAGCCACCTGGCTCAAATGTGGCAGGGTGAGGAACTGGGGGTGGGGAAGAAGGGATGTGGGGGATATGGGCATCAGGAGCTGGGAGGTGAGACAAGGCCAACAGATGGAGAAGTGCAAGGGGCCAGTGAGAGGGGAGGGGATTGAGGATGGGGAAGGATAGGAGTGGGAAGGTGGAGGGGTGTCACAGGTCTGGTCGGGCTGCTCTTGCTACTGTTAGCTCACCAGATTGCTGTGGGAGGATCCAGTCACTGACTCCTCCCTGTGCTCCATACCGCTATTTTTTGTTGCCCTTCTCTGTACCTTTTCCAACTCTAATCTATCTTTTCTGAGATGGGATAACCATATCTGCATGCAGTCTTCAAGATGTGGCCATATTATGGATTTCTATGGAGGCATTATGATGTCTTATTATCTATCCCTTTCCTAGTGCTTCCTAACATTGTTAGCTTTTTTGACTACTGCTGCACATTGAACTATGCTCTATGCTCTATTGATCTATGAACTAATCTATAGTCTGAGTTTTCTGGTGCTTCTGCATTGCTGAAGACCCAGTGAGATTTCACTGTGGAACAATTTCTGAGGAGGATATGGTTATTCTTCTTCATGGTATGTCCATTGTTTGAAATCCAACTGCAGCAATGATTGTTAAGGTGCCTGAGGCAGGTGCCCATTGCAGACAAGCTTTCAGTGGCACACAGCATCAACAGGTGGGTAGAATTGTCATTTGAGGATCCAGAATCAAAGGGACCTATTAGGGTTTCATACCCGGTTTGATCACAACCAGTGACGGGACTAAAATCTCTGAGCACCTGGAGTGTGTCAAATGGTGGAGTTGCCTGGAATTTTGCTACTAGCTTGTGGTAAAGTGAGTCTTTTTCTGCAGATGTTGTGTCTTCTGTTAGCATGTAGGCCACAGTGACAGGTGTGTGTTCACAATAGTGTTGGAGCCAAGCATGGAGAAATGGGTTTACATGTGGTTAAAGTCAAATAAGCAGCACACCTTAAGTTTGGTTTGGTCCAGACCCTGAAATGGAGTAGTTTATACTACTACAGTCTGCTACCTAAGCTATGGCAAAATGTGACACTGAGATCTACAAGTCCCTGGTTTATGAAGCAATGGATGGCCTACAGTACAATCTATATCTATTGCACATCTGGCTGGCAGTCATAAGCAGCCTTCTAACATCCCCATTGAGAAACCAGATGGTTCCCCCTGTTCATCGATGGTTGAGGTACCAGACAGATGGACATATGTTCTGAAAGCGTGCTGAACCATGCACCTTGCTGATGACTGTTCAGCGCTACCTGGCAAACTGCAAGGCTGCAGGCCCAGGGAAGAATGCTGATTTCCTGTCATTTGCGGAAGTACAGAAGGTCATCCAAAAATTATGGAATGGACACACTGCTGGACCTGATGGTATTCCCCGTGAGCCGCTCAAAGGTACCTTGTAACCAGTGAGAATCGGCCTGCATCAGTTGTTCCTAAAAGTGTGAGCATCAAGCAATGTGCCGGCAGAATGGAAAAATGGCATCATAGTGTCCTGGTATGAGGGCCAAGGATCTCTCTCTGAGTGTACAGGCAGATCTCATTGTTATCAGTCTTTGGAAAGGTCTTTATGTTCTGCTTGGTAGGATGCAGCTGCTTCTTAACAGACAGTTGTCCACAGCAATCATGGGTTCTCTGTTGGACAGTTGATAGTGGATGTAGTCCTTACCCTCTGGCTGAGCTGCATCAGGAATTTAACTGCCCACTTCATGTGGCATATGTCAACATTGGAAGCACCTTTTGCTTTGGTAAGTAGGTCAGCACTTTGGCTTGCAATGAAGGAGTTGGCATTTCAGATGTTCTGTCAAATCTGGTGCACAATCTTCACACAGGCACTAGTGTGAGTGTGTTCATTGGTTCATGGCTTTTACTGTGTTCCTACAGAAGTTTAGGTGTGTAGTAGGGATGCATATTTGCACTGGCACTATTCTGTCAAAGTTTCAATTGGATGTTAAAATGTGATGCTTCACAGATCAGAATCAAGGTTGGCAATGAAGTATTAACTGAACCGACCCAACACATCAGCCCCACTCAACATGCCACCCACACTATAAGGTTGAACGTTTCATGGCAGAAGACCCAGTCCAGGAGCTTGGAGCTATGCCACCAGAATCATTGGATAAGTGGGGTCAACTAGCATAGAGAGCATTAATGAATTCATCTACCTAGGCTACAAGCAGAGTTCAAAGGGTTGCAGCAAACTGGATGTTCAATGAATTGGTCTCACTGCCTCCTGCATTAAGTCCATGGTCTTGCTTATGGGCATTGTCACAGGATGCCTGCCCTGCACTGGCCCTGAGAGGGTTAAAGACAGCTTAGAGGGTCTGAGTGGTAGACAGCCAAAGTAGGGGCTACAGGGGAATCAGCCAATTAGGGCAGCAACAGGGCCAGCCAATCCGGACCCAGCCAGCCCATATAAAAGGAAGCTGCAGACCAAAGTTGGGAATTTGCTGCAGGGAGCCCTAGGGAAAAGACTGGCTTCCTAGAAGGCTACAAAGAGACCAGCACTTGGGGAAGGGCAGGTGCTGCAGGTACCTGAGCAGCTAAGGAGAGCTACTGATAGGCTGCCAGAATGTACAGGCTTAAGGCCCTGAAAAAGGGCGAAGGAGCTGGGGCCAGAGGCAGGAGCAGAAGGAACAGAAGCTGCAGGGAAGTGGCCCAGGGAATAGAGACCGTGAGTTGGAAGGAAGAGGCAGCAAGAAGCTGCTATTTGCAGGGTCCCTGGGCCGTGACCTAGAGTAGTGGGTGGATCTGGGCACCTCCCACCACCAACAATAGCTGCTGAAGGAGCAGCCTAACTGTGGACTGCTAAGCTGCTGTGAAGAGAGGCTGGACTCTTGTTGGAGGAGTCCCCCGGAAGTGGGGAGGAGGACTGGATAGTGACACAGCAGATGCAGAGAGAAAGGAGCCATAACGGGTCTGCAGGAAGAGGTGAGAATGGGAGAGCCACCTGAGGGCGCATCTGCTGGGACTGAGCTAATTCCTGAAATGCCCAGCAGGAGGTGCTAGTGTGGCGAGTGACAGGCACAAAAACGTCTTAGTACTTAAAGAAAGTTCAGGATCTATCAAATGCGTGTACTACCTGTATTGCTATATGGATCAGAAACCTGGACACTCTCACAGGCAGACTTGGAGCGGTTTGAGGCGTTCTGTATGTGCTGTGTCACTGAGCATAAAGTCGTGGCCTATGATGTTTTCCACAAAGTCAAACATCACAGCAAGATTTTCTTTAGTTGCTCATTGTATTCAAAACTGGCATTGCACGCTCTTCCGCCATGTCGCCAGGATGGCTGACAACACTCCAGCACACCATACTGTCTATTGATTTTCAAAGGGGTGCATACCATGACACCTGGCACCACCCATGGGGCTGCCCCAGAGTTTTGTGAATTTGCAGGATTGTGCCAGCTCTGGGTACTTCATTCCACACTGCCTGGCATGACATCATCAACTGTGGCCATTTTGGCTGGTGAGCAGTCCTTAGTAAACGGCATGTTTGGTGATGACAATGTAAGAGTGGTACTGAAGTGTTGCTTGTGCTAGTCATATTTATAAAGATCTGTTACTGGGGACCCGATCATGTGGGCCAGCACAGGTGAAGATGATTAATTACCTCAGAAGTTGTTTGGCAAGTATAATTGTGCCTTCTCAGGTTCACTGTTTAATTGGTATCCTTTTATCATATACAATACTTGCTGATGCTGTATTTTGCTATCTCTGTATGAATTTTTACGGTGCTTCCGAATGCAAGGATAATACTTGCACGGAAATGAGGGTGTGTGAGTGGAAACTGATTGCTAAGAAACTAATCAGATATGCCAATGTAATATTCACTTAAAGTGTATGGTAAAGTAGAGATATTACCAGGTGGCTAGTAAATCACATTCAGCTGTATTTTTGCTTTCAGATTCTCACATGATCAGAAGACAACAGAGAAAGACAACAGAGAAAACAAGGAAAATTACTATTTTGCTGCTTTAACTTTCATTCCAAGGAAAAGTAAGGGAACACAAACAATGGAAAACAGAGGTAATTTTCCAAAGTTGTGCTCTCTTTTTGTGAAATATGATGAGCAATCTGAATGAAAACTGCACGGTACATTTAACTTTACAAGCCATGAAATTCAAAATGAGTTGCTGTGAATTGCAGCGGACCTGGTAAAGAAACACATAGCTAAGAAATGGGGAATATTAGATTTTATTGCCAGATTGATGATGGACACTCTTAAAGAAAAGCAACTCTTAATGTGTGTGTTGTGTAGGTGCTGAGTTAAATGTACATGAGAGGTTTCTCCTGTGTAAAGACTGCTCTGTCTCATGAAGTGCAGAGGAAATTTACAATAGTCTCAAAGAAAGAATAGAAACAGTTTGAACAGGCACCATTCCTAGAGTGGCTCAGGTTTATGACTAGGTGAGTGTTGTCAGGCAACACTAATGGGATACAGCAAAAAATTAGAAATCCCTCTTCCTCCCCCTCCCAGCCACCATCTACATCTATTGTATGGCTCATAAGCTTAACCTTGTTTTTGCAGATGCTTGCAAAATAAACAGGACTGTGTTGGGATTTTTCACATTATGGAATCACTGTATTGCTATTTCTCTATGCCTTGGCACCACAGACTGTACAGCATTCATTAGGAACAAGCCTGCTGAATAGACTATTATGAGTGACCCACACTGGGCAAGCAGATGAAGAAATTTTGTAAATTTTAAGGAAATTACATAAAAAAAAATCTACATTAAAAATGTAAGGTTGCCAAATTAAGCACTTAAAAGTTAGTTACCTATACAACCTTAATTTTCCTCCTCCTTGTATGTGTGTGTGTGCATTATGATATAGTCTTTAATTATATAATCACATAATATCTTTTTCTACAAGACCCCTTCTTCCTCCTTCACTGCCCAGGCTGTACCTGATCTGGAAGATGAATCAGGGCTGTCTAATGAATGAGATTGTTGTCTGTAAAAACCCCTCTTTGTTGCAGAAGCTGGAAGGTTTTTGGTGAACAGTGAGCCAGGGAACTGCATGAAGGATGGTCTCGAGTTTAAGGCAGTTGAATGCTGCCCTCGAAAACTGGATTCTATTCGTGTCCCTGCCACAGCGTTCCTATGTGATGCTGGGCAAGTCATGTAAATCAACATTTTCATAGGTGACCACTGTGTGTTCCTCCCAGCTGCAGTTAAAGACAATGGGAGCTCTGCTCTGAACAGGTAAAGTGACATAAAATGCTAAGTAATGTGAAAAGTGAAGTACTAGGCCTCTCAAATTGGGCACCCAAAATTAGTGAATATTTTTTACTTTAATCTCTCTCTGCTCAGTTCTCCAGCTGTAAAAAGGGATACTCATCTCACAGGGGTCTTCTGAAAATTAAATTTGTGACAACGTTGTACACTGTAGTGATGAGTACCACAGAAAAGCCCAGGAGGGAATGAATAATTCTGACTTCAAAGCAGGGTTTGATAAGTGTGCAGTAAATAAACCCTGGGGCCACACATTGAACATTGAGGAGAAAACACAAAATATTGAATATCTGTTCATTTAAGTTAATGTGGTCCATCCTGTGCACTGAATGAGGCAGTGGTCCTATTGAAAAAAGTAGTATGTGATCATCTGAAGACTGTATCATAATACCTGTGCACATGGACAAAGTAAGGTTACCTGAATTCTGGCACTTCCTAACTTCTGAGTGTTTAAGCCTGCAACCCTAATGTTCTTTTAACATGTTTTCTTTTTTTAAAAGGAACAAAATCTCTCAGCCACCTCCTTTTTCTCCCTCAGCTGACAATTTCTACTCCCTCTGCATTTACAACCAATTCAATATTCCCAACTGTTTAATGTTATCCTGTCCCTTATTACCTCTTATTATCATGCTTATTTATGTAGTGCTCAGTGCAAGAACAGACATGAGTAAAGATGGGTCCATACCACAAAGACCTTAAAAGGCAAATAGATAAAAAGGCAAGTGTGATATTGCAGTGTATAAAAATGTGCTGCCACATGCCGTTGCCAATAATAGAGAACCACTGCTATGTTGTTCCTTCTCTTTCACTTCTGTGGTGCTCATTAGTCAATGAAGCCAATAAATCTTAGAATGCCCTATGTGATAGAGTCAGACCAGAAGGATATAGGAGAGTGCTGGAAGGCAGGTATATCAGCCTCAGGATGTGCTGGTTCTTGTTCCCTGGATAGCCAAACAAAGGCTACTCCAGACCAATCAAGACACCTGGGGCCAATTAAGAGCCTTCTAGAAAGGAGTAGAAACAGCTAGCTTAATTGGGTCACCTGAAGCCAATCAGGGACTGGCTGAATCCAGATAAAAACCTCCCAGTTAGTCAGGTGGCTGTGCGTGTCAGGAGCTGTGGAAGGAAGTTGTGCTGTTGGTAAGACTGAGTGGTGGACAAATCATACAGAAGGAGGGAGGCCCTGAGGTAAGGGTGAAGTGGAGTTTGAAGAAGCGGGGACTGCTGTGGGGAAGTAGCCCAGGGAATTGTATTGTGTTTTGTGGATAAAAGTTCAGCCATCGTAGCTGATACTATTAGGGTCCCTGGGCTGGAGCCCAGAGTAGAGGGCAGGCCTGGGCTTCCCCCCTTTCTGCCTCCCCTAATTAGTCCCTGAGACTGGGAGACAATAGAGACTGTGGCAGGAAGGATAGCTTCTCCTCACTGGTTTGTGATGAAAATGGCTCAATAGGCTGTGACCTTGTCTCCAGAGAGAGAAGGGCTCCGTGGAGGGTCACAGTGAGCCACTGAGGCTTGTAAAAATCCACCAGGAAATGCAGGATCCACGAAGATAAGAACAGAGCTTTGTCACACCTAATAGATTATGTAATTGCATTTGGTTCTGCTTTTTACAGAGCTGGCACAAAAGCTTCCTCTCAGTGATGTCTCCCCTCTCTTTACAATCCCCCTGCTTCTCCTACATCGCTTTCATCCTTCTGTTTTCCTCTGGATCAAAGCTTGAGCGGTATCTTTTCTTCAGAGTCATAATCCTTTGTTTAACTGCATGTCCTAGCCTTTGTTTCACTGTGTCTATTAAGACCACTATGACTACGCTACAGACCTTGCAGCAGCACAGCCATGCCGCTCTCCTGCTGGCATTATTAAACCACCCCCAGCGAGCAGCATTAGCTATGTCAGCAGAAGAGCCTCTCCTGCTGACATAGCACCGTCCACACCAGCACTAGCACTTTTGTCGGTGAAGCTGATGTCAGTCAGGGGATGTATTTTATTCTAATTTCCTTTTAGTAGCTACCACCATTGCCACTCTTACCTGGCTGATCTTGAATCCTTCTCTGTTAATGGGATACACTAGATAAACTGTTTTCAAAACTAGTTGAGGGTAGCTAGTGGAACTTAATCACTTGTGAATTTTCTTCATCACAATAGCATCCCACCCTGGAATTTCATAAGTCAATTTAGAATGACTGAAACAGAGGCAGTAACCAATTTTAAAAATATTGTACTTTGCTCTTTCCAGCTGTGACAATACCTGTTTATTTTCCCAGCTGGTGCTGTGCTTACCATTTTAGATGCTATTAAGTCAACACTCTGCACCAGACAATTTCCCTCAGACTGAACTGGCTCCTCTGTTAAATCTGGCAGTTCGTCCCCAGTGCAAAGTTTAGAATCAGAGAATGTTTTCCAATAAGCAGATAGTGAGCTGGAAAGTCTTTATCTTCCCTTCGTTTAATATGCACCTTATGGTTTCTCAATGAAGTGGTGAGCTTTCTGTAACTGAAGTGTGCTAGGTGGAGAGGTAGACATGCTGAGAAGCTTTCAAGGCTCTCTGAACTCAGACATTTAGAAAATGGCTCTTCTTAGCCAATACAAACATTTTACTTCTATTAATATGGAATAACGTACTGTAACAAGTATACTGACATGATTGAAACTGCTACACATACAAATTCTATGACAAAATAAAAATATAAATTTGGAAAAATTTGAGCATTTCAAAGAAGAAATAACCAGCATAATACACACTTTGTTCCATTAATTTTAAATGTTGGTAAGGTCTGAAGGTGAAGTCTGGTTTGGTGCATTCACAATTAGCTGAACGCTCGTCTTTTTAGTACAGTATTTATTTGTATTACTGTGCTGCCAAGGAGTTCTAGTTATGGGCCAGAACCCCAGTGTGGTGGTCCTTTCTCCAGGGAGCTTGCAATCTAAGTACAAGACAAGAGACAATAGATGGATATAGGCAGACTGGGGAGTCCAAGGAAAGTACTGGACAGCATAATAAGGTGTGAAGAGGCCACTGCTCAACTGTTAAGTTTTTATGTAGGCATCATATCAAAGACAAGTTTTGAGGAGGGATTTGAAGGTGGATGATTAGGTAGCTTTGCAGATGTTTTTTTTTGAGAACACATTCCTAGGATATAGGGAAGCAGGGGAGAAAGCACAAAAGTGCTTGTTTGAATATTTAACAAGTGTGCAGTAGAGGTAAGCACTGACAGCCCGATACCGTCTGAGAGACTTTAGGCTGGGTGGCGATTGACTACAAAGGAGTTTGAAAGTGAGTGCAAGCAGCTTATGCTTGATGCAATAAGAAGAGGTGGAGTGAGTGGAGGAAATAAAAAAGAAGGATGGCATGGCCAAAATGACAGGCTAGGAAAACGATGTTCACAGCAGCATTCGGGATAGATATGAGGGGGCAAGATGGCATTTGTTAAGGCCAGAGAGGAAAATGTTTCAGTAGCTGAGATGTGAGATGATGCTCTTGGATAAGAGCTTTAGCTGCATGGATAGATAAGAGAGGCTGTATCTTACAGAGGTCTCTTATCTACTATGAATAGTTTCTTTACCTCCCTTAATATGTTTAGTTTTGGGTTTGTTTTTTTGGCAACATAAGCAACACATTTAGGTTTGTTTTGCCTTGAACTTCAACAAGGCCATGATTTCATCCTTGATATCTCTGAAGTGGGAAAATCTGACACACTATAAGATAATACAAAACAATGCATAGATATTGGACACTGGAATATAAGGAATGATAAAAATGGTAGGAAAACATTCTTCCTTCAAACCTGCAGTTGTCAGCACCTACGGAGTATAGTATACAATGTGACTTGAAAACTTTCCATCAATCCAAACAGTTTTCAGAAATGTTGCTATAAATATTTGCCAAGTTACCTTTGTCACATCATAAGGCTTCTGTGTGGGAGACAAATAGCAAAAGTCTCACCTGACTTTTAGCATGTTTAACAGTGAAAGGGAGAGTAATAAGCATCTCTGGGGAAAACAGCTGACTGAAATGCATACCGTTTTCCTAACACTTCTTCCATCTGCTTCATACAGTATTTCATCTGTAAATATCAAGTTTAATGAAATGTACTCTGCCAGTTGGAAAGTATACTGAAGTGCGAATAACAGTCATCCAAATTCTGACTGATGTGTTTACTATAACAAATGAGCTGTCTGAACGAGCGGTGGGGTTTCATATTTTCTTAATTCTGGTTCCATTTCTTGTCTTCAGAAAGTTAGAAGTCATGGAAAGGGTATTTAGTTTTAAAACTGAATAGATTAGTGGTAATCTCATTAATAGTTAGGGTTGTAATGTTTTACTTGCCACAGAGAAAATCACTATTTCCAATGATGTTCTCTAAAAATTTATAGAATCCTGGGGATTCCTACAAATGAAAGGATGGCAATATTGGATCTTATATCTGTTTTTAAATGGATGAATCAAAACTCTCTAATGCTGCAATCAACTTTGAGGTATTATCTTACTGAAAGAGGTAAATGAGTAGGCTGCCTTTCTAGGGTGAGGCATTGGAACTAAATCATATTAATGAGCTAAATCTATCTCTGTAACTCTACAGAAGTCAATAGTGTTATGCAAAGTATTAACTTCACTAATGAATTAAAGTGAAAGTTGGACAGCTGCATGGAATTTAAATTAAAAAGATATTTGTTTTCTCCTTTGGAGCTAATACTCTTTCCCAGTCAGGAAGAATCTTTTTTTTAAATCATATTTATTCCCTCCCATCCCTCTCCCCATATAACAGATTGGTTGTTACTTTAGATTAGTTGCTTGTTTGTTTTGGAAGGGAGTGTTCTTGCCCTTCTCTGGTACAAAAAGGTATTTGTTCATAACTAAAACATTTTTAAAGGTATAAAATGTTTAAAAATTGAAAGCCTTATAGGAAGCTGAGGATTATGAATATTTTAGTAAAATCTACCATTGTTAATTTTTTAATTTTTTTGTAATTCAGTCTTAGTAGTGAAAGGATAAAACTGCATTAGGAATAAACCATTCCTTATGCTTCTTAAACTACATCTTTCCTGCCCCCCCCCCCACTCTCTAAAGAAAATAATCAGTGGAAAAGGTAGCTGCAAAAGAAGGGTTAGATAAAGCATGTATTTTGTTGTATAAAATGGCTTCAGTTAGAACTTCATGCTGGTGAATCAGGGTCGCTGAGATGAATCCTGTTTTCAGCAGTTTTGGTAGTGCAAAGTGTAAATTGAAGCCATTGGTGTGTTCTTTAGTCAGCACTGTATTAACTCGGTGAATGAATAATGCATGTGCTTTTCTCTTTAACATCAAACATGGTCACTAAAAAGAGAAACATTCAAACTGTTCCAGGGGTTCTAACGTGTAGAGAATTCTGAATTCCAGTGTTTACTGTAGAAAGGAGTTGTCAGCTATAAAGGCTATGGTACAGTAAACAGAGCAAGGAATGAAAATATAAAGATGGCTCTTGCTAAAGTTACCTTAGAAGAGCAGGGTGAAAGAGAGCTACAGTGACAGCATAAAGTGCAGTATCTCTGTTTCTAGTGAAGTAGTAAGACAAATGTTTTTTCTTATTTGTGCAAATCCATTTTAAGACTAGGGGACATACACTCCAGGGTAGCAGAAATGAATAATAAGCCACATTTAGTTTTACTTCAGAAAGTGATAGGAACCAATTCTGGGGCCATTGAAGTACATGAGAGTTTTATCCTTGACTTCACAGAGAGCAAATTCAGACCTTTGGTATACAATTGTTGCTGGTTAATCTGTATTTGTTTACAAAAAAGAATACTTGACAGTGTCTTTATATGCTTTTTGTAACTGTGCATCATGTTATGGTTGGATTATGCTACATTATAGCAACTATGTGAGACAAAAAAGAGAACCACAGTGAAGAAGTTTCCTTAGCTTCTCATTCAAATGAATGGAAACCACAATCTCTTATTGTTCATGCTGTGAATTTTCAGAATAGTTTCCAAACCTGATCTTCAAGGTGAAGATTTAAGCTCCAATCCACCAAATCATTTAAGCACATGTTTAACTTTAATCACATGAGTAGTTCCACTGATTTTACATGCTGAAAGGTAAGCACATACTTAACGCCAATAACATAACAGAAAGTTTATGCCCAAATAAATGTGTTAATCTCTAAGGTGCCACAAGGACGCCTCCTTGGTTTTTCTGACAAAAACTAACATGGCTACCACTCTGAAATCTATCTCTGATATAAAACTGACCTAAGCACTTTACACATATTTGTATGTATATTGAGCTTTTAACCATTTGCAACTCTCTTCTTTTTTTCCTTTTATTATTAGTCCTTTACTTTTAGTTACTAGAGGATTGTCATCAGTGTGATTATTGGATAATATCTGAGACTCATATTGACCTGGGGATAAGTGTCCCATCCTTTGGGATTGGTGAACCTCACGTAGGGTGAATCAGGTTTTCCGTAACCCCTCACTATATGAGACTTGGTTGCCTAGATGAGAGTCATGAGCTGGTATGATAAAGGGAACTGTTTGGCTTCTTATTGGCCAGTCTGGTATTGCAGAAACTGTTCTGGCTGGTGAATCTAAGTAAAAAATAAACCACCAGTTCTGGGGATTGTCTGCTCTATTTCTTGAAGCCTGCCCTGAGAGAGATGTTCTCAGTGACCCATTCAGGCACCTGATCATATTGTTTACTAGATGCTTAGAGATATTAAAAAAAACTATTGCACTCCAGTGACTCTGAAGTGTTGAGTATCAAGTTCTCTGCTTATTCATTGTCTTTTTCTTTAAATGCTGATCAAGCCTTAATGCTTCAAGCTTTTCAGTCCAGCACTGAGGACCTGACAGCACTGAGGTAGAGCCTTTGAAGCTAAAGATTGCAAAAAGCACAGACCAAATCAATATTTTATCAGTTCAGTAAGTATTCCCTATCTATAATATCAGAGCCTTTTTGTTTTTCATTAAAGGTTCTTGGTGTGAAATTAATCCCTCATTTAGGGTGGTTTTCTCACTAAAACAACTTAATGATTTGTTATGAGGCAGACTGAACTTTTGATTGGGGTGTGTGTGGAGAGCAGAATATGCCTCCATTTCTAAAGAGACACTCTGACCCAGTTTTCAACTCAATGAAATTTTCATGCAAAAATAACAGAGGGATTTTGATTGTGGTGGGTTGGGTCATAGAAAACCCCTTGGGAACTGCCAACTGATGTGCTTAGACTAGCTTGGAGCCGTTTCCCCTGCCAGCTTGGGACTTCAGAACATTGCCTGGTTTGAGCCAGACATGCTAGCCTGCTGCAAACCCAGACCCAGGACTGAACCATGTCCTCTGAACATTGCAGGCTTAACAGAAAACAGCTTAAGAAGTGTTTGTGTCTCTAACACTCAGATGCCGTTTCCAATGGGGTCCGAACCCCAAATAAATCTGTTTTATTCTGTATAAAGTTTATATACAGAATAAACTCATAAATTGTTTGCCCTCTATAACACTGAGAGAAAGATGCACAGCTGCCCCCCCCCCCCCAGTATTAATACATACTCTGGGTTAACTAATAAGTAAAACGTGATTTTATTAAATACAAATGGTAGGATTTAAGGGGTTCCAGGTGATAACAAATGGAACAAAGTGAATTACCAAACAAAATAAAATAAAACACGCAAGTCTAAATCTAATACAGTAAGAAGCTGAATACAGATAAAATCTCACCCTCAGATGTTCCAATAAGCCTTTTTTACAGACTAGCCTCCTTCTAGTCTGGGTCCAGCAATCACTTACACCCTTGTGGTTACTGTCTTTTGTTCCAGTTTCTTTCAGTTAGCCTCTCCTCCCCTAAAGGATATCTCTTGAGCCAGCTGAAGACAAAATGGAGGGGTCTCTCAGGGGTTTAAATAGACTTTCTCTTGTGGCTGGACACCCATCCCTCCCCCGTGTAGAATCCCAGCTGCAAGGTGGAGTTTTGGAGTCACATGGGCACGTCACTTGTCCATTCATGACTCAGAACTTACAGATAGAAGCTGAGGTTCACATGCTACCTTGAACGTCCTCAGGTAGACTTCTTATGTGCATTGGAGCCTTCCAAGATCCATTGTCCGTTAAGTGTTTCTTGACTGGGCACTTAACTTGCACATTCCTTTCTAAAGAAGCTGCCCAAATGCCTTACCAAGGGCTTGGCTACACTTGCAGATGTAGAGAACTTTGAGTTAAACCAGTCTTCGGAGAGTGCAGTAGGGAAAGCGCTGCAGTCTGTCCACACTAACAGCTGCAAGCGCACTGGTGTGGCCACATTAGCGACACTTGCCATGGCATTGGGAGTGGTGCATTATGGGCAGAAATCCCAGTGTTCAAGTGGCTGCAACGTGCTTTTCAAATACTGGGGGTGGGATGAAGTGTGACAGGGAGTGTGTTGTGTGTATGTAGGGGGAGACAGAATAGATTATTGGGGTGCTGAGTGTGTCACCATACTGTCTTGTAAGTTCAGACCCCCCTTACCTCAGAACCTCTCTCTTACTCAGTCCAAGCAAGCAGCATTCCTCATTTGTTTGCTTTGTCCCGGAGCTGGTAAGCATGCCAGATGTCAGAAATGGAGTTTTGAAAGGGCATATCTGCATTCCAACAGCATGACAAAACATGACAAGAGTGTTCACTTGATTTAAGGGGATTATGGGATGTTTCCAGAGGTCAATCTGAGCGCAGTAATGCAACACCTCATTCTAACTGACACTGGGACATCTTAGCCAAGACACATCAGATGATGTTCATCTCGCTGAGGTGGAGTACCAGGAGCACTCTAGCCAGGGAGTCAGAGTGCTCTATGTGCCTTGCCAGTGTGGATGGAAAGTGAGTTAGAGTGCACCAAAGCTGCCCAGTGCACTTTAACTTGCAAATGTAGCCAAGCCCTAAGACTACTTAAAATCAAACAAGTACACAGCCAATATTCATAACTTTGAATACAAAAATGTTACATGCATACAAATGGGATGAATATATTCAGTAGATCATAACCTTTGCAGAGAGGTTGCATGACATATGTAGCATAAAACATACTAAGAGAACTTTTGAGTTTTAACCCTAATCCTGCCAATTATTGTCTACATGGTCTGGGGCAACTCATTAACCTCTAGGTGTTGGGTTGCTCCTCTGTAAAATGGGGATCATGATACTTAGCCAACTTTCTAAAACTTCCTGTAGAAGAAAAGTAGAATATAAGAGCAAAGTATTATAACAGAGAATTTTCTCCTCATTGTCCAGTTTGATTTCTCTATTTGTCATTTTTTGAAGAAAAGTTTTTTTCAAAGCTGAATGAAAATTGGAATTTCTGTTCCAGAGCAAATTCTGATATGTCAACATTTCTCACAATGAAAAGTTATGAAAAATATTGACTTCAGAAATGTTTTATATTGAGATTTTTGACTAATGTTTTGACATTCTTGAAACCCAAACATTTCTGTTTGGAATCAAAAATGAATTGAAATGAGTCAGTCTGAATTTAAACAGCATCTGTCTGTGGTGCCTCGTGGGAGTTGTAGTTTGGATGCCTTTTGTCCCCATTCTCACTTATATGCCAGGTTCCTTGGCCAGACTACAAGCTCCTTTGATACACCACATGCCTCAGTCAGATTTTGCAGAAAGTGGATTTTCCATTGAAAAATCATTGAGATGGAAAATTCCCAACCAGCTTTAGTAACTGCATAGTTTAAATGAGAATTTCAGTCTTGGGTTACTTTAATGATAAGGGTTTCAGTCGTCCGGGTAGTGCAGGATGTGGCAGCCTACAAATGAAGCAGAGTGTTTTCCAAAGAACACGTGTGCTACAGGATTTTCAGTTCTGCCTATTCCCCCCGCCCCCACCCCATCGCAGGTGAAGTTTAAGATGTAGGTTTTGAGCTGTAAAGCCTCAATGACTTGGGCCCTGCCTGAAATTATACATCTCCCCACATCATATTGCTGCAGTTGTGGTTAGAAGACCAACGTGATCCGAAGACTCCTTGGTATAAAAAAGAGAGCGCAGCCAGCAGTGCAGTTGTTCAGGAAAGGACATCAAGCGTCCCACTCCCCTTCCTCAATAGTCTGAATTAAGTTGGGTTGGTTGAGTTCAGGGCATGCTGCTCTATCCATGTATTTACTTGGAATTTGGGGAAGTAAGGAGCAGGGTGATATTAAACACTTATATTACTGAAGCATCTACACGTCAATGGAAAAGTGTGTGATTTGTGTGGGGAAGGAAGTATTGTCAGGCCTGAATTTTACTATGGTTGATTATCCATATTGTCAAAGATGCCTAGAACATAGGATCAGTGATTTTGTGCGTGTGTGTGTGTCTGTATAAAACTCTTGTAAAATAATACAATGCTTCTTTAGTTCCTGTAATTTTAAGTCAAGTTAACATAGATTGTCTTGTGGGGGGTGTGTGTGTGTGGGTGTGTTATATAATATTTAATTCCACAGCAGGTAGGTCTGGTAAAGTGCTTCATTGCTGGAGCATGGTGTTAGTTTTCTGCAGCTGCTGACCTGAAACTAAAAGAAGAGACACCAGCAGATAACGAACAGAGTTAGAAAGTCAGGGAAGGGAGAAAGATACAGAAGCCCACAAAGAATAGAGATCAAAGGACTCAGTGTCACATTTTCAATAAAACGCAGGCATTGAAAGCCATTGTATTGTTCTAGACTGATGCTACTATAATGGAGGGTTTAGAAACTGTTTGTATGTGGAGTTTTATACACTGGAGCCAACAGGTTGGCAAAAGGAATGAATTCTTAGAATAGACTCTTTATCTTTTTGATCCTGGTAAAGGTAATCTGTAATGAACTCTCTATACAAGGATTCTCAAACTTTCTCCACCAAAATTCCACTTTTTTTCCTGCCAGGATCTTATTCCAGAATACTTTGCATGTCTACTTCTGGATCCTTTATGCTGTTCCAATGTTAAAAACAACAACAAAAGACCCCACTCATTAAAATACTTGATACATTGATCTATTTTTTTTTGAGAGGGAACAGTGTTTAAAAAGTTGTGCCATTTTTATTAGTAGTAGTCTTACCATAGCATGGTCCCTATTGTGCTACAGGCTCTACAAACACAGAAACACATGGCACCCTGCCCCTAAGAGTTTGCAATCTAAGTACAAAACAAGAGACAACGGATGGATATAGACAGATGGGGGATAGAAGGAAACAGTGAGACCGTATTGGACACATGGCAGGCAATGTACTCAGCATACCAGCAACCCAACTGTTGTCAGGTGTTTTATAGGCATCACAGAAAATGAGAAATGACCAAGAGTCTTGTAGCACCTTAAAGACTAACTAAAGTATTGAAGCATAAGCTTTTGTGGGCTAATACCCACTTCCTGGGTATTACAGGAAGTGAGTATTAGCCCACAAAAGCTTATGCTTCAATACTTTAGTTAGTCTGGAATTGCAGAAGTGATCAAGAGTCTTGTGGCACCTTAAAGACTAACACGGCTACCTCTCTGATTCATAGAAAATGAGGGTTTTAAGGAGGGTTTTGCAGATGTTTGTGAAGTTCCTCCCAAGTGTGAGGAACAGCATGGTGGAAAGCATAAAGGTGCTTCTTTGAAAATTTAATAAGTGGGCAGTGGAAGCTGACATCAAGGGCTAATCAGAAGCCAGAGCTGACATCTTGAAAGTGAATGAGCTGTGATAGATAGGGTAGGGCTAGACTGTGAAGGGCCCTGAAGGTGAAGATAATGATCTTGTGTTTGATGCAATAGAGAAAGGGGAGACCTTGAAAGGATGCAAAGAGGAGTAATATGGTCAAAATAATGAGCTAGGAAAATGATCTCTGCAGCAGCAGCAGCATTCTGAATGGATGTGAAAGGGGAAAAGTTGTATCTGTCAAGGCCAGAGAAAAGAAAGTTGCAATAACTGAGGTGCAAGATGATTAAAACCTGGATGAGAGTTTTAGCAGAGCCTTTCCTATCCATCTACACCACCTTACACATTATGCAGAAAGAATAGGCAAGATCTAGCCATAGCCTGGCTGTGAAAGCCTAGAGAGAGATTGGAGTCAAAGATGGATGCCTAAGTTATGGGTTTGAGGTGAGTGACAGGATGATGGTGGTGTCTGCAGTTATCAAGAAAGGAGGTGGGGGAAGAGTGTTTGGGGGAAGACTAAGAGCTGTGTTTTAGCCATGGTTAACTTGAGCTGATTGATGAATAGACATCCACAAGGAGATGTCAGAAAGAGAGGCCAAGATTTTAGTTTGAACACACGAAGATAGGTTTTTAGTAGAGAGGTAGATCTGTCAGTCGTCATCATGAGGCTGATAGTTGAATTTGTGTTTGCAGTTAAGGTTACCCATAGACCCATAGTGGGAGGAGAGAAGAGGACTAAGGTTAGAGTCCCATGGAGCCCCGCAGAAATGTGGGGACAGTTGAATACACTCTGAA
This sequence comes from Dermatemys mawii, assembly GCA_007922305.1. Taxonomy (NCBI): domain Eukaryota; kingdom Metazoa; phylum Chordata; order Testudines; family Dermatemydidae; genus Dermatemys; species Dermatemys mawii. The sequence goes on along the minus strand of ML677395.1, from coordinate 289,234 downwards.
AGACATACTGAAGGAATAATTGGAGAACTAGGAGAAGAAACAGGAGAAGGCATTCACAGCAGCCAAGGTGGGGGGGCAAGATTTCAAGAAGAACGTGCTGGGTGATGTTGACGGAGGAGAAGGAAGATGGATGGAGTACTGGTCTGAGCTTTAGCTGGGAAGAGATCATTGGAGACTTTACTGAGAGTGGCATCAGTGGGCTGCAAGTGATGGAAGCCTGATTGGAGAGGGTCTTGGATGTCATTGGAGACAGAGACCTCCAGACAGTGATTATAGACAGCACATTCAATGAGCTTAGCGGTGAAAGGCAAATGAGGAAGTACTTGGAGAAGTAAGTGGGGTCTATATGGGAGAGACTAAAACATACTTCTATTATGAGGGGAAAGAGTCAAAGGAGACTGAGAGGTTAAGGAGAAGGCTAAGGCAGTGAATGCGCAGGAGATCAGGATATGGGGTGGGATGGGGTTATTGGGTCAAGAGTAGAGACTTGAGGAGGAGAGCAGACAAACTTCTACATCTGTGATGGGAGAAGGAGGAGGGAGTTGTAGGAGGAGAAGGGGTAGGGAAAATGAGGGGAGGGAGAAAGTTGTATTGTATTTTGGAAGCTAAGGTGTTGGATGGCTCATCAGCATTGAAACAGGAAATGGATATCTCCAAGGATATCTCCAGGGAGATTGTGAGAAGGGGAAGAAGAGAACAGGAATTGAAATCAGAGAGGAAGGCTGATGAGGAAGTGTTGGACTGATGGCTGATGACATTAACACAGAAGGGGAGAGGAGAAGAGTCTGATGCAGTGCTTTTCAAAAGAGGAGAAAGAGTGGGAAGGTGGAGGAGGAACTGGAGAGGAGAAGCCTCTACCCCCACTAGAGTGTGATACAGGGATGGGGAGTCTGCGAGAAGGAGAAACCTTTGTAAGAGAGAGCAGCTGAAGTAGTAGTTGGGGTCCAGGACTTTGTGAGAACCAGGAGCTGGAGGGCGTGAGATTTAGAGAGGTCCTGGATGACAGATCTTTTAAGGGATGGAGTGGGTGTTCCAAAGACAGTGAGAGAGGGGGATGGGGCATGAGATGATGGTGTGAATATGTGTGGGAGGTGGAGAGGATGAGGATGGAGGGAAATCCAGGATTGGGGCAAGTGTCACCAGAGGTGACAAGAAGGACGCAGAGGAAGGTGTGGATGTGGGAACTAGATTTTTGCTTGTGGGAGGAGGCGGGGACAGGGATGGAGAGGAGGAAGGAAGCAGATAGAGCTGGTGGGAAGAGAGTAAGAAGGATGGGGAAGTGGAACAACAGCCGGGGAGGGGAAGGAGGAAGGGGATGGATGCTATGATGCAGAAGAGGCATGTGGTGAGCTATTGCTGAATGGCAGATGGGCAAGACTGCAAACAAAAAAGCAATCTGTGATCATGTCTTCCATGGGCTGGCAGTCTAGTGTCTAATTCACTGGCCTTTCTGTCTGTAAGGCCAGAGGAGGTGGTGTGGGGACAGGATCTGACCCTCCCTTTCTATTGGGTCACAGCCCAGGATCATGTGTAAATCAACCCCTAAACAGGGCGATGGTGTCTCCCTCCCAGCTAAGAGTCAAGACCCTCTTCCCTGGGCTACTTCCTACAAGTCTCTTCAATTTGGGGCATGGCCCCTCGAGTGCTGGGACTTATTTGCATCTTCCCCTTGGCAGAGGATCCCTTACTTGCCTCAAATGGCTGTTCTGGCTGGCAGGTCACTGAGCCATCTCTTGGGGCAGGCAGGCAGACACAGACAGATGGACAGAGCTCCTGGCTCCTCCCTATACAGCCCCCGACTGAGCTAGGCTCCCTTCTTTTCTCCCCCTCCAGGCTTGGCATTGGGTGCAGGTATAGCAGGGCAGGGTTAGCTGAATCCAAAGGTTCGTTCTTTCTTTAACCCTTGCTGTGCTGGACAGCCGTTCTCTGCTCCCTCTCACAATCAAACAAACAAAAACAAAAATGCAGAGTTTGAAAAAGACTGATTGTACTTGTGCAGCAGGGCCCTTTATAAGCAGCTAGAGTGTCTTGCTTCAGGGAGGGAGAAAAAGATATTTACATTCAGTACATTGAAAAAATGGTAATTTCACAATTTAATATATGCCAAAATGTATAAGTGATGCATTTGCTTATTATTGGAAAGGATATAACATATACAAAATAATTTTATTTCCATTATGCCATTAGGGTTTTTCTCCCAACCAAAAGGGCTGGAACCCTGTTTTTAAATGAAAGCATAGATTCTTTAGAAAATTGTATGTCTCCAGAAAAAATGTTGACATTCCACTTTGGGGAAATTACCCAAAACTCCAATTAGCTCTGTTCTCACCTAGTTAATTCGCTCTCCCTCCCTTCCCCTGCGCCCCGCACAAACTTTCTCTCTCTGCTTAAGAGTAGAAAAGAAATCAAAGTGGAAATCAGTAGTTTATGTTGCCTCTTTTTCATGATATATTTCTTCTTGTGCCCTAAAACCTGGTGTCTGCTTGGTTTTAGTTCATTAATTAGAAATACAACGTTCCCATTTTATTTTAGCTCTAGGCTGAGAGCTGAACAGATGACCGACAGACTGTATTGTGAGTACAGCATGTTAATATTTCAAACACAGACTTGCTGATGAGCCATTCTGAGTTTGATTACACTGGAAATACCCCGAGTAGCTGGCTGAAGCAGGCCTCTCAGCAAATGAAACTCTGTGGCTGGCATAATATGCTTTAGTGCTACTCTAATTTCATTTTCAGTTTGATTTTCCTCCAATATTGCAACCATCTCCAGGGCTCATATTTTATCCACTAGCAGATAGATGCTGTAGCAAAAGCTTCCCATCCACCATCAGAGCCCAGTGCTGTATTTAGCAGAGCAGAAGTAGGGGTTGAACAGAAGTGCTCAAAGGAATCAAAATAACAATGTGGATATGATATCTCCCCCAAAAGGTAAACATGACTTCCAACAGCTTCCAGAATGTATTCTCTGAGCCCCATGCATTGAGTAATATTTGCTCAAAAAGTAGTATTACATCCCATTGTATTTACTCATAGCTCCCTTGTGTTACCTGTTTGAGCCATCCTCCACAGATTCCTGTGAGTAGCCAGATTACACACGAGAGATAGTGGGGATCTCTCCCCTCCCCAATCAGAGAGGAGGTGCTACTTTAACAGCATGCTGTCTCTGCTAGGGATCTACATATTTATATTCTGAGGCTCTGGAGATGGCAGGCAAGGTGAGAGGCTGGTCTCTGACAGATTCTCTCTGCAAACCAATGGGGGAAGCTGTTGTAAACCACTGCAGACAAAAATCTGCATTAACTACTATTGTTCCTTCTGGACTCCCCTCCCCAACATTCTTGAAGGGGCTTCTTGGGGGATTCCCAGCAGCATGGCTCGGGTAACACCCATGCTGGCCAAAGGCTGCAGTGTTCCCAGGGGAGGCAAGGGCTGGGTGGCAGAGAAGAGGCAAAGGTCATCCCTTGCTTCTTGAGGACCTCCTGATATCCGTAGGTTTGGGATGGAGCCGCTGGCTTCTTCTATTGAGGGCTTGGGGGAAGCGGGAGGACACACCATACCCACAGATAGAATTCCAAGGAAACTTCATTTTAGAATAAATCTCTACTTCCCACATGGGTTATTTCCACAGAGGAAGGAATAGCGACCTTGTGTTGTCTCTGTGCTTTCAGAAGGTGCTTATTCTCTTTCCAGTGAAAATCTCATAACAAAACAATATTTGCTCACCACTGCTTCAGTCATTGTTGCTGTATCTTTAAGCTTCTTAATTTCTCCTGGGGCTAACTAAACACTAGCATTTTTGGAGTTACTTGGCTATACCAGGTGCCCACATGCACAGGTAGGGAGACAGGAGTTTTAAATGACCTACCTTCATTCATTTGCATTCACTCTTTGGGGAGAAATGGGATTCAATAGGGAGACTGGATTGTTTAGGGGATTCGTAATGGAATTTTCATCTATGTGTCACCAGTAAGTCAGCCGAGTTTACTACAGGTCAGAGTGGCCATTTTCTTAATGGTCTGAGTCCAGTTTCTAATGGACAGGTGTTCATATTATAAAAATCAGCACCACAGTTGACACTAATTAGCAACAGTATTGGCAGTCTCAGCAAAGATGTCAAGAATCAAGTGGATGTGAAAACTACTTTATCTCATCTATTGTGCTGAGCTCTCAAGTACAGGATACTGTAGGGAAACTTATGCTGCTGCTGCTGTGTATGTCCTATCTGCTCTGTGGATAAATATCTGTCTTTTACAGCCCTGAAGCTCAATCTGGCAACTTTTGAGAGTCATAAATTCACTAAAAATAAGAAGATTAAAGCAATAGAATATGGATAGCCAGTAACTATTAGAAATGAAGTGAAATGTCTGGGCTTGCAAAACCCAGACACAGACTTGGCTAAGAAACCCTTAAGTTCTTTAAAACTGATGGATTGGGGGACCTTACAAACAGTAAGGAAAACTTCTTAAAGATCTTCCTACTATTCTTCATCTTTGGATGCATATGATTGGTGATAGAATTTGCTTTTTTTTCTGTCTGCAGATCATTCATGAACTAAATCAGATTTCCACAAACGTATTCATTATGCATAAGTATTTGCTGAATAGTTTAGTGAACAAATTTCACCTTGTGGGTGCTACATGAACTGCTTGCTTTAACTAGCTAACTATTCCATGTTTATTATTCATGATTTCTCCCTAAAGTCACATGATCGAGTTTCTGTTCCTCAGCTGGATTTTTTAAAGCAATGGTTATTTCTAAATAGCAAATGTCAAATAATTAATGTGAATTTCAAACAAGCTATTAGTTGAAGTAAGTGAAACTCTCACACTTTGAACATTTTCAGATGACTTTTAAAATTCTCCCTATTCAAATGTTTTGTCTCTTCTAAAAACTATTAGAACCTGTGTGATGCTGGTACACCATATACTAGCTCTTTCCAAAGCTGTAAGTGCTAGCTGAGCACTAGCAAATTCATAGCTGGAAACCAGACCACCTCACCTGCATGTCAGTATTGTTCAAGATGCATGTTAGACTTGTAAGGATGTGTTTAGATTCTATAAAATGCTTGCAAGTTGCTGCATGGATGAATATTACTTGTAATATCTGTATCCCATGCTATGAGGCAAGGGCGGCCAAACCACGAGCTCTTTTACAGTTAAAGTGCGGTTCGCAAAGCTCCCCCATCCTCCCCCCACCATTCTCCACCTACCAGATTGGAGTGGGGAGGCTCAGGGCTTCTACCCAGAGGCAGAGTGGTGGGGCTAGGGCCAGGGTGGGCAAACTATGGCCTGCTGGACACATCTGGCCCGCAGGCTCATCCTGTCCAGCCCCCATAGCCCCTGGCTGAGGAGGCCCCTTTCCCCTCCCCTGTTCTCTTCCCCTCCCCGCAGCCTCAGCACACCATCCTGGCAGCGCTCTGGGGGGCAGGGTTGCATGCTCTGGTGGATCAACATGGCAGCGTGGTAAGGGTGCTGGGGTGTCAGGGGGGATTGGATAGCTGTGGGAATCCCAGGGGGTCTATCGGAGGGTGAGGGAGTGGATGGGGTCAAGGCAGTCAGGGGACAGGAGCAGAGGGGTTGGATTGGGGATGGGGTTCTAGGGGGTGATTAGGGTTGGGGGTTCAGAGGGTGGCAGTCAGGGGGTGGGAAGTGGGTGGGGGTCGGATAGGGGGCAGGGCCAGGCTGTTTGAGGAGGCACAGCCTTCCCTACCTGGCTCTCAGTACAGTTTTGCAACCCCAAGGTGGCCCTCGGGCCAAAAATTTTGGGCACCCTTGGGCTAGGGCCTTCTGCCAGAGACTGGTGCTTGCTGAGATTGGGGAGCACAATTTAAAGGATCACTCTCCCCCTGCAACAGCTTGAGTTGTGCCTCTCCAGGCACACTCCCCCTCTTACCTCAGCAGCCCTTCTCTGCAGCTCCCAGGTGTTAGCTCCCTGGGGAGAGGCAGCAGCAAAAGCAGTGGCTCTCCCTCCAGTTCCCAGCTGTTTGCTGCTGCCTCTCCCCTTGGCCGCAGCTCCCAGCTTGCCAGCTCCGGGGGCCTTGCAGCACCATGTGACCAACTGGGGCCAGCAACCCTGGCAAAAATTGGTGGGGAGGGGAGGGACATGACCCCACGTGCCCCTCCAGTGTTGTCTCTGGCTTCTGCCCACTGGGGCGGGGTGTGGGGGTCTTGGGGCATGAGCCCTGAGGGGTGTGTGCCTGCTGGGGCTCATGACTTCAGCAGGAGTGGGGCTGCTGTATTTGTGCCTTCGCTGAAGCTTTCTGAGAATGGAGCTCCCATACGTGGATGGGCAGGAGCTCCCTCTTCCTTTTCTCCCTCCACTAGGTGAAAAATTTTCAAAGGCCCTTGGAGTAGGGGGTCTTTTATTGGTATTGTATCGGAGAGGAATCTGTGCCCAGGAGAGGGACTGTGTCCAAAGACACAGAGGGGAGCATTCTGGAAGGAGAAGTGACTCTGGCTAGAATTGGGTTCAATGCTGTGCGTGGGCGGAGAGGGGGAAAGTCAGGTGTTCATATCTCACTCTATAGCCGATGTCTTCTCTCCTGAATGCCGTGCAGCTTGCAAGAGCCCTGTGTCCACAACCACAGGGTGAAGGCAGCCCTAATTAATGCAGGGTTTTATTGCATGTGATCTCAGCCAACAAGCAAATGATACTGCTCCATCTAGGGGGTTACAGTTTTAAAAAAGGCATTACACTAATCAAAATCATGTCCTTATTATGATGCTCTTAATAAGCCAGGGGCTCAATTTAATTAATTAGCTTTAAATCATTTTCTAAAAAGGGATCTTGGGTTTAAATCAAGACCTCAGATGAACTAATCAGAAAATGCTTGCAAAGTGTGTTGAATACATAACGGGAAGGTCAGGCCTATAGTTCAGATGCAAGACTTGGATTCAGTCCTTCGGGGGAGTGGTCTTGTGGATAGAGCAGGGAAAGTAGGAGTCAATACCCTGGGTTTTAGGCTTGCATCTAGGAGGTTACAGTAGGGAACAAAGCATCAGAACTACTTGGATCTAATCCTGGCTGTACCATTGACTTGCTGGGTGGCCTTGGGCAAGTCTCTTCAGCTCAGTTTGTCCCTCTAAAATGGGGATGTTTGCCAAGCTTCCTCTGGGAGCATGTGTAACTCCATGGGCAAATGAATGATAAAAAGGTAAGGGAAGTGTAATTTCCTTCATAAAATCCTACAGAATCATCATTTCAGTGGTATTGCCCTCTGCGGGTTAACAGAAGGAACTCACTGCCCTCCCAGGTCTTCCGGTTAGTGGACACTTTGATAATACATTGTAAATGACAGAGAGTAAAAAACAGGGAGGTTGCAAGTCTGGATGGTTGGGAGTCCAGGACAGAGGGGGCATTAGGTGGGGGGGCCAAGAACAGGGAATTAACTTTAATGACTCTTTTTTTTTTTTTTTTTGTCTCCTGTTGGCCTGGTCAATTCAAAAATTTTAGGGAATATTCTAAGTGTGAATGGAGAGAACCATCGTGATTTTGGTGAAAACAGGAAAAGCCTGATTTCCACTAATCTCACTGTTATATAGGATCTTGAAATAGGGATGAGGCAGTCACCTCAGGGTTTGGATGCCAGTGTGTGTCCTCTGCCTACAGCAGTATATTGACATTCTGTGGGTCTGTCTTCAGGCTGCTGAAATCCTCTCAGCCTCCACCCTCTGTCCAGCCTCCTCCAGCCAGGCCTGTCACCCCATGCTCCTGCCAGTCCCCATTCCTGCCACAAACTGGGTGTACAGTTCGGCCTACATACCCCAACAAAGAGTGTGATCCTGTAGTATAGATTGCATAGGAGCAGAATCTGCCCTCCATGAATGACAGTTTAAAGCCTTGGGAGAGACCATGATTGTGGCCACAGGGAATATACCAGCATGGTGTGCTTAGGTGATGATAACATTTATAGCACACTATGTAGGATATGTGCCTAGTGAAATTAAAAAAAATTTCCTGAGCAATTTACAAGGTGATTCATTAGACTACAAAAGATTGAGCAGCACTGCTGGTGAAGATCAATAGAATGATTTCTTCCTGGATTCCAATCTGAGACAGGGTTTGAAGAAGGAAAGTGTGGATAGTCGGGGAACAGAGGGTTGCTTCTGATGTAAGAGGATGTACGAAAGATAGCAGAAAGCAGAGAGTTGGAGAAAGAGAGAATGTTAACAAAAGACTAGGAAGAGCAGGGTGCATAAAAGAGGGAGTAGGAGCCAATGAGAATAGAGGAGGAGGGGAAGCCAAAATTATTCAGAGCCTTAAAAATGTGAGGACCAGGATAGATGGAAATTTAAGAAGTTTGAAACTTCCTCAGCTCTCAGTGGATGGTATGGCAGCTCTTGATAGGCAAATTGCTGCAGAGGATGTGGAAGATGTAATTAAGAATTTAAAATTAAATAAAATTCTAGTGGCTTTTGGGCGGGTGGGGGGGATTATAGAGCTTTAAAGTAAGTGTTTAATGGTATATTGCAGGGAAATGAGATTCCAGATTCATGGAAAGAGGCAAAATCATGATCATTCCTAAAAAAAGGAAATGATCTGACCAATTGTGCATCAGACAGATCTATTTATTTAATTAATGTGGATGCTAAAATTCATGCCAAGGTTCTAGCAAATAGATTGAGTGTGAAATCTAGACATGAGATGGTTCTAGCTAGAATTTATCCACATTTGAGAAGCTGACCCAGGAGTAAGCAGGAACAAAAGATTGTGTGTATATATACAATTTTGACTGATAAGAAAACAACTGAGATGAAACGACGGAAGAGGGATTTGGACAAAGAAACTGATCTGCATAAGTGAGTCTCTGTGTGGGAAAGGGGATAGACATCTTCAATTTGTGTAGTTTATAAGAAATTTTTTATAAATTACTCTGTGGGTAGCATGTGACTCCAGTTAAAATCCATCATATTTTTGCTATTAGGGAATTGATCTTTTGGAAGGGTTGTGGCAAAAGCGGAAAATACTTCTACTTGTGGTGAGAATTAGTGGCTAGGAGTTTTGAGAGGAAACTATTAAAGAGATTTATCTTATGACAACATGCCAGCTTCCTTGAGATTCCCTGACCTGCCTACTTTTTGTTCAAGAAAGGGATCTGCATTTTAAACAGGGTGACAAATTAATTACTACTTTGTTGTTGTCAGCTAGAGTCTAAATTGCACATTAGTGGAAATGAATGATACCTCCTCCTATGGAATTGTGGTAAAGTAATGTTTGGATTGTCCTTGTGACAGAAAGACTTTCACACCATGTATGTACACGAGAAGCACCAAAAAGAGGATAGGTATTTAGAAACTTGACCTTCCAGATCCACAGCAGAATTTGAAAACCAGTAGTCTACAAAGAAACATCACTGAGTTGGCAAGTCTGCTGCTCATCATGTAGCTTTCAGATCATCAGCTCTAGGCAGAGCTGGTAGTGACCCCTAATAATTATGTTTAATGTTTTGTTATAAAAATTTTTCCAACTGTTTATTTGGAGAAATTTGCATACCACCACCTGAAATGTGGCCGGGGTCCAAAAAGTGCCTTTTTTATGCTAGTGAAAGTCCCAGTATTGCCTCCTCCCAATATTCAGATGTCCTATGTCAGGTCCAAAAAAAATCATCAGATTGACTTAATAGTCATGAGGGGGGGTTTTTTGTTTTTTTGTTTTTTTTGTTTTTAAATCCATAGGTTTATGGTTGTTTTTTGTTTAGCTTCTGGTTTCTGAGTCATTAGGTTGTGTTTGCTTCATGTTTTCAACCTTTCCTCCACAATTATGAAATCTAGAAGCTTACTTTTTAAAAAAATGCAAGCTGAGATTCTCATACAATCTTCTGATTCCAGCAGCTAGGGTTTCTTAAGAAAAGTACCAAATATTGTAAGACTTGCAGTTAAAATCATGGGAGTTGGCAATGCTTAAATCCAAAGCTAGACCATCCACATGTTTAGGCTTGAAATTAGAGGAAGGTTTCTGACCATTAGAAGAGTGAAGTTCTGGGACAGCTTTCTAAGGAGAGCAATGGGTGCAAAAAATCTAACTGGCTTCAAAGACTGAGTTTGATAAGCTTATGCAGGGGATGGTATGAAAAGACTGCCTACTTTGGCATATAGCTGATCTGGGACTGCTAGTAGCAAATATCCCCAACAGCTGATGATAGGACACTAAGTGGGGAGGACTCTTACTACAGAGAATTCTTTCCCAGGTATCTGGCTGTTAGCTCTTGCCAACATGTTCAGGGTCCAGCTGGCTACCATATTTGCATTTGGATAGGTAATTTCCCCCAGGTCAGATTAGCAGCGACCCTGCAGATTTTGTCTTCCTCTGTGGCATCGGGCCTGGGTAATTTCCAGGTTTAAACTGGAGTAAATGGTGGATTCTATGGAACCTGAAGTCTTTAAATTGGGATTTGAGGACATTGGTAACTCAGCCAGAGGTTATGGGTCTATTACACGAGTGGGTGTGGTTTTGTGGCCTGTAATGTGCAGAAGGTCAGATTAGATTATTATGATGGTTCCTTCTGGCACCATAGTCTGTGTGTCATTCTGAGTTGGCCAAGTTATAAGTAAGGGTCTACTTAAATTGCAGAGAAATCACACATTTTTTTGCAGGTTGGTCAGGGCATAAAGAGCAAATTTTGCAGATGTGTTCATACAGTTGTATATTCCATGCAACTTTTACATCTTTACAACAACTTACTTTACTTACAAGAGTAACAAGCCAAAACTTCCCACCCTGCCTATCTTCCCAACTGCCACAGCATGGGAAGGGAGCCCTTCCTTCTCCCAGACATTCTTCTTCTCTTTCTCCTTATATTCCAGGGATGAGGTAGAGTCCTTGCATATTGTCACATACATGGTTCATATCCAATCCCTGTAAACTGGACCTTGAAGGGTGCATATTGAGTATATTACACTACCAAACTCTTGGGGATTCATTCAGTTCTACCTATTATCCCATCCTTATGTCAAAACAGGATTGTTCTTACACTATTCTTTTCTAATGCCCTATATGCTGGATCCCTCTTATGTTGCTGGGGGTGGAGGTGGGGCTAGCTTTCAGTCCACAAGAGGTACTGTTGCTCCAGGTGTACATAATAGAATAACTTTTGTATGATATACTGGTATACCATACCAATGGTTGCATGGTATACAGCAAGTTAATGGGCCTGATTCTCTGTTCCCACCAGTTTTACAACACTGTAAATCCATTGGCTTTAGTGGAGTTACTGCTGCTTTACAGTTCTGTAAGAAATCAGCCCCAATATCTTTTAACATTTTGTCTTTATCCTAATATCATGACTCTCTACTATCAATTTGTTACCTATTTCCCTTAGGTTGGGGATTTTCAGGGGGTGGGGGGATCTAAATCCTTTTACAATAAAATCAGACTCCATAAGGCATGCTGCTTGTTAACTTTAAATTTTTTATTTGATTTCTTGAGGTTAGAGTTCTAGACATATATTTTCATCTTGAAATGCACAAGTCTTGTGCATATATTATAAACTCCCACAGTTAACATATTTACAGTATTAGTCTGACACTCAGGAAATAATAACTTAATAAAATGGAAGGAATTACTAGAAATTAGTTAAAATATTAGCTATCAATTCTGTGATGCCAAATCAACACCATTCATCCCCACAGGCTGCTCCAGTTTTAACCTTGTTGCTGTGACAAAGCTCCAAGTTTGTACTTGTGGGTCCTGCGCTTCCTGGCAGATTTAGGGGCCTCAGAAACTCATCTAGGCCCCAGAGTGACCTCCCTTTCTCAGTATAATTGGCAAGAGTCACCACCTAGTGAGTTACCTTCATCACAGGCCAGTATGGAAGGTGGAAAGAGCGGGGGGGAGCCCGGGGCTGCCCTCTACTCCAGACTCCAGCCCAGGGACCCTAATAGTATCAGCTAAGATGGCTGACCTTTTAGGCACAAAACACAATACAATTCCCTGGGCTACTTCCCCACAGCAGTCTCCGCTTCTTCAAGCTCCACTTCACCCTTACCCCAGGGCCTCCTTCCTTCTGTAGGATATGTTGTCCAACACTCAGTCTCACCAACAGCATAACTTCCTTCCACAGCTCCTGACACCCACAGCCCACCTGACTAACTGGGAGGTTTTTATCTGGTTTCAGCCAGACCCTGATTGGCTTCAGGTGTCCCAATCAGGCTAGCTGTTTCTACTCCTTTCTAGAAGGTTCTTAACTGGCACCAGGTGTCTTGATTGGCCTGGAATGGCCTTTCTTTGGCTATTCAGGGAACAGGGACCTACACATCCTGAGGCTGATATACCTGCCTTCCAGCACTCTCCTATACCCTTCTGGTCTGACTCCGTCACATTGCTTAAAAATTTCTTTAATTATCTTTCCTGTTTCAGTATGGATATGAGTGTAACGTTGCAGTTCCTGAACCATGGAACTTCTCTTGACTACATACATGGGATGTGTTATGCCTTCTGTGTACAACTGGAGGGATCCTCAGCTGGTGATGCTGGCACTCCTTTCTGAACAGACTTCTAGTAAGTCCTCTCTCAGTGCATGCTATCTTCCTTTCATACTTAAAATAAACACAACAATATTCTTTTGTTCAGTTATCCTTACATTATATAAACATTTAAAAAGAGAGAATAAAATGCACACAACTTCTGCTTCTTCTAACTACAGTATTTACAACTATTTTAAAAAGTAGAGAATAACTAACTCATTACATTTGCAATAACCAAAGCAGAAATTCTTTAGAACCTAATCCAGTGAGGAGCACTTTGGAACCAGGTTTCCAGATTTTTCACAGACATTCTTACATTAAAGAGGTTTATATAATTTTATATGGTAATTTATTTTGGCTTTCTGGAATGTGTATTGGCCCATTACATTTCTCAGTCTACCTTTCTGTGAAGCCTTTTTTTATAGAGATGACATTGTTCTCTGTTGAAGACTTAAGTTTTGTTCTTTCCTATTTTCCTTAATATAAGTCAGTATAGACTGCAGGACAGTTTGTTTGCTCTTTGCACATGGGAAAAACATAATAATTGTCTTTAATGTTAAAATAAAAAGGAGAGAGCAAAGATTAACTTCAATGATACTTCTGTGGAAGTGACCCTCCCTGCTCAGGTTGGCAGACTTGGGCTAGCAGGGCTCAATGCGAACACATCTAAAAATGGCTGTCTAGAAAGCATTTTGAAGTTGCAGCTCACACTCTGAAGACTAGGATGGGGGATGGGTTTTAGAGCCTGACCTCTTGCAACTTCAAAGTACTGTCTACACGGCTATTTACAGAGTGCTAGTGTGAACCCCCCAGGGCCAAGTGGCTGAGGCTATATCTTAACAGACAATCATGAGGTTTTGTTAAACTCCAGTGATTTCAACAGAATCATTGGGTTTCATATATTTCCTTTGAATTGTTCTTGTTGTTCTTGAACACTGAAACAGTCCAATAATATGTTGTGGTTCTTTCCATATGAGATATATTACTTTACTGGTCTTCTGAGGCTGTATTCAATCTGAATGGAATCCTAATGGTTTGCTATTACATGTTTAAACAACTTTATTTCATAAGATCTCCTAAATTAGAAGGCCACATTCTGTTCTGTTCACACAAATAAATAGGCCAGTTGAAGTCAAAGGGATTGCTCATTGAACAAATTGTGCAGGAGTTAGCCCCTAAGCCGGCTTGGAACACAGTGTTTGCATTCAAAAACACATTTAATTTTAAGACTGGTGATTTATCTATAGCTGAAGGGCAGCCACAGAAGCACGAAAGATTTATGTCTACAAAACATACTAGAAAAGAGCTACATCATGAATTCTACAAACCCCAAGAATGCACATAATTTGTATACCTTGTATAGAATTTTTTTGGGAGGGAGGAGCTCATATGAGATCAGGAGATGATACATGTTGTTTGTATTATAAGCCAGAATTTTCCTAAAAGGTGGTTATGATGTGTCTGTGTAGACACCGATACTATTTTAGTCTTCTGTCTAAAGATCCTGTCATACTCCCACATAGATTCTTTAATTTGCTTCTCCAGGATGCTTGCAAATATTTTCTCCCAAGAAGTACAGTCACTGATACCATACTTTTTTCTTTAGATTATATGTGACGTTTTTCACAGGGTATTAGCTCAAGTGTGCCTTGGGTAGCTCTGTAAGGCAATCTGTTCTCTCTCAGAAGATCTTTGCAGCAGCATATTAAAAATACAAACAAGAAGCAATTTCCATTTGACTTTTCTGTGAGGAGAACCAATTGCACTGGAAGAACTTAGGGGCACCAGGACAACTTTTATTTTTCAATTATTTTTTTCCAGTGCATCTTGGAAAAAGTGAGAAGACATGGCTTTAGATGTGTCCAAACTTCATAATTAAGTAATAAAGTAGAGTCATAGATGTGGACATGTTAATGATCATCAATATGTCAGAATAATTGTTTAATATGTTTTTGCCAATATTTATACCTTCTGTGATATTCTGTACCTTGGGGGAGCATGCTGTAACCCCATATTCCTCATTTTCATATAATCATAATCTTACATAAAAAGCATGCTTTGTAAGGTTTTGGGGAAAGGTTATGATCTACTGAAAGTCATTTCTCTATCCATATATATATATAAAATCATTAATTCGTATGAAGTTATGAGAATTGTACAGTATGTCACTAAAACATACTATAAGTTGGTGGAATCAGCCAGATGTTAATCCCCAGAGGCAACAGCAAGGAACGTAACCAATGCCTGGGTTGGGTGTCACAGCCTACCAACAGCCGTTGTCCAGCAGGGGAGCTACAATGCAGTGACTCACCTGCATGAGGCCACACCAGGGGAATTGCTCAACCTTACGAGGATAGGCTCAGCAATGCCACATGGACTTGTGCTCCCCAAGCACATGGACTGAGAGTTTAAAACAGGCAGAGTGGACACAAACTTGGCCCTTCTCCTGCCCCCACCTATGCTGCAAGCAACCAAGACACTGAGAAGAAAAGACTCCCAACACAGGAGATTGGCCCAGGTTTAAGGAACAAACCTGTATGCTAAGGACTGCAAAATCCAGTGGGGTGAGAGAAACTGCTTAATCTAGTTGCTGCCCACTCTAATAGGGCTGAGAATTTAGACTGTGTGCTTATATTTTTTTTCTTTTAGTAACCATTCTGACTTCATATGTTTTGACTTTTATAATAACTTGAAATCTACCTTTATAGTTAATAAATGTTTGTTTATTCTACCCAAAGTGGTGTGTTTGGTTTGAAGTGTGTCAAAGGCTCCCCTTGGGATAACAAGACTGGTACATATCAATTTTTGTTAAATTGATGAACTCAATAGGCTTGCAGCGTCAAGCGGGCATAACTGGATACTGGAAGATGGAAGCTCCTAGGTTGTGTCTCGGACCAGAGATATTGGCTAGTGTCATTTGCTTGCAAGTAGCTGGGAGCAGCTTTCATGCCAGAGGTTGTATGAGAACAGCCCAGGAGTGGGGGTTTTCACAGCGGAGCAGGGTAAGGCTGGCTCCCAGAGTCAAGAATTGGAGTGGCCTAGCAGATCATTGGGTTCAGACAACACTAGAGGGGAATGTCACACCTTTTACGTGAAGATTTTGTCTAATAAGCATAATCAAATACTCCAATGACAAATTAAATAGCAAGTACCTCTGCCAAATTGGAATGTAGTAGACAGTATATTTGCTAATACTGAAGTTAATGGTGAATTCAATACAAACTTTATGCACTTGGGTGAGGCTACTCCAAAACCAATTATTTTCAAAACAGAAATTAGGTAAAAGTCACTTAATTTTATCAAGTGGTGTGTTTCTACCAATTGTAGTGTAATTCATCATTTGAGCCTGATCAAGGTGAACCGTTTCTCTAGTATTGTCTGCTGTGAGTATCCCTTTCATGACCATTATCTAAACTTTATGTGGACAGGTATGAGGTTAATAATTTTATTGCTAAGATGTTGCTTCAATTTTCAACAACGATACAGGGCACAAGTCTTCACAAGTGTGATATAGCTTATCTTTTTTTTAAGTATTACAGTATTCAAGGCTGTTCTCAAATGTAGGGGCATGATACCTTTCTAAAGTTGTTTTGAAAAATCTCTTTTCAGGATCCATGCTATCTGTTTCTGAAGCATATTATAAAAAATCAGCGGGGAGAAACCCATCTGTTACAGGAGGTTTCCAAGTCATGAACTGCCTTTTTTAATTCATGAATTGTTACTGGGTTATAAATAATTTGAGCCTGGTCTGGCAGAAACATAGTAACTGAGTCATGAATAGGCCAAAATCAGCTAAGTCAAAGTGTCCTCCTGAAGTATAAAGATATAGTGATAAAGCTTACTGAATAGTTCACTAATATCTTCAGGATCTATAGAAAACTGGAGCTAGGAGGTTGGCAGCTTGTTTTTCTTTAAATCTATTTCATCTGTTTTCTTGATTTATATCTCCGTTTATATCACTGTTGCTTAAATCTGAGAATAAATTCAACTTGGCTAAATTCACCATTTATATTTAGCGTTGATAAGCAATTGCAGCAATTCCTTATTAGTTGGATTGTCTGTGTCTCTTTTCCCTTTTCTTATTACATGCAACTGGATACATCCTTCCAAATTCAGAGGGGTAGCAAAAGTGGATCTGCAAAAGTGATGAGGAGTCTCGTAGCACATTATGGACTAAGATGTTTTGGAGCATAAGCTTTTGTGGGTGAAGACCCACTTCATTAGATGAATGTCATGGAAATCTCCAGAGGCAGGTATAAATATGCAGGCAAGAATCAGGCTAGAGATAAAGGTAAATTCAATCAGGGAGGATGAGGCCCACTTCCAGCAGCTGATCTGGAGGCATGAACACCAAGGGAGGAGAAACTGCTTTTGTAGTTGGCGAGCCATTCACTGTTTAATCCTGAGCTGATGGTGTCAAATTTGCAGATGAACTGTAGCTCAGCAGTTTTTCTTTGAAGTCTGGTCTTGAAGTTTTTTTGCTGTAGGATGGCTGCCTTTAAATCTGCTATTGTGTGTACAGGGAGATTGAAGTGTTCTCCTACAGGTTTTTGTATATCGCCATTCCTAATATCTGATTTGTGTCCATTTATCCTTTTACGTAGGGATTGTCCAGTGTGGCCGATATATATAGCAGGCGGGCATTGCTGGCACATGATGGTGTATATTACATTGGTAGACGTGCAGGTGAATGATCCGGTGTGGATAAAGTGTGGCTGGTCTGGGTAGGTCCTGTGATGGTGTCGCTGGTGTAGATACGTGGGCAGAGTTGGCATTGAGGTTTGTTGCATGGACTGGTTCCTGAGCTAGCGTTACTGTGGTGTGGTGTATAATTGCTGGTGAGAATATGCTTGAGGTTGCCAGGTTGTCTGTGGGCGAGGACTGGCCTACCTCCCAAGGCCTGTGAAAGTGAGGGATCATTCCGGATGGGTTGTAGATCACAGATGATGCATTGGAGAGGTTTTAGCTGAGGACTGTTGGTGATGGTCAGTGGTGTTCTGTTGGTTTCTTTCTTGGGCTTGTCCCACAGCAGGAGGCTTCTGGGTACCCGTCTTGCTCTGTTGATCTGTTTCCTCACTTCCTCGTGCGGGTATCGTCGTTTTAAGAATGCTTGGTGAAGATCTTGTAAGTGTTGGTCTCTGTCTGAGGGGTTGGAGCAAATGCAGTTGTACCTCAGTGTTTGGCTGTAGACAATGGATTGTGTGGTGTGTCCAGGATGGAAGCTGGAGGCATGAAGGTAGGCATAGCGGTCGACTTTTTTTTTTTTTTTTTTTTTTGGCATAGGGTGGTGTTTATGTGACCATCACTTATTTGCACCATGGTGTCCAAATTGTAGCTTTCATAACATCCTTTCAGGTAGCTCCTGGCTCAACTGAACCATCATTTTCCTTCACAAAGCAAACAGAGTTGTTTCAATTTGAGTACAAAAGTCTGGATCCCTCATCAGAGAGGTTTTAGATTTTAAATTTAGAAATTCTTGTACGTTGTCTCTAGGGTTAGTAAGATTGGGGACCGCCACTAGCTGTCACCTTCAGCCCCCAACTAAAACCTCTCCAGCGCATCATCAAAGATCTACAACCTTTCCTGAAGGACGATCCCTCACTTTTACACATCTTGGGAGACAGGTCAGTCCTCGCTTACAGACAGACCGCTAAGCTGAAGAAAATACTCACCAGCAACCACGCCACACACAACAACCCAGGAACCTATCCTTGCAACAAAGCCTGGTCCCAACTTGGTCCACATATCTATTCAAGTGACACCATCATAAGACCTAATATCAGCCACACCATCAGGGGCTCATTCACCTGCACATCTACCAATGTGATATCTGCCAGCAATGCCCCTCTGCCATGTACATTAGGCAAACTGGACAGTCTCTTTGCAATAGAAAAAATGGACACAAATCTGACATCAGGAATCATAATATTCAAAAACCAGTAGGAGAACACTTCATCCTCTCTGGTCAGAGCAACTGACCTAAAAGTGACAATTCTTCAACAAAAAAACTTCAAAAACAGACTCCAATGAGAAACTGCTGAACTGGAATCAATTTGCAAACTGGATACCATTAAATGAGGCTTGAATAAAGACTGGGAATGGCTGGGTCATTACACAAACTGAAATCTATTTCCCCATGTTAATTTTCCCCTACTGTTACTCACACCTTATCAATTGTTTTTAAATGGGCCATCCTGATTAGCACTATAAAGTGTTTGTTTTTTCTCCTGCTGATAATAGCTCATCTTAATTAATTAGCCTGTTGGAGTTGGTATAGCAACCCCCGTCTTGTCTGTCTCTTTCTCTCTCTCTCTCTCTCTCTCTCTCTCTCTTTTTTTCTTTCATATGTTCCACTCTATACATCTGATAAAGTGGGTTTTAGCCCAGAAAAGCTTATGCCCAAATAAATTTGTTAGTCTCTAAGGTGCCACAAGTACTCCTCCATCCCCCAGCTAGTGACACTTGAAAAGCTTTTTCCAGGGGTAAACTCTGAGACGTTTTCTTGACCACCTCAGAATTTTGCCACTTGCCCAAAAGGAATTACACCAGACCCTCGCAATAGCTTGGGGTTTGGGATCCATGCAAGGTTCGGTGCTAACATGGGGGATGCATTGCCATGGATCCTAATTTAAATATTTAAATTTGGGATCCATTGCCATGACTGCGCTAAAGTGAGGGTCCAGTGTAATTCACAGATCTTGGTTTAGTTATCCTATACCTGCCCTTTGAATCACTCCAAGATTCCATAGATTGAAATAATGCCATTTTGTGAATTAAACAAGTAGAATGCATGCTTTGCCTATCCTACTCAAGCGACAGAGTCCTGTGGCACCTTATAGACTGACAGATGTATTAGAGCATAAGCTTTTGTGGGTGAATGCATCCAACAAAGTGGGTATTCACCCATGAAAAGTTATGCTCTAATACATCTGTTAATCTATAAGGTGCCACAGGACTCTGTCGCTTTTGCAAATCCAGACTAACACGGCTACCCCTCTGATACTATCCTTCTCAGTTTTTTAAAAAATTCTGTTGACATGACTTTTCATCAGGTGTGTTTCTTGCAGCATTGCAGTTTTGACACTTCATAATTTGACATATCACAAAACTTCTGCTCTCTGTGATGGTTCATTAAGGCATGAATTTTCCAGCAATGCATTATTAATGTATATCATGCTTTTGTGAGTAACATGGATTGAGGTCCTTGAATTGGCCATTTATTCTGAAAACAACCCCTCCCATCCAGCACATTATATTATTTCACTGACAACCAGGAAGACAATACAAATAATGGCCAGCGTGGTTAAAAACCAGCAGTGGGACTGCCTTGAAGAGATTTGGGAACATTGTCTGAAGAAAAGGGATATTTGTACCTTCCCAATCTTTTGTGGTGCTGTATAAAAATTGTTCCTTCTTGACCTGTTTCCCAGGCTACATTCTCAGTGTAAGCAGTTTTCCTCTTTATTCCTTTCTTTCTTTTCCCCTTTATTTCTTTTTTCAGTGTAAGCACTTTTCCCCTTTATTTCTTTTGATTCAGTGGCCACTTTCTATAGATCGTTTTCTGTGCAAGACATTTGGAAACTGACATCAGAAGCATGGTTTCTGAGGGAACACATGAATGTCTGTTAACTGAGGGGCACCCTAACATAAAAGTTAGACAACATTTATCTACATCCTGTGCTAGGCCTTGCTGTAACGCTGCTGTTGCAATGAGGTAAAGTCTGTTTGGGGAGAATTAGGCATCACTCTCTTATTATCTCTGTTTGCCATAAAAAATATTTTTTGATACAAGAGGCATCCAGAAAACTTATTTTTATTCTTATATTTGTGTCTAATGGGAAATTAAAATAGGGATGAATAAATATCAAATTTTGAGTGAGGAGTCAAACTGCCACCTTTTTCTAGGTACCATGTGTCCACCCTTCCTGCTCAATCAACTCTTTAGATGTAATATGAAGAAACTAGTGTGACCTTTAATTATTATTTTATTAAAACAAATATTTGTGACCATGCCCACCATGAAGCAGAATTAGCAATTCCTCTATTACATGCTCTTGAATCTCGCAAAGAAAGATATTACGCAATCCAATGGCTGGATCAGATTGGAAATAAGGTGTAAATTTTTAACAGTGAGGGTAGTTAACCATTGGAACAATTTATGAGGGGTTGTGGTGGATTCTCCATCACTGGTGATTTCAAAATCAAGACTAGGTTTTTTGCTAAACCGTAGGCTCTAGGATTATTATTTTGGGGGAGTTCCATGGTCTGTGTTATAAAGCAGGGTTGGGGGCGTGGGGTCAGATGCGATGATCACAGTGGTCCTCTCTGGTCTTGGGAATCTATGAATCTCCATACTCTATGGTTCCTTAGGGGATAGTTTAGTGGGTGCTTATTTATTTAATATATAACATCTCACTTCTGTTTGTGTAAATAAAATGTGTAGTTAGCAATCTTAATTTACAATATTAAGAGAATTGCATAGAAATGAATCCTGAAAAGGTCTAAATTAGCATCTGAAAGGGAGGATGTACATTTAAAAGTATTTAAGACATTGGACCAAAACCTGGTATGTTTCAGAGCTCATATTGTGGTCAGTTGCTCTTTAGATTTTACCTGAATCTACGAATCTTTAGATATACACTTTTTTTTTTTTTACAGTGTGCGCAAATAACATCTAATAATGTGATGGATGTTGGAGAAGAACATTAAAGCCACCAAGATTGGATATTTTATGAACTCCAGAGAGCATCATCTGTCAGTTTGTGACAGTGTAATGCATTACTTAAGGTAATTGAGGCAATTAACAGGGTTCAGCGTGATCTTTTCTACAAGGGCAAACTTCTAGAAAAAATCTAGAGAAATAGGGTCATTCTTGATGATGGAGAAATGTGGGATTACACCAGTACTTTGAGGGTAAATAGGAAAGGGCAAGGCATCATTATCAAAGGGCCTGTAACCTAGGAGTCAGTCTTATCTCTCTTAGTAAAACACAAATAGCTTGGAAATGTGGGTGCAACCCTTGATGCTGTGAGATAGCACAGTTTATACCATATTGTGTCTTTGTGCTTCTGACAAAAATGGGGCCCAGTAGAGTCCTAGCTTTTAAGACCAGAAGGGACCATCATCTAGTCTGACTTCCTCTATATCACAAATAACCAGTACCCACGCACTAAAATCAACAACTGAAACTAGACCAACAGCCCATAGAAGGCTAGACTATAGAGTTGCCAACCCTCCAGGATTGTCCTAGAGTCTCCGGGAATTAAAGATTAATCTTTAATTAAACACTGTCATGTGATGAAACCTCCAGGATTATGTCCAACCAAAATTTGGTAATCCTTCTAGACTGTTATGTGTCACAGGATGATACTAGGAGGGACTGAGATACCAACAGTGGCAGGGAAATGATTATGTGAGATATGCCCAGATAAGCATGGCAAGAGACCTACACCCACATGAATAGAGAGAGGTGAAAAACGCCAAGGTCACTGCCAATTTGACTTGCTGCAGTAGTCACTTAGGCAAATCTCCTGTTGTAATTAATTAGACCCAAAACCATAGCTAGACTGTGGCTTTTATAAAAATGCGAGAGAGTAAATTCAGGCTAATTTGCAGAGAATGTTGCATGCATACATTGCTATGAACTAGGGTGGCATGCTTTGTTCAGACTCTGCATTCCTTATTTTCTGTGTTCTTAAATTATTTTTCCATGTAGTTCTCTATATGTTGTTGTTGCAGTCACTGAACAATAGAAAAGACCTCTGGTTAATGAGAGAACCTGTAAATTCCCATGAATGCAGCCAAAAACACTGCAGCTGAATGGATTAAATTGCTGTTTCATTGTATTTCAAAAGGCAAGGCTTTCAAACTCTGTTAAGGTTGTCATAATGTTCAAAATTTCTATGAGCTATTTTTCATTCACGCAATTACTGATTAATTTTTAACACTTTTTAATATAGCAATGCTTTTAAGTGAGCAAAAAAGGAGGCACAGTACATTATACATAATTAATATTGCTGTTGTAAATACATTCACAGCTAGGTCATAAAGTTCATTCAGATTATAGGAACTATGTAATCATTGCTCAGCATCCAGTCCTCCTAGGCATATGTGAACTGCAATGGCATTGCTCTGTGTTGCTCCAAAGGATCTAGCATGTGGTTTAGGATTAGGTTGTAAAAAATGTTTTTCTTGTTTTATAAACACTGTAATACATAATATATAACAACTATGACTCTATATTGGTGCTCTGTGAATGTCAAACAACAAGCATAAGATGACCAATAAAACCTCTGAACAATAAAACAATAGTATAAACTTTGGATAGCTCATAGCACATTCATTACCAAGATCTGCTTTAGTAATATAAAACACAATGGGCCAAATTCAGCCATGTTGTTCGCAGGCAAAACTCTATTGATGTCAGTAGAATTCAGCATGCTTAGATCAGGGCTGAATTTGGCCCAAAGTGACTTTTTCCCCCATCTCTACTACACCAGTGTTAGGAATGGAATGAAAGAGTTTTGCTTTGCCAGGGGTTGTACTGTAACTGCAAACCACAAAGGGATCTATGCAGGATGGAAGTTCACAAAGTGAACTACTACACACTTTGATTTCACAAATGTACAGAAGTTCATTTCATTTATCATATCTGTTCTGAAATATGAAGGAATATTATGTAAATATTCCTTCACCACAAAAAAAAGGGGGGAAAAAAAATAAACAGTTAAAACTCAGCTTGGTGTCCAGTCAATCATAGACATTGCATTCTATTTTGGTCAATTTCTCAGTGTTCACATTTTGCTGATCCCAGTATGATTCATGCTTTATGAAATCATTCTGATTTGTCTGTATTGGTAAAACATTTTTGGTAATAAAGCAATTGATAAATGACAGACTTTTGAGAATAACATCTTGTTTTAATCCATCAGACAATTCAATCCTTTATGTAGTCCTGTTGTGGTTTATTGGTATGGCAAAGACTAATGAAAAGCTGATGATTTTTTAAAACAAAAATTAAAACATCAGTCACTGCATGTATGCACCATTAATGTTTTTTATGGCAGGTGTTTATCAGTTAGGCTGGCTCATCCCCTCTGAGTTGTCCAATACCCAAGCACAGAGATGTTTACAGATCCCAATGAAGCCAATGTGAGCTTGTACTCACTCTATGCTTCTGCAAATCAGACCAACAGCTTCAGTAGGGCTAGTATTTAAAAATGATAACAATATAACATTTAATTTTCATGATAAATGAACCCAAATATAATCAGGGATATGGTTCTGCTGAGCTAAATAGTTCCTACAGTTATGGACAAAGGTACAGTCAGAGAAAATAATGAATTATAGTTTTAAAAAAAACCCTTGACCATAGGGAATTATAACCAACAATCATAATCTTCTCCCTTGTACTAGTTACATTCTTCCTGAAGCAAGCCCTGGACTAGGTGCAGATTCCTTTCCTCCATAGCCAAATTAAAGCATAGGTACTATAGGCCTGTTGCCTAGACCCTGAGGTCTTGAATCATGTAATTCCAGAATCTTAGCTTTCATTTCTAGAAAAACTAAGGGTTTCTTTGGTCCATTTGATTGTGCAGCAAAACTCTGAAACATGACCTGTGAGTAACCGACGCAGAGACATCTGTCCTCATCTGCAGACAGCATGAAACAAGCTTTGAGAGTGGTGAACTGCCCCCATTCATATCAATAGGGCATTAGCTCCAAGACCCGTTGCTCTGGGGGACCCCCCAGGTGACATTATCCTAGTAGAAGATTCTCCTGTGGTAGAAACAGAAGAGCACTGCAGGCCAGGCCCACCCACACATGCAGATATACTCTGCTGACCCCTGGAATAGTTATTTGGGGCGGGGGGAGTGGGAGGGGGCTGCTGGCACAACTATGTCACTGTGGTGGGAGAAGGGATGCCTTATGATTCCATGAGGAAAGGGACTCCAGCTGCTGTTCCTGGAGGAAAGAAGAGGATCCCATGATGCTGCTCCTGCCTCTCCGTGATGGAAGGAGGGCCCCCTGCCATTGCCAGTCCCAAAGGAGGTAAGACATAGATGGTCTTGTGGGGTGCCCAAGGACCTGAACTGACCCAGCAAGCCTTCCCCTTTTGTATCAGATCTATTGGCTGGGTTTGTTCCCCGGCACAGGCACACAGGGTAAGTGATGATTTTGCTCTAAATATATCATTGACTGATGAAGCAAACATGTTTATTTCAGAAGCAGATAAAAGCTCCATGAACATCATTTGTCTTGTACACCTTTGCTTATGTAAAACTCTGAGAAAACAAACTTTTGTTGCTACTAAATGCATCAAGCCTGAGTTACTATACATTTTAAATAGTCATTTGTTTTTTGAAAGTTTTTTTTTTTTTTTTTTTAAAAGAGAGACAACTTTACGAAAAGAGCTAAAGGTAATCCGAGAATTTATAGACCACTGATCCTTACTGCAGAGAGAAGGGAAAATGCTTGAGAAAATCACTAAAGAGAATAATAACCCCCCAACCCCATTGTATGCTATCCAATATAGACAAACAGGCACAGTCTCTCTATGGGTGAAGAGTATGTTCTAACTTGTTAGTATTCTTTGAAAGAGTTAAAAAAAAAAAAATCAGTAAAGTATGTGGATCCATTTGTACACACAAGAACACACTTGGATCAGTGTAATTTACTCATCCAACTATAGACACAAATTCCATAATTTTAGTTGGAAGTAGGCAGATGTTTAACTTAGGCAATTTTAATGGTATATTGCAGTGTATTCCTCTAGCATTCCTTATTCTTGAATGTGCAGAAAGAAGGCCTCTAGTACTAGCCTTATAGTTCCGAATGTCCATAAATTGCTAATTGTCCGTCAATTTAAATGAATACCTCATCTGTTTTAGAAATTTCTAAAGATATTTTGGAGGGCTTACTAAACTAGACTCTGTCTTATGACTTGCAAAATATGCATCAGGATATTGAGTTTGTTCTTTTTATGCTCAACAAACTAACCCTTTATTGCCCTCTTCATTTTAAGTGGTCTCCTACAGCATGTGTGAATCCCTTACGTTTAACAATCTATCCCACTTTGTATTTAGCACAGACATTCTGGTTATTTTCCCCAGACCTGAGACAGAGCTCTGTGCAGTTAGAATGGACATGCCTTCAATCAACAGAGGTTGGTCCAATGGAAGATATTACTCCTCCTATCTTGTTCTTTGAAGGTCGATAAACTTTTTTTAGCCAGGATTGAGGAGGTCTCATCCTCAACATAGCTAATGCAGTTATCAGGATACATGAGTCCAACAATCCTAACAGTCTGAGCAATACACTGGGTTTTAAGGCGAGTGTATTAAATGACAAGAATTGAGAATGTCATGAAATTTCTCAGGAGACAGGTAGACCTTTGCCATACTTACCTATAGTTGTTGAGATTATGATAATCTTTTGAGTAGAAGACAGTGGAATTTCTACTAATGCCTAGGAATTGTAATAGGAGACAAAAATATTTTAAGGTGATAGATATCCTAAGAAGACCAGTCTTTAGTAGAGAGTTTGTTACTGAGTTATAGGAAGATGTAAATTCCCTGCTTTCTAAAATGAGTTTGTAGCAATAGCTAGGCATTTTATACAAAGGTCAAATGTATTGTTTATGAGTCTCTGATGCAGATAGAGGCTACTTCCATATATTCACCACATCAGCTCACAGGAAGGTGCAAGTGCCTTTGTTATAGAGGTCCACAGAGATGCTATTGGTAAGGCCAATGTCCCTATCCTGAACTTCAACTTGCCAATGAATTCGTTCAATGCTGTCAAGTCAATAATGGGACAGAAACCTGTCAATTGCGGGGTGAGGGGATAAATCACAGTAACAGAATCTTCTTCCCTGACCCACTGAGGAACCATCTCCATTGTTCTGAACTGTAGAAGGGAAACACTTTCTCATAAGAAGTTGGTTTGGTGGCATGGAATGGAATTAGATGGCATAACCATTTCAAACTAGTTGTGCCTCCACTATTCACAGTATATTTTTTTTAAATAATCAAGTGATTTGGTAAGTTTATTAGACATGTATTGTAGGGTATTAAGAAATGTATCTATCACACCTTGTGATTTATGTTTCAAGCATATCTCTATCTTCTTATTTATCATAGAAGCTATTTTACAAGGTTGTAATTACTTTAAAATTGTGCAAATCTCTCTTTTTTTTTTTTCCTTAGGTTTAAAAAAGGAGTTCAATATCTCAATTGTTAGTTATAATTTGAGTCAGATTTTAGAATCAGCATAGATTTCACCTCTCACTCATTTATAAGTAGGCCTATCTTTCTGTATTTTCCCCCAGATATATATTCAGAGAGTGTAAGGCCAGAAGAAATAATTAAATTATCATTTAGTCTGGTCTCCTGCATAACACAGGCCATTGAACTTCTCCAAATAATTCATATTTTTTGAAAAATATCCAATCTTTATTTTAAAATAGTCAGTGATGACGAATCCACCACAATCCTTGGTAAACTGTTCCCTTGTTTAATTACTCCCCCTGTTAAAAATGTATGCCTTATTTCTGGTCTGAATTTCATAAAGTGATTATCTAGTCCCATGACTTCTGTTTGAGCTCTAGTATATCTCTTAGAAAGCCATCCAGTCTTGATATCAAGACTCCATGTGAGGGAGAATTTGCCACGTTTCCTGATGATCTGTTCCAACGTCCTCACCATTAAAAATGTTCATCTTATTTCCAAGTTTTAACATTGATGGCCTCAACTTTCAGCCACTGGATGTTGGTAAATCCTTTCCTGTTCTTCTTAATTTTGTTGGCCAGAATTAATTCATTGCACTTATGATATACAGAGAATAACTTGAGTGATGATAGGGCCTGGTGGAACCTAAAGGAGACAAATGCCAAGATCTGGTGGCATGGTTCTGTCGCACCTTTCTGCTTGGCCAATGGGACAAGGGTCTAAGTGAAGTCAGAGAGCCTTTTCCTTTCCCACCCTGTGATAAGGGAGTCTGGGGACCAGTAATGGAGGTCTCCCACAATCTCTTTCCTCGATGAGGCCAACATTAACACTTTTTAAAAGTTGGCTAGAGTTTGTGGGATTATGATACCGTAGAGTGCCAGCTGACTCCCCCACAGCCTTTTTCTCCTCCTTCTTGTAAAGTAAACCATACTGCCCTTAGAGGGGGACTGTACCCCTTTCCATGCCCTCTATCCACTTGGATTTGTCAGGTTCTTGCTCTTCTGCCTGCAAGGCAAATGGAATGATATAACCCAGAATGTGCTTCTTTCTCCATATAGGAAACATTATTTAACTGATTTAACCTCACAAACAATGGTGCACCGTTGCTTGCTCCTATCATATCTACTGTTGCTCATCTAACTGTAGAAAAAAAAATCAGGCCTTAAAATCTGCAATTTCAGTGGATTCTAATCCAAAGGATTTTTGTTTCCCTATGTCTGGGTCTCATTTTAAAATGTGTCATCTCAGGTTACAGATAATGTAGCATCACAAGCCCATTGCTTCTGGCTTGATATTTTGTTCCAACATTTGAAAGGATTTAAACCTGAATGTTAATTAATGAGCTGACCCAAGTTATGCTATTTTCCCATTATTTCTGTTCTGAATAATACCTTGTGGCAGTTATAGTATGGTGCCGGGTGTTAAAGTGAAAAATGT
The DNA here is from genome assembly GCA_007922305.1 of Dermatemys mawii. Lineage (NCBI taxonomy): Eukaryota > Metazoa > Chordata > Testudines > Dermatemydidae > Dermatemys > Dermatemys mawii. The sequence goes on along the minus strand of ML677395.1, from coordinate 261,106 downwards.
GCCAATCTTGATTTAGGGGAAACCTGAGCACAAGAAGCAATACTTGGATACAAAATTGGTATTGCATTAGTGTTCCTGAGTTCATTTCCTCAAAACACTATTTGCTAATGGAAAGCCTGTGCAGCTAGAAAATAAGGCTAGAAATCCTCTAGCCCTGAGGCTTTCTACAGGTTGTAGGAAAGAAACAGATCATTGTTTGGTTGCAATAAAAAGAGACAAATGAATCACTCTCTAGTGGAAAGGTAAACCCAGAGGTCAATGTAAATGAAGAGAAGGATGGTATATGAGCAGATTAAAAATGTTTTGTTTTTCCCACCATGCTTACTATGTTGCACCTGTACTGTACATTATTGCCTATAGATTTCAGCCATATCAGTAGCTTCCCTGCCTTCTTGGTGCAACCTCTCCTGAAAAGAAAAACACAAAGTAATTTCCAGGATGGAGTTAAGAAAAATGGAAAAAAGAGAAATTGCACTCACTGCGATTCAGCTATCTCTGTGGTGCTGTTCTGCCTCTCCTCTTCTTTGATTTTTTGTTCTGTGTGGTCCCCTTTTTAATGCTGTACCTCTGTTATGTTGGAGTGTGGGTAGCTTGGTTTCAGCATAATATTCACCCAAAGCATCCAAATATCCTACTGTTTGTTGGTCTGTGTGATGATTTAGGGGAGAAGGAATATTGTCTCTGACTCAGATTTCAATGAAGAATTTGGACTTTTGACTTTGTAAGAGAATAACAGGTGCACTTTAAAGATGTGGCAGCAAGAAAGTAGAAGTCTTCATCAGTGCCTTCTAGTGTTCAAGGACTGGTTTGCTCCACAGAATATTAACTCTTCCCCATTTTATATAGGCCATCAGATAGTTACACCATCTGGTTACTACTGGCATCAGCCAAATTAAAACCAATGATAAAGGCAAAAGAGTCGGTATCAGTTAACAAACCCCTGCTTATTCAGTCCCTAAGCAGTTGAAGATGACTCTTTATGAAAAGATTTCCTGTGCTGCCATCAAGGTCATTGAGACTCTGGGCTGCCTATCACCTGTGTACCCAATACAAAAGTTATAACCTAAGCCTACTTCTGCTTTTTTCATTTTCTTGAGATTGTATTTGTGATGTGTTGCCTTTCGGGTCAGCTTTTTAAGATAGCTGTTTAAGTTGATGTTGAATGACCTATAAGAGGCACCCAAATATTCTCTCCATATCATGTATTACCAGTTCCATCTTAATAAATTACAAAAGAGACATCCTGCTTGGAACAAAATCACCAGGCTTTCATACATGCACTATTTGAACACTCAGGACACCACAGGAGAAAGGAATAGGCTGAGAAACTAAGCAGGAGAATTCATGGAGGTGAGGCCTTTCTAGGAGTGGAAGTAGATGTTCAATTCAGGTGCCTATTTCTGCAGCATATATTAGAATTGGTAAGTGCAGGGTCTTAACTCAGCTGGGCTAGGCTTGAATAGAGTTCCAAGAATACAGAACCTTAACCTTTATCATGTCCTGAATGCAATTTCCTGGACTGCAGAGTGAATTATAATGAATTACATTGATTTTTCTGGGGATGGGGTGGGGAAAGAAACTCAAGGCAGAACACAAAAACAAATGAATTAAAATAACCCTCACTGCATTCCTGCAGGACAGATGGAATTTTAAGTCTATGTCTGTTGCTTCCAAAATAATTACTCCTGCATCAATTGGCCATATGCATAGAAAGACTCTTCCCCTAGCATCTGCAATAATTCTATAATGAATATACTACATGGATAACATGCAGCCTCCACTGTCACAAAGAACTTCATGTTCAGGCTTTAACTCTTGAAGATCCATAGCTGGTATGTGTGGGCTATGTACCTTCAGACATATAAGCTTTTCACAAGGAGAGGTGATTTTCAGCACTTTCAGATACTATGTTTAGTAATGGGCATTTCCATAGCACTGAACAAAAGCTGCTATACAGTGAATGTGTTTTTTAAAAAAGCGTACGAGTTCTATATCAAGCATACGTTCTATATCGTATAGATACGCGTATCTATATCTAAGCGTACGTTCTATATCATCTACTTTGTTAGGTTCCCATCTTCTTACACTTGTCTCATTCACTGATGATTCTACCCCAACAAAATCAGATCTTCTCCTCAATATAGCTCTGATGAAAGGAGGTGGAGACAAAAGAGGAGTTGCTTTGCCTTTAGAGGACCTATTCATAGTGTATTGACTTGGAACCCACTTCCAGCATCCTGCTTTTCTTCTCCACTTTTACAAACAGCTACAGCACATTTGATCTTGGGTTCTCCAAGGTCAAGCCAGAGTTGACCGAGCAATGTGCTTCACTGGAGGAAGAGTCAGAGCTCACTGTTTCAGGAAGGCTGATGGTAGGGGAATGCTCATTTACATACTCCATGGTCACACAATAAAGATACATCACAATCTCATCTGTGTTGCATTGCCATTGGGTTACCATGGCCAGTTCTCCCCTCCCCTTTCTTGTGGGGCATGCAGGGAGTGAACCCCTTCCCACAGGATCCCTTAAACACACTCAAATCCTTCTCATCCTTAGTTTTCAACTGAAAAATACATTTATATGGAAATCATTGAGAGAATAAATATGAAACCCCAAAGAGCCATTTTCAGAATTACCTTTCTGAGAACAACTGCAGTTTAACAACTGCTCTTGTATGGGATCTTTTAGCTTTTAATAAGGAGAACTGATAACTTCTCCATTTTTTTTCTGCTTTTCTCTGTGTACCTTTTGTAGATGTGTTCAAAGCAGTTAGAGAAGGAAAAAGCTTTTTAAATCATAGTGTGTGAGACCTCTTCAAAAGCAGGAAATATTCCCTAGGAAGACAATTCAATATTGCACTGACACTACACTTGAGCATAGGCAAAATGCCAATAAGATGTATGTAATATTTCTGCAGCTTTTCCCAGCACAGTAGACACTTGATTATCCAGGATGATAGGGAAAAAATTAATCCTGGTTAATAAAATCCTGGATAATCACCCCATAGGAAATATGGGGAGAGGGGGTTGGTTCACCAGCCACCCTGTGCCGGGGGGAGTGGGTGTTGGTTCACTGGCTGCCCTGTGCCCTGATGAGTTGTGTTGTTTTTTTTTTTTTTTTTTTTTTTTTTTTGTGCTTGGGGCAGCAACGAAGCCAGAGGGGGCCCTGCAAGTTACGCATATTTGTTTTTTTTGACATCCTGGTTAATCCACTTTCTGGTTAACCCAATCCTGGATTATCGAGAGTCTACTGTATAGTAATGAGAGAGCCTTAATTATCTTCCTCCTATTGCTTCCAAAGCATACAAAGAAAAAGAAGTTAAAAGTGTCAATATTTCTGCTGACTCTGCAATAAAGTAGGTTTGTGGGCTCAGGAGAGGAAATTAATTTTTAGTTTCTCATTGGGTGATTCAGTTTATTAGTTTAGTAGACTTTCTTTTCAGGAGACCTAGGATTACATCCTGGTTTAGAAAAAGAGGGATCAATTGAGGAGGTCAAAAACAACCAAGGAATAGTCATCCCCAAACCAGCCAATCTCAGCTCACAAACACCAAGGGAACAGGATGAAGAAGCTGAAATTGCTTATTACTTAATCCAGTGACTATTCACATGTGTGGTGTTGTAAACTTTGATTTTACAGTGTGTCTCAAAATATTTGGAATGTATTTTCCTTCAGCTTCTGGAGTCATGTGAATACGTGAAAAACTTAGTTTTAATTAAAAATAATGTAAATTCTAGACTATGATTGTGGAGGAAATCTTAAAAATGTGACCCAACTCCACCGTAAAGGTTCAAAACCCAGAAGGTAAATGAAAAGAACAATAGTATATTATTTAAAAACAATCTCATGATTTTTGGATGCCTGATTCATGATTTTAGACCTCTTGGAGTTTGCAATGCTTTGTGTGTAAGAATTGAAGGACTGGGTCTGTGATGGGTTGAGTACCCCGCGAAGGCTCTGAGTGGATTAATGTGGGCCTGAGAGGCCAGTTACCAAGAGGCATCTGGGAAGTAAACTGGCTTAATGAAAGACCTGGAAGAGGACAATAAACAGAGGAAGTTCAGAGCAGAAGGTTGGTTTTGGGATCCTTTTATAAGTAGAGAAGTCTGGCAAGAGACCAGCAGAGAAATGAAGCAGCAACTTGGAGGGGAGCAAGCTACAGTGGTAAGCCCTGAGAAAAGGGCAGGAACTAGATTTCCAGGGGAGAGTCTGGGAGGCATTTCAATGGGATATAGAGAGGGAGGAAACTAAAAGGGGATGAAAAGTCAAGCCCAGGGTGGGCAGGAGTTGGGCTTATGTTTACATGTTTAGTTTGGGATTTTGTCAGAGGATTTTAGGGGAGAGACCTGAGAGAAAGCTGAACCTCGAAAGACTGTGGGAGAGAAGGCCTGAGAAAGGCCATAGTAGGAAGAAGCCCAGGCATCAGCAGTAATGAGTTGGACTGAGCACGCCTTGGATACTGTAGATAGATATTTTGGGGGCTGGAATCTGGTGTAGTCAGAGGTCCAGGGTTCCTTTACCAGCCACTGAAATGGTGGCATGAGGCCAGAGAAAGGGGCAATGATGATGGGAAAAGGGTATGAGGGCCCAGAATCAGGGCTGAAGACTTGATATGAAGTCTTGGACACTGGGTTGTTGAATATTTTCTTATCCTGGAAAGAGTGGATTTAAATTGTGATCTAGACAGAGAGATGAGTCACAGGAAGAGATGAACAATCAGAGGACCAGAGAAGCTGTCAACACGAGGCACCAGACCAGGAGAGAGCTGCTCTGCTTTGTCTGGCCACAGGAGGCACTTTGGTGGTGAGTCTCCACTTTTACGGAGTCCTTTAAGTTTTTACTTTAAAATATATTCATGGTTTCATAGATACAGATATCTTTTGAGGTATCTGAACACAAAAACATATTTGTAAGATTTGCGAGGCCTGATTGCCTGTTGTTGAACTGAGTCAATACAAGCTGTAGCTCAGCAACTTATGCAAAATTCATACTTCCATATAAACCCTCAACTTTCCACCTATTGTGGTCAGTTATTATTCAGAATAATACTCAGCCTGCAGATAGAAAAAATAGACGCAATATGTGTGACTACTGAAGTACCTTATACATTGTGTGTGTTCCAGCTCTGAAGACTAATGATGCTATTTTAAATTCTCTTTCACTGTGAATCATTTTGGAGCTGGAGCTGGAATGAATGGCCACCATTCTTTTACCAGAGTCCAACCCCCTGGTTATTGTGGTATGTGCTGGATTAACACATGTACTACACTTATTGCTACAAAGTGACTTATTTGTTGAAAAATAATCAAGTAGTTTCTAAATGGAATCATTCCCAGAAATGTAACTTGAAATAGAAGATTATTGAAACATCTGTCTTTGTAAACTGTTCTTGCTGCTTACATGCACAACTGTTGGAGATCACTTCAGATAGGCATAGAAAGTCAATTCAGGATATTTTTCCCATTATGGCAAGTGAAGTAAACAGTAGGCCAGATTTCACTGGCTCACATTAAACTGATTCCTGTGCATACTTAAAAGATAAGGGCAAACATTAAAAATCCGTTCATTAGCTTTCTGGCATTATTAATTGCTGTCCACTACGCTCATACATCAGCGGTGGAGAAAAGTCTTTGCACATTCTCCATCTACTTGCATGTAGGGAAGCAGTGGGGAAGAATGCTGCTTTCTTCTTCCCAGACCCAACTTCTGGGATGTCTGCATGGGAACATGTATGTGGGGCTTCTACTATGCAGTTATGCCCCTGTGTAGTCACACAGCTTGGGCCATGATCTTGCACTGTATTTTAGCAAATTACCTAAAAAGACAATACACATTAAAAAAGACCCTAAAAACACACACACACACAAAATAATATAATTAGCCACACAGAAGAAAAACCTATGCAGTAGGTTAGTGGCTTATTCAGAAGAATATCCTATGATGTCTACTTCAGACAAGGTTATATCTTTTTTTCCACTTGGTATGATTAATTTGCAAGTCATCAAGTAACTGAGCTGAAATAGTTCCAAGGTTGTTCAAAGAAATGGTCCAGTGGTTCCAAAGAGTAGGAAAGTTGAGTAGATAATCCTTTTTTAGAGCACATCTCCTGAAATGCATGTTACTTGGTGATGAAATTGAGAAGTTAATTGAATATTTAGACCCATCCGTCCAGTAGTGCATAACTAATTTAAGAGACATTATTACTGGAATGTCAATTATCCTTTAGATATAGAAGGTAGTAATGTTCATTTAAAACATTTAGAGTTGAGTGAAAAGACTAATTTTAACAGTATTCTTATCATTCTTTTTTTATTATAGAAATTACTTTCTGCTAATATGGAAAGCAACTGACATTCATCAATCATGTCTTTGAACATTCTGAGCGATATATTAAAACTCCAGTATTATTCACGCCAGTGGGAGCAGGACTGTGTCCCAGTTCTACAGAACTGCTTTACGGAAATTGCAAAGAGTGTAACTTACCTAAATATGACATTAAAAGGGAGAAGTTTGGATATTTGATGCAGAATGAAATTTTCATATTTTCTTGCAACTGGTGTAATTTATATTACTCTGTAAATCATTTACATTACTCTGTGGACTACTTTAGTGCAAACTAGGGACCTTTAAATTTGTGCCTACAACATCTACCTGGGGGAGTTACAGCACAGCACTTCAATGAGCACTTTGATATGCACAGGAATCTGTGTGCAAGCAGAAGACTATAGAGAAACATCTGTAATCTTTCTTTGTATTTAATTATAACCCTGAATTGGGGGGCGGGTATTGATTTAACAAAAGTTTCATTAATTTTAATCTAGAAGTGATCTGGTTAGAATATTCCCAACCTTATTTGACTCAGGCACTGGATATAACCTTCAACCAATTAGCAGTTTCTTTTTTTCTGAAGGACATATGATATCAGAAAAAAATTCTTTCATGGTCTCTGACTGGATAGGGAGTGAAGATGGACACAGAGAGGAAAGGAACAGAATTGCCTTGCACCTCAGGAGTGTCAGCGTTCTATCACTGAGACTGGCTGGCTTCACCTCACCCTTGCTCTAGAAAAGAGGAGAGGAGAAATCTTCTAGATAGCCTAGAGTGGCTTCATGGAAGCAACCAATCAGAGGGGCTCCTGTGGAGGCCAATCAGGAACCAGAAGGGTTCTGTAAAAAGGAAGCAGCAATAGCAGAATAGGTAGTTGTTGCCTGGAGCTTGAAGAGGAAGAACTGGGTGCCTGGCTGGTTGGAAGAGCAGCGGGACCATGGAAAGGTCAGTGACGGCAGGCTGAGCTCAGAACCTAGCTGGACCAGGCAAGGATACTGTGATGGGCCCTGTTGGTCTAGTTGAAAATTGAGACCAGGAAATGCTACTGAAAGAATATCAGCTGAAGGTACTGAAAAGGGGCCCTGTTGGGCTCCTAAGGAAGGAAGCTTTGTGCTGTGGCCCCAGACCAGGACCGTGAGAAAGAATTAGAAACCATATACACGGGAAGAGTGCAGAACTGCAGAAAGCTACATCAAGTAATTTTTATTCTGTGGAAAATTCTGGTCCCCTCAACTCGCTTCTACCAAGTCTGTTTACTTGGATGCACTGCGGGAATCACCATTTGGCCCATAACATGATGTCACAGAATGTCGTATACCATGTGTTTCATAAGCAAATTGTGTTGTGGTAAAGCATAGAAAGTGCAGGTACAGAAACACAGACAAACCGGTTTGGGTGCCTGCACAGCATGGTGCTCCTACACGTGCTGTAGCAATAGATGTCCAGCTATAGGTACACACAGCAATTACTTTAAAATCCCTTTGCAGTGTAACAGAAAACCCATGAACCCACAACATTTTCAAATGGCACCTGTGTGCTTAGATATCTGCTAGTACCACTGAGCCACTTACATATGCAGGATAGTGCTCCCTTTCCAGCACCTCAATTTAATGCTCTGAAGAGTCCTGTCTTTCAGAAAGCAATAGTCAAAGAATCCTAGAGGCTCCTGTATTTATAACACTTCCCCTTGAGCTCTGACTCAGCTCTCTGACTGACACGGAGAGATTCTTGCCCATGACAATGTCTCTCTCTACTGACTTCAACATACTCAGTTCTGGAAGTAGCTACCACATCCCTTGTCTGGCCAATATTCTGGCCATTTCTAGCTGTCCCTTGTTCTGCTCTTAGCACATTTACAGAAAGACAGATCCCAACAAACATGTGATTCTGCCTTCATGCTGCTCTTCATTTCTCTGGTCTTAAAAAAAAAAAAAAAAAAAAAAAAAAAAAAAAAAATATAACCCCACTTCATAAAAGCACAAGAGTTACATTTACACCAATATTGGTAGCTAGGTGCTGTTGCCTAGGGCAGCAATCACTTCCAATGTCTTTTATGTAGTAGTTAGTTATATTTTTATTTCCCAGAGTATCGTACATAGTAATTTTGACTTTTTCTTTGCTCCTTTCACTCTTCACAAACAAGCCATTAGTTGGCATCTATTATTCGACATATTCAAATGTACTCCTGATATTTTGGCAGAGTAACTGGGCTAGATTTTTGAAGCTTACAAATAAATTAACCAGTCCTTAAATATTAATTAGGATTTTTGATGCTAAATAAAATCCCTTATAAATTAATCTCTGCAGTTGAGTTGAACATAGTGGCTGATGGTCTATTAGTAATAATAAAGATACAATTTCAGTATCTACACTGAATGGTAGTGAAATAATATAACTTTACCTGTATCCTTCCCCTGGTCAAAATCAATGTGATACCTACCACATTTATTGAATTGGGCAAAGTGCCCTAGAATTATTGTGCATGTTGAAAACAATGGGAGCTAATGTCAACAAATGAATATAACATTATCCCTAACACATTAAAGCTGATATCTTCATATTTTTAATGATTAGAACTCTCTTCTCTTGAAAATATTTTTAAATTTGAAATGTTTGTTTAAGGCCCTTTTTTTCTAAACAAATTGATCAACATTAAAATGTATCATTAGCCAAAAGTGGTATTTGTAATACATTTTCCTTTCCTTCTGCTCCCATACTTAGAATAGGTATTAATGATGGTACATGTTGGCAAATATTAACCTGTTAAGTGTGGCCACCCTTCTAGAGATAGTCTGCTCACCTGAAACATTCCTGTTCAAAGAATTGCCATTAGAGTGGCCCCTGAAGTCCTGAAAGTGCTCATATTAAGTTAGAAGAATGTCATTTTCTGCGAAAGACTGAACTTGATGGGGAAGGTGAACACAGAACATCTTGATTTTATTCGTTTTGTTGCATACTAATTATTCAACATTCCATACCAAAATCATTGTAATAGATGTACTCTTTAAAATATCTACAATCAAACTCTTATTTTAGTGTGAGTTTGTTGAATCATTCTTGATTGCTTCTTTGTTAATGTATAATGAATGATGTTTTAAGTAATATAGTTCAATATATGAGAGGGAGCAGATAGCACTGAAGCAGAGATTAATGATGGAAAATCAGCTAGAGGGAGGGGATTGAAGGAGGTTGCTTGGTAAATAAGAAGAGGGAGGTTATTCCAGCTATAAGTGTCTTTAACAAAACCAGGAGTGGGAGAAGAAGAGAAAAGGAGTGGACCAAGCAAAGGGTACAAGATGTGAGAATAAGAACATGGGACACAGCTGTGTTGAGCCTTGAAAATGTAGACCAGGTGTCAAATTCACATCTGATGTAAGCTGGAACTACAACAATGGAGTTACAAAGATTTAAGGGATTTCATTGAAGTCTCTGGAGTCTTGCCAAGTTATGTCAGAGGTGAATTTGGTCCCTTGAGTTTAAATTCTGAATAAAAGCCAGTGAAGGGATGTGAGTTGCAAAAGATGGGCTATCTTGGTGGCAGACTTTTGGATGTATTAGAGAAGACAGAAAGTGGTAAAACAGTAGGTGAGGTGGTAAAACAATCAAGGAAAGAACAATCTATAGCATTAAGAACACTGCCACTCATCTATGTTTCTTTTAGCAAATCCCTTCACTAGCGCGGGGAGAGATTGATCTTATGACGATCGATTTATCACGTCTCGTCAAGACGTGATAAATCGATCGCCAGCGGTGCCCCCATCGACTCTGTAACTCCAGCTCGCCAAAAGGCACAAGCTGGAGTCGACGGGGGAGCGCGCTGCCGACCGCCGCTGCCGTGAGAATGGCAGGTAAGTCGGCTGTAGATAGGCTGATTTCAGCTACGTTATTAACATAGCTGAAATTGCGTATCTACAGTTGATCCCCCGCCCTAGTGAGGACCAGCCCTTTCTGTGCTTCTGTTTATCCAGCTTAATATAAGGAGAAGGGCATAATAATAGTCTTCTCTAAAAAGTGCTTAGAGATGCCGATATGAAAGATACTATATGCTTATTATTATTAATATAATCCTACTAATAATTATAGCAGGCCTGCACAACTTGGAAAGCAGCAAGGGCCATATTACTGCAAAAAAAACAGCTGCAGGCCGAAAAGCCCCCCCCCCGCCCCCATCCACTTCCTCCCATCCCACCGCTTGGCTTGCCCCACCCCTACTCACCCCCCGCGGGCCGCACAGTGAGCCCGTTCAGGCCGCATGTTGTGCAGGCCTGAATTATAGCAATAATTAAGGTCTGTTTGATACCGCCACAATTTTTAGCTGCTTAAAATATTTTTGTTGTCTCAGTCCTGGAGTGTGTAACAACGGGTGGGAGGGGGGCGGGGAAGTGTAGGTTGACAGCTTTATTAGATTTACAAGAGTTTTGTTATTAATAACCTAGTATCAGAAGAAATTATTCCATGAAAAATTCTGGATTCATTTAATTTATTCATAAATCTTAAAGTGGAACTTCACTATGTTGCAGGTTTAGAAGAGTAAATAAATTCCTAGTGAAAATGTTGTCCTTTGATTTCTCAGGATGAAGTTAAGATATGAAAACTGTATTTTGAAAGAGGCTGCTGCCTTCTACAAAGGAAAATTTAGAGTAGTGAGATTTCTTACCCCACTCTGGCTCCTTTATACCAGGTAATGGAGCCCTAAAAAATCCCCCTGCACAGGCACTGTGGAAGACTCCCTTAGTCCCCCTCCCCCCGCCTGAAAAACTTGGCCTAAGTACGGTGGCCACTTTTACAGCATACAGAACATCCAGAACTGTGTAACCTGCTCCCACCTGTATAATCCCACCTGCATAACCCCACCTCTGCCAGTGTGATTAAGTCAGACTGCCTGGAGGATGCCATTTTGCAGAATGAATTGCCTTGCCTCCCTGACCTTATGCACATGGCATGGAGCAGCATGCTGTGCGAAATGACATCCTTTTGCATTCATGATGATACCAGACAAAACCATGCCTAGGTTTATATCAATACCAGATCAGGACAAACCTTACAAAGAAAAAATTGTCATAAAATGCCAATTTTGTTGATTTTTTTGGGCTAATATGAACTGCTGAGACTATTGCTCCTAAAAGTTAATTTTAAAACAGTTATCATTGCCAGTTCTCTGGGATGCAGCACTTAGCTGATGGTTATTAAATACACAGCATTTAACAGATCTACAGATAATAGATATTACAGATAAAAACACCTAATAGGTCAGATTGTCCATCCCCCCAGTAGTGCAGGATTATTGTCTGCTATATATTGATCAAACCACTGAAAAAATGTAGTTATTTATTTGGCACTTTTTACCAATTGCACAGATCCATGAACATATATGCCATAATATAAGTAATAAAAAAATATTTGAGCAATTGAACTTACACTAAGTCTCTTAGGAGACCAGAGAATAGATCAAGGAATGGATATCCTGGCACAACAGACACTCAGTAGAGATATAGGGGCAAATTCTGATCTTTACTACAGAGTCTTCTCTCTTCCTCTTCTGCTCTCTTTCCCCCCACCCCCGCCAAGTGTTGTCCATGGAAACTACAATTAGGAAAGTCTTTTCACAATTCCGGCTTACAAGAGACCTCTATGGCACCCTAGACATGCTCAAACTTAAATTTCTTTTTGGTTTCAAAGCAATAAAGAATATATTGCAGGAAACAATCCTACAGTGGCTGACAAATGGACACTGAGAAGACTAAATAGGCTTTTCTGTCTCCTGTTTCAGAGCAAATGACAGTGCTGGTCATGATAGGGCTGAAGAAAGTGGGACACTTGCGCTGCTCATTTCTGTGACAAGTGCTCACCCAGTTTTTTCAGGACAATGTTGGTATCTGTGTTCTGGGAACACACTGAAACCCTTGAGTGGGCTAATGAACTCTTCCAGTTCTTTTCTGTGTAATGTAACTAAAAGTGGAAGAAAGGTGCTATCACACGAGTCCTATGCCAGAAGTAGAATTGGTAAAACCCCATTGTCTGTGGCTTTGATACATTGAGCCAAATTTATCCTTCCTGTACCTTCTCTGTTGTCAAAAGATTTACATGGGGATGATTTTGGTCCAGAAAACGCATTTTGAGTCCTTTCTTGGTAGTTGGATTCTGCTGCTCTGATTAGACAGCTGGTAAGAGAATTAATTCTCCCTCTGCATATCAAACATGTAAAGGCCATTTATCGTAATTAAATTTTCTGGATGAGCAGCAATTTCTGATCCAGTCATGTTTCTCATTCTTTCCCATTTATGGCCACATTCTTTTATCTGTTCTTTCCTTAGATTGTCTCAGCATTTATTTTCTCGTTTCTTTCTGCTGGTCTTTAAGTCCTTGAAGATTTTTGTTTTGTTTTTAGCAGTCTTTTCTTTGAGAAAAGGAAATGTTTTGGGGATACTAAGCCTGAGAACTGCTCACTAGCTGCTGCTGTTATCACCCTACAAATGGATCATGCAGTGCTCAGTTAACACTATCCAGACCGTGGTTCTTGACCATCACTCGCAGTGGTAATGGCAGTTTCTGGATTGTGTTCAGGCCTCTGTGCTCACCACAGAGGCTAGAATAATGTATGCTGTTTCAGGAAGCGAATATGAATCCCCGTTCACATCCTGGCTTGGGTTATACAGAACATCAGATTAGATGACCACACCGGTTGATTCTGGCTTTATAATCTGAATCCTTGCCACTACCCTCAGATTTGCCTCACTGGACATAAAGCAAAAAGAGCAGGTGTGTTCTGACTTAATAGTACCCTGTGGCCTACCTTGTGTTGCAGTCTTCAGGGATAAGGGTAAAACACACTTTTTAAAGAAGTCTTACAAGTGAGTTGTTTTTTATTAAAGTAGAAGAGAGGTGTATCAATTAATAGGTCAGCATCACATAGGAACTTGGTGGCAGAATCAGGAATAGAATCCAGTTGGCCAGGGCAGTATGCGACTGCCTTTACAATGAGACTGTCCTTTCTCTTCCTGCCATCCCCTGACTCATTCACTGCACACCTACTTGCTTCTGCAAAAAGTGAAGCAGGGGTACTGCAAACATCAGTTTCCTTCACTGCACAACCCCTATTCATTCCTAGAGCATAATCCATCCTGTGCACTGAATGAAGAAAGGGTCCTGTGGGGGAAAATAGCATATGATCATGTAAATAAAGACTGTATCATAATGCATATGTACAATAGTGGGGAGGGAGGGAAAGGGTGGAAGTAGGAATGGAAATTGCACAGGCAACCTTAATTCTGACATTGCCGTTCTTTTTAGCTCTATGTGTGTGTGATTTTCTAGGTTTCTAAAAAAGCAAACTGAAGAAACAAATTCCATTAAGTAGCTTCACATTGAAACCTACACTGGTCATTAGCAGAGTTGGAGGCTTTAAACCTCTGCCAATTGAGCTAATGGAGTAACTGAGAACAGTAGTAGTAATGTCATCCTCTATCTAGACCAGCACTACAGGGGGATGGGACATTTCCCAGTGGGTTTAACTGATATTTACTGATAGCAGAGGAATGATGAGACTCAGAAATCCTGGGTTTCATTTCAGGCTCTGGCAGGGGAATGTGCACATAGGGCATCATCCAAATGTCAAGTCCCGCTGTAAAGCATAGCAGTGCTAGAGCGTCTCGAAATATCATAAGAATTTTTTAACATGGGCACAACATATTTTGCCCTAGCCTTGTTCTTAACTGTTGTGGTTGAAAGTTCTCAAAATACTTAGGCCAGGGGTTCCCAAACTTGTTCTGTGGCTTGGCCAGGGTAAGCCCCTGGCTGGCCGCAAAATGTTTTGTTTACTCGAGTGGCCATAGGTTGGGCCACTCACAGCTCCCACTGGCCACGGTTCGCCATCCCCGGCTAATGGGAGCTGTAGGAAACATCTTACGGTCAGCCAGGGGTTTACCCTGGCCAAGCCACGGAACAAGTCTGGGAACCCCTGACTTAGGCAAAGGCAGACACTCAGCGTGGAAAATTTCTGCTTTGGCAGAAATACTTAGAGTTTGGCAAAATTTTTGTAAATTAATGAATAACCCCCCATCAAACTGTAAAGTACAGCTTACTCAAAAAATGAACCTAGCAGAAAACAGGGCGGGGACATTAGAGGAAGTGGTGCTTGCAGTCAAAAAGTTTTATGAAATGATAGAAAACCTGGTCTTAACAATATTTCATCAGAATTGCTAAGGTGTTGAGGCAAAGATTTGGTTCACTGGCTTCGTAGAGTGTCTTAAGTTTGAGAAACCAATCACATTCTGAAAGATTGGCTGTATCGCCCCTTTTTCAAAAAAGGAATGACAGGCTTGCACAAATTCTAGGGGAATAACACTGCTGTCAGTCCCAGGGAAGATGTTTACAATCATACTAATGAACAGACCAAAACACTGTCTCAACCCAGAAATGAGAGACATCCTATGTTGTTTCTGTACAGATTGATCTACAATCCATGCTATATCTGCTCAGCAGAATGTTATTGGAAAAACAATTAGAGTGATAGAAAGAAGTTAAGTGTGTTTATAGACGTTGAGACTTTAGACTCGCTGCATCAATCAGCAGTGTGGATATTGCTATGCCAGTATAGGATGCCTGTGGACTTTTTCATATGCCTAGTGAAGGAACTGTACTGTGGGTATTTTTAGCTATGTGAGGATCAATGACTGTATTACAGACTGGTTTTCAGTAGAATCAGGAGTACATTAGAGATGCATTCTCTTCCCTGCATCATTTAATGTTCTAATAGACTATCTGATGACAAAGCTGATTGAGGCCAAAGTAGGAGCTGTGAAATGTAAAGATTCATCTTTAGAGGATGTTGAGTATATGGATCATATTGTCTGATTTGGAGAGACTACTGACCAACTACAGCTAATGCTGGAAGATGTGTGGAAAAATTGTAGAATCTATGGGCCTGAATATCAGTGATGCTAAAACCAAAGCTATGCGTGCCTCTTTTAAAAATGAAAATGAATGGCCTGACAACACTGCATGTAATGGAAAGCCATTGAATGGGTGAATAGTTTTATCTATCTGGGCAGTCTGTTGACTTCCCTGACAGCAGAAGGTTCTGTAACTGAAAAAGTCAAACCTTAGATCTGTCTTGTGGCAATGGCATGTCGGCATCTTCAGAGACCTCTGTTTTTGGTGACAGAGACATTCCACCACCAAAAGAGATATGACTGTTCAAAAAAGTAATGATGACAACCATGTGACATGGAGAAAAATGACTGTTTAAAAACATCTGAGATGAACTAAAGAGTTTTCAGTGTTCAAAAGTTAGTGTATTTTTAACATCCATTTGTTTGATTTTTTCCCCCCTCATAAATGAGATGATCCCAGGAAAAGTTGCAGTCTTGTATGACTGAAAACAAGACAATTGCAATGGTGGGGTCACATCCAATGTGAAGAAGGTGATCTGGTTTTACAGAAGATTTACAGAGCTGAGGTTGAAGAAAATAGAGCATAAGGCTGACCGTGAATGAGGCTGGAAGATGCAATTGAGGTAAGAAGCCTAAATTCTCCCATACTGACTCTTGCTTAAAGTTAGAAGACTTGCAAGAGACTGTTGAAGATGGAAGTCCAGTCTTCCCAGCACCACAGCCACATCATAGTCATGTGAATTTAATGCTGCTGCTGTTACCAAACCCACCAATAATAATTGTACCAAAGCCATCAGTAGCTTGTCCATTTGCTATGGGCTCCAATATTGTTTCAGTGCTATTTCCAATATGCTTTTATATATTACATTTTAAAGAAAATGATGTTTTATGTGCCAACTTTTCTGCTGTAGTAATTTGATTGTCTTTCTGTGGACTTATTCCAGTAGAGAATTTGTCCTTGTGTTTTTAACATTACAAAATTTTGCACCCAGATTTGTAATAACTTTACACACAGAATTCCTGCTGAAGCCAGATTAGCTAGATAAGGGGGTTTGAGTATGGGTGAACTGCAGAAAGAGCATGATTGCTTTAGGTTTACTGACTTTTATTGTTAATTTCACTTCAATAGCAACATATTTTTGTAATAAAAAGGAATTAAACATTTTATAGAAAAGAAACAGGATCCAACACAGTAATGGGGATGGGAAATGTAGGCAATGTAACTTTTATATGATACCATTTTAATGCATCAGCCACATGTACCTTTTCCCTAGGACCAACATAACTGCAAATATTTTCTGAACGAAAAGGTCTGGCTGCCAGGATAAAGTGGTACATGTAGCTTAGATGTTTGTCTCATAAATGCTGATCTTTAAATCAAGTTTATGCATCAGTGAACTACACAATGCGCACTTCCAGGTTTCATCTGATTTCACCTCTGCATTATAAAAAGAAACCATCTGTACCACAGTGTTTTTCAGAAGAGAATATTATAGTTTATCATGAACATCCACAAGCACTTCTGCAAAAGTTTATTATCTAGAATTTCATTATGTAGATATTTATTCTACTCTGCCTCCAAAGCAGCTAATACAGTTAATCACTTATCCTGATATAATAGACCAAATTTAAAAAAATAAAAATGAAAGTTTTCCAGTTTTCTAGGAGTTTTAATTCATACTTTTTCAGTCACTCAAATTAGACCAGGAAGAGGCCTCTTCCTGAAAATTAGGAGTTGCCTTGTGGTAAATTAACAGAGGATTTTACTACAGTGAAACGTGCTTGGCCCATGAAATTTACTCAATTACTTAGCTGAGCAAAAACAAAACTGATGGTGGATTTTTCCTGCATTAGAGGCTGGATAATAACATGAGAGGATTCCGTTCTTCTTAAATAAAATTAGCTTTTTAATAAAGCAACTATTTACAGAGGGACTTCAACTACAGCTTAAGATTCCTAGCTATTTGCACAGAGACTGACTTCCTGGTATCTTCTGCAAACATTTCCCCTTTGCAATCCATGCTCTTGCCTCCACACTCATTCCATGCTGGTTGCTACAGGGGAAGTGGCTAATGGGCCTCCCCTTTTCCCTTCCCCTATGCTTCAGCTGCCTCTAAGTGGATAGGAATCTGTATGTAGGCAAAATTCTGGCAGGGCTTTGTGCTTATATGCCTTCTAGAAAACTCAAGCACAGAAGGAGGAGTGTAAGGAAGCACCCAACGGAAGGTGCACCAAAATTCAGGGATAAGCCACTGCTCTCTCTCCATGACAGGAATCAAAGACTGGTGCAAGACCCCTATTTTCCTCATGCTAACTTGAATATCCCACATGTCCAAGCCATAACCACCATGTGTGCGCACAACTGCAAGAGGAATAATCTGGGGATAATGCTGTTTATAAGGCAGATTTGAGCCAGCAACATACTGCCGTACTTACTTACTTATACAGGCATGTCGCATCTTGCGCGAGGGTTCCGTTCCGCGGTTACCGCGTAAAGCGGAAACCGCGTATAACCAGAACCCATTGACTTCAATGGGAGGTGAAATTGCGCCCCCTGCAGGAAGTTTTTTAAAAAAATTTCCCCCTTTTGTTTTTGCGGACTGCGTAAAGCTGAAATCATGTATGTTAAATACGCCTAAGACGTGACATGCCTGTAGTGATACTTCCACTGCATGCATCCGACAAAGTGGGTGTCTTGTGGCAATGGCATGTCGGCATCTTCAGAGACCTCTTTTTTGGTGACAGAGTTTAATATTCGTATTAGCCCACGAAAGCTTATGCTTCAATACTTTAGTTAGTCTTTAAGGTGCCACAGGCCTCTTTGTCACTTCTGCCTTACTTTTGTAGCATATGTACACTTATTTGAGAGCCAGTGTAGTTGGCAGGCACTCCCGTACTCTGGCTAGCTATACATCTAGATAAAATATGGCCCACATTTTGGGAAGTGTTGTGGAATGCATGGCACTATATAAACTTAAACTAACTTTCTTTTTTAAAAAGAATTCTAAATATTTGCAGTGTGCAGTTTGGTTGGATGGCAGTTTTATTATGTAAAGCTATGGAGGTTTTTCAACCAGAGTCAAAATAATATGATTAAGCAAAGTCCAGACTGATAGAAAAAACCCAGTACTGAAGTTCAATTTGGCTAATTCAGCTGTGATTGATTTTGACTATGTAATCATCTGGGTCCCTTGGTGGCAAAAGAGAATAATGTACTTCTTGCTTGATAAAAAGGAGAAAGCTCTAACTATTCAAAATAGCATCTTCTATGGGCTATCCTCTGGGGATGTCTACACTGCAGTTGTGGATGTGCAGCTTGTGAAAACATACCTATATTAGCTTTAATCTACCAAGTTCATCTACCAGAGCAGTGAAGCCATGAAACATGCACTATACCATGTGGTAACTCACAAGTAATTACCCAGATTTCTGCATTGAACTGCACTCTGCTGTGGCTTCACTGCTATGGCACCAGACCAAGCTAGATTAAAGATAGCTCAGGTAAGTCCACTTGAGCTGCATCACATTCTGTGATTGCTATATAGATGTACTCAGTGTGAACTACACTTAGGTGATGCAGGCACCTGGCCTGTCTCTCCAGCCCAGGGAGAATTAACACCACACCCAGAATCTTTTGAAGACCTTTCCTTCAGGACACAGTTTTATTCTTTAAATATAAAACTTAGGCAAAACATAAACAGTTCTTCTGTCCACCATGGGCCATGGCTCCCAGAGGCTCTTCCCCTTGTTTCTCTTGGTGCTGAAAAAAAGGAAAAACTCTCCCTTCAAATACTAAGCATTAGAGCCTACTGTAGGAGCCCATCTCTCTCTTGAAGTCACTCCCTCAACAGAGCCACTTGCTGTTTTTTATAGTTACTTGATCCCTTCACAGCCAAGTCTGGTAATAGAACAGGGCTGTCAGTCCCCAGGCCCTTAAAGAGGCAGACCACCCAGCTATGGAAGTTCTGCCACTGACTGGGAGCACACAGGGCCATATGACACACAGATTGTGGCTGACTCAGTTGAGAATGGAGGGAGTACCCTATCCACGTTAAAAGATGTTGCAGCCAGAACCTGTGCTGCACCAGAGACTTGATGAGGCACAATACTCCCCAAGCTATCCCTGGGACAGGGCTGCTTCCCTCCTCCCAGCATAGGGCTGGGCCATTAAAAGCATACATTAGGCATTAAATATTTAATGACATCCCAGATGTTCATGGCTGTTTACAGGCACGTAAAAGACTCTCTACCCTGAGGAACTCACATAAGGCTTATCCTACAAGGTGCTGTGTACTCTGGTCCTGATCCAGCAAAGAACATAAGCATATGCTTAAAAATTTCACTTATTAAACACAAAATTCTACAAACACCAACACTGGCATGGATTGTAATCTAATGTTAAAAAGGAAGAGAGGGAGGGAGATGGGATGGGAGAGGGAGAAGGATGGAGAAAAAGAAACTACGATACATTTATTTGTCCCTGATAGTGGGGCGTTTTATCTGTGCTGTGAAATAGCTCGTTCTATTTCTAAAGCTGTGACTCCTGCACCCATACAGATGGGTGGAAAATAGATTGTCAGGGTATGTTTGGAGTCTTAATTCTGCTCCCTTAATACAGCAGCCAGCATAGGTGAGTCAATGGGAGTAACTGCACAAGGGAAAGTGCTTGAGCAACTTATTTCTTCCGTATTGCCAATGTGTGGGGTTTTTATCGTGCCGTTGGTGATATTGAATGTTTTTCTTAAAGCCCTAGCTCTTGGATTACTATGTGAAAACAAAGTACCTTTCCAGGGCTCATCATGTCATAGAAAAGCTTGAGAACCTCACCGAGATGCACCTCCAAAGCTCAGAAACCAAAAGACAAGTAAAGGGAGCCCAAAGTGTATTTTTTAAAAAACTAACACACAAAACCCTCATAATTTTAAGCCAGTCTCATGATTTTTTGAGGCATGACTCATGATTATTGAACATCTGGGGCTGGTAATACTGCTTTCTCTGTGGATCGAGTGGGAGCCGGTGCCTGGATCAGTAGTCTCAATTACTTGTTTTCATAAATGTTTTCTGGATCAAGGCCTAAGAGTGTAAAGGTGATAATGAAGTTAAAGCAGTTAAACTAAATCACAGTGCGTCTTCCTTTAGACATTGTCAAACCAATGAACTTCTTCATTTGGGTAGTTCTCAGTCACATTAGCAATCTGGCACCTATTCTAAAGCATGAAGCATCTCTATTGGTGGACAGCTTTTGTGATGGAAATTGTTGCTTGCTTACTTTTCCTGAATGGAAATATTCTGGCAAATGAACTGGGACATTTTTGCCAGCCCTTCTTTGGAAGCTGGTGGCTTGACTTGTACAAATATTTAGGTGCAAAGTGTTTGAAGTCATCTTGATACATCGTACATGGGAATGCACAAATCAAGATGAATGGCTTGTCCTTACAAGCTTTATTTTAATTATAAAACAGTTTGTCTTAAAGCTCCAGATACCTTAACTCCTAAAAGCATGACTAAGCCTGCAGCTAAGCGTTCATGAAGCAATTTCAGAAGGTCAGTTTGGGATATTGTGTTTGTTTTTCAATGTATTCTATACTATAATAATAAACTATAAAATCAGATAGGCTGTGCTGCTGGATAGTTTGGTGGTGCATATGTGTCTGGACCAAGTTCTCTTACAGATATTTCAAAATATGTACTTTTTATATTGCAGAAATATGATCTTTTTTTAGAAAAACCTACTTGGTGAGCAAGTTCTTTAAAAACCTTTTTGGTCAAATAGTTTTAATTTTCCTAAAATAAGTTACAGCACAATAATAGTAATAATGACCATTTTATAATAGCATCAGAGAGTGTTGGTTATCTTAAAAAAGGAAAAGATATCTCTCTGGGCTGCTGTTTGCTCTTTGAAATATGTATTATCCCATCTCAGTATGGTGAGAATCTTCTTTTGCCTGGCTTTTTAGAATGAGAACTCTAAAACAAATGCTTTCCCTTTTGACCCTACCAGCTACAAATAACGATTCCTGAACCTTTTTTATTTTTCTTGGGTTGGTTACAAGTTTTTATTTATCATCTTTGTTTACCGAGCATCACCTATACAAAATCATTTGTTTTTTGCCTCTCTCTTCCCTTTTTACACTTCACATCATATGACAGTAGGGCACAGGTCCTATATTATAGGTCATAATTTATACATGTATTTGAAAATCTCCCTCTGTCCCTGAGATTCCCCCCTGCACTGACACAGGTCCCTCTTGCCTTCCCTGGTTTCAGCTCCAGTAAAGATACTTCATTGAAAAAAATTCTTGTGTCTTACATTGTTTTTTTTTCTAGGCTGACTTCCACTTCTCTGAAACAATTTTAGCTGCTCCCTTCAGAGCAGGAACATACCAGAGTGCTCAGATCGTGTCAGCAGTCTGTCTATTACACTGTGCTGTCCCAGTTGGATAAACTCAGCACAAAGAAACAAGGCTGAGATAGACACAGCCCTAACTGCTGACTAGAAAAGTGTGCCAGTGCTTTTCATCCAAGCCTAAAGAGTTTGAATGTCTCTGAGAGGCAGCTTGCTGCAGATTCATTAAAAAAAATAGGTCAAATTTTGCCCGCAGTTACCCCCTTGCTACACAGTTATCGTCTCATCGGTCCACTGTGGGTATAGAGATGTAATGGAGGGCAGAATTGGACTCCAATAGTCTTTGCTACTAGTGAATGTTATTTGAAGATGCAAGATGGAAATTAATATAGTCCAGATTTGAAACTGTACTTGGGCATCTAGGAGTGTGGGGGTGTGTGGTGAGTGGGGAGAAATTAAAGATGATTTTGAGGAGGGAGCAAGATATGCTACTTTTTCTGCTCAGGGTTTCTGGGGCCTGATCCAGCCCCTGGCAAAAGTTAATGTATCTCACTCTGCTCTAACATATGCTCAGTTTCTCAGAGATCCAAAGGGCTGCCACAGCATCTTAGAATAGTTGGAGTGGAGATTTAACCCAGGTACTCTCCCATGCAGTAGCTTGGAGGGTGGGGGTTGTAGCATGAAAGGCCAAAATCTTGCCTAATAGCTCTAAAGTTAATCTGAACACTTCATCATATTGGCAGGGTAATATCTGAGTTCAGATTATGAGACCCATTAGATGAATTTTTGGTCTTTTTTTAAATCTATTTGACTCTATGCTCATTTTGCAACACCTAAAGAAGATTCTAAATTATGTAAAACATGCTAAATTATTTATATCCAAATGACAGTCAGTGCAAGTACCCCAGTTGAGTTCTGACACCTCCTGCCTTACAGAGAAGATGGTTTGTTTTCTGAAATATGTAAAGCTGCTGCCTCTGTTTCCTGATTAGCTTGTCTAATTTGTTGGTACTGATATTTTGTCTGATGGGCAATTCTTGCATAATGCTAGTTATGCTACATATTGACCCTGGATCTCAATCACCTAGAATAAATTTGCAACCTTCTATATCACTCCAGCTTTTCCCTTAGACTTTCTTCTACTTTCTTCCTTAAGTTGTGTTATAGTTCTACTACAACACATAGCAACTAGAGATCTGTGACATTCACGTGGAAGAACTGGTTCTTTTGGTACCCATTCTGTATGGCATGTCCAAGTGATTCTGATGGAAGGAAGGGACAGCAGGCTGGGTGAAGTATATAGCATATCTAAAAGTGCATGTAAAAGGTGCCAGTGTACCGCCTCTTTCTTTTGTGTGCTACCAGTGTTAGGGGTTGCATGGATTCTTGGTGCAGGGAAAAGGGGAGTTCTGTAAGTTGCATTGTAATCACTAAAGATCTCTCAGTATGTCTGGGTCATGGGATGAGCCAGTGATTAGGAGAACGTTTCAGGCAAGTGCATGTGACAGTCAACTAAATTATTCTATGAGGTGTGACATGAATTCAGTGTTAATGACATTAGTACAATGCTTGTAATGTCAGTCGTTTTTGTTGTAACAGTTAGATGGACATTGTCATAAGTGTGAAGTAGCCTAGAATTAGTGTTCACCTCTCAGGTTACCTTTAGCTTAACCCCTTACAGGTAGACAACTGACCAATGAGAAATTCCTCAGGAGACAAAGGATTTTGAGTTTCAGTTTCTCTCTGGGTCTCTCTCTCTCTTCATCTCGGCTATGGGATGAACACAGCTATGTCTTTCACTGTAACTATAGATTCTATCAAGTACTGTAGTCAGTAAGTTTACCTTCTTTTTTTCACTTGGAGGGTTCTCAGTGGTGAGTGTTGGCTGGGTGCTTCTTGATATTGTAAGATTCAGCAGAGATATCAACAGTGGGAGAAAGTTGCCTCGGGGGAGAGGTTTGGTTTCTGAATCCTTTTGTTGATTATGGTAGATGCTGTTCTATTGATGGTTATAAGAGATTTATTCCTTTCTTCTTTTCTTTTATTAAAATCTTTCTTTTAAGAATCTGGCTGCTTGTTTTCCATTGTGTAAGATTCTGGTTTTGGTTCGGGCACATCTCGCAGGAGCAGGCGAGGTTTGTTTGTTTTTTTTTTCTCTCAAGCTTCCCAGGGAAGGAAGAAGTTTGGGGGGTTAGTGGAAAGGGAAAGAAGGGTCCCAAACTACCCTAAATTGAGTTTGGTGGTGGCAGCCATTAGTTCCAGACACAGAAGAAGTTGTGTTCTGGGGAAAAAACATTTTAACCCAAGCTGGTAAAATAAGCTGGGGGGGTTATTTCTTTTTTCATGCGGGTCCCCACATCTGTACCCTAGAGTTCAGAGTGGGGAGGCAATCCTGACAGACATAGATGCCAGGGGTCTCGGCAGGAGAGGCAGTAGTTTAATTTGGCTCATACCATGAACTGGAAATAGTGACCTATGCAGAACTGATTGATTTTAGTAGGAATTTGTCTCAGCTCTAAATTAGGTTGCGTGTTAGGTGGTGGTGGTGGTGGCCTGGACAAGTTCTTTTCTGCATACAGCAGACTGGGAGTAAAATGAAGTAGAGGGCCTGTTTCATAGCCTAGAAGGTCCCTTCAGGTTGGACTGGTGGTGCTTTGAGGGCCTTATCTTTATAGGGGAAAAGGTGTGTTCTTAGCTTGAGTTAGCTAATGAGGTAAACGACTAATGAAGACAGGCAGCTTGTAGTTTTCACACAAGTTAGTTGGCTGAGTAAAAGGACTAGACTCTCCCACTGAAAGCCTGTACTGCATTGGATTAGGAAGCAGTAACACTTTGTAAGGTCAGCATGTATGAGATGATAAAACTTCTATTAATGTGTGTGAGACATAGGAGCTATGTGCCACCATGCAGAAGTGCTAAAAGCAGCGCACATATGTAAATTACAAACGCAGCTAAAGCCTTAGTGCTGCTAATACCCCGCCCCTTTCAGTTACTAAAAATCAGGAATAGCGGAAGGGGTGATATTAACGTCAAGTCAGGGGAAGACAGAAGCTAGGGAAGGCAGTATCTGGAGGACAGGGGTGTGAAAGTTGGAACAGGAGAGAATGGAGTGGAAGACATGGCCAGGGGAGGTGACACTGTCAAGTAGGGAGGGAAGCAGAAACAGACAGATCCTGCAGATAGACAGATCCTGTAGATCTTGAAAATACCCACATTTACTGTATTGTCAGGAGAACAGACAGAGAAAAAGACAGAGAAATTCAAACTGTTGGGGAAAGTGGGAATCCTATAAACTTTTGAGTGAAAACTGTTCACATTCAGCACCTATATTTTTGGTGGTTATCCAAGTGTCATCAAAAAAATAATACACAACCAAACAGTACATATTATAGAAATGACAGAGTCCTGTGGCACCTTAAAAACTAACTAAAGTATTAGAGCATAAGATTTTGTGGGCTAATACCCACTTCGTCAGATGCATCCGTGTGCTTGCATCCAACGAAGTGGGTATTAGCCCATGAAAGCTTATGCTCTAATACTTTAGTTAGTTTTTAAGGTGCCACAGGACTCTTTGTCACTTCTGCAATTCCAGACTAACACGGCTACCTCTCTGATTCAGTACATATTATGTAACTGTATTTTTGTTACTACTAGAACAAAACACTACATTTTTATATTTTCACTAAAACCCCTTGATACAAATAGAGCTTTGTGTTGTTTTGCTGCGTGCATTTTTATTTCTCTCAGTATTTCATAAACACTAAGAAAATTGGATCATTGCTTTATAGCTACTTCCATAGCTGGTTTTACTCTTTGAAGTCTTTCTTTTAAAGTTCTCTTTCAGACTGGCATCATCATGATTTAAATGCACCATTGACTAGATCTTACCATCATTGAAAGGTACCTATTGACACTGATGGGAGTAGGATTGGGCCCATGTGCACAGTTAATATAAAGCTTTTTAAAAAATTCTCATTGTCTCGTCTTACTACTTTTACTATTTAAAAGGGTAGCTTCAGTTAACTGCACAATGTAGTATTTTAGTTTAATGCCACCTTATTTGTAGAACATCAGTTTAAATTCTTCAGCAGAAAAACTTTTTAATTCTCTTCACAAATGATCTGCCTGCAAACATTCATCAGAAACTGACATGCCATTCTGAGCTACAATAATTATTTCTTAGTGCTGTATGAGGGACTTGGGATTTCTTGTCTGTGCTTAATATAGCACTGCAGAGTGTGGGCAATTAGTGAGCTTGTTCTGCAAACTATGAACAAGGAAATTCCTATTAGTTTATTTCTGTTTAATACTGACATATTTCAACCTCTACTAAAAGACAGGATAGTGGACTATAGCAAAGAGATCACAACCAAAACAAATGACTCATTTTCTCATCAAAGAACTACAGTACTGAGTATTCTACACACAATGGCCCAGAACACTTCAGTAATACAGTGTAGAATTCTGTCATGTATTAAATCAGTGTCGGACCTTATAATGTAACAATGGTTTTGTGATGAAGGAATAGGACCTTCAGTCTGAAAATCTGGGTTCTGTTCCTGACCCTGTCGCTGACTACAATCTTCCTTAGTCACTTAATCTCTTTGTCTCAGTTTCCCTATTTGTCAAACATGGGGTACTAATAGTGATTTCACTCAAGGGGCACAGTGAGCTTAATCCATTAATGTCTGTAAAATGTTTAGAACTCTTTGAAAGGAAGTTACTCTATGAATGTATTAGTCTATTGTTTGCATGCAGCATTGTATGCAAATATATTATTAGAGGAGTTGAAACAGCCATGACAAAACAGCATGCAGAACAAGCAGACGATTTTCCTTTTTTCTTACACCTGCCTTTGTGTTTATTCGTTTTGTCTTGAACCAGGGCTGCCAGCACAAATTCCTTGGGGTAGTATCTAAGAAAGATCATTCCCCGGTGGCTCATTTGTCGTTATCTTGGCTACACTGGGAAGCTTTAACTCCACGCTGAAGTCTGTTTCCCGTGTTCAGACAAAACTGTGTAGGTGCTGATTCTGCCAGCCTGGCCAAGAATCCAGCCTGGGGAAGTTGGGGTGGGGGTGGGGGCTCGGCGTGACTAGTACCTGAGTCCTGCTGGCCTTGTAACCTACATGCTGTTGCAAGGAAAAAGCGGGGAGAAGAAGCGAGGGACATGAGATGTCTGCACCTCGCCCTGCAGATGGTTGTGCGGGGTGGGAGAACGAGCTGAGCCCTCCCCTAGTGAGTGACCGTCCAAGCTCCTTCTCTTCCCCCCCCCCCCCCCCCGGTCCCCAGGGGCCGTGCAACACGCTGGGGCAATGCCGCGCGCCTGCTCCGCACAGGTGGCTCCTCGCGCGGGTGCCGCTCACTCCCAGAGGCAGCAGCCGGGGCTCGGGGACTGGCTGGAGAAGGGGGACGCGCGTTCCCTGCGCGGGGAGCCGCTGAAGTTTGGCCAGCCAAGGAAAGGGCCTGGCGGGAGGGGGAGGGTGTCTCCCCTCCCCCACCCCTGCTCCCTTTAGACGAGCTCGCCCAGATTCAGCAGCCGTCACCTCCGCTCCTGTGGGGAAGCCGCCTGCACCCCGCGGAGGAGGCCGGGCGGCTCCTTTCCTAGAAGCCACCGTGGGGCGTGTTCAGCGTCCCCCAAAGGCGGCGGCTGGAGAGGAGGAGGAGGATGAGGAGGAGCTGAACTAATGCCAGGGACCGAGGCGGCGGCAGCTCCAGCCCCTTCACTGCACCAACCTGCGGGCGGGCTGGAGAGGGAGCCCAGCCCCTCCCTCTTTAGCAGCTGCTGAGCAGCCGCCGCTACCCCCCGCCCCGCGCGTCCCTCCCCGGCCCAGGGTCCCGGCCAGCGCCGCAAGCAGCCGCCTCGCGTGTCGCCCGCGCCGGACGGCGGCTGCCTGCGGGCGGGGGCACCAAGCCGCAGCTGCGTTTGCTGTCCTGAGTCCCCCTGCTCCCCCCTCCACACCTGCAGCGCTTCTCCCTCCCCCTCCCTTCGGAATTATTCCTCCTCCCTGTTCCCCCCCCCCAACCCGGTGCCTCCCAGTTCCTTGGTTTCCCCTGGTTTCCCTTGGCCTCTGCCTTGTCATGTCAAGATGGAAGTCAGGCATGACTGGCTCGCCTCTTCCCCCCACGAGGGCTTCGAGCAGCCGAGGCTGAAGAGCCGCCCCAAAGAGCCGTCCCCGAGCCTCCCCAGAGTAGGTGCCAACTTCTACAGCACCGTCAAGCAGCAGGACTTCAGTGCCAGCGTCTGGCTGCGGAGGAAAGACCAACTGGAGCATGTAAGCCAGCTTCTGAGTCGCCCCTTCTTGCCTTCCCCTGCTGGGTCGCCTCCAGCAAAGCCCAGGGAGGCGTGAGCTTCGGTGATCTGTTGGTGAAAGCCCCAAAGGGTAGAGGAGGAAGGAAAGTAGCCAAAGGTCCCGAAGCAACCCACCGAGGCAAACAGCTGGTGGGAATATAGTCCCCAAGCCTCTGCGTAAAAGGGGAGTGGGAAAGTTATGTGGAGCCTGGGAAGTTATTGAACATCCCTGTGTTCTTTCCTAGTCTCCTACAAACGGAGCACTGATGAGAGTGGGGGTGTATTGGGAAGGTGGCACTGGGGCTGACTGGTGTGTTGGCTTGTAATTTATCTCCCGGAGGCCTAGGAATGTTTAAAAGAAAACATGAGTCTAGATGTGATTTTTCTCTTCCTAGGAGGGGCTTTATGCAGAGTTGACATTGTAGAGCCCAGGAGGTTTCCCTGAAGGATCAATTCCTGCAGCGGTATTGTAGGACTTAACATATAGGGCTTGTCTTCACTAGCGCGGGGAGAGATCGATCTTATGGCGATCGATTTATTGCATCTCGTCAAGTCGCGATAAATCGATCGCCAGCGGTGCCTCAGTTGACTCCGTAACTCCAGCTCACCAAAAGGCGCAAGCTGGAGTCGACGGGGGAGCACGCCGCCGCCGCCGTCGTGAGGGCGGCAGGTAAGTCGGCTGTAGATATGCCGATTTCAGCTATGTTGTTAACGTAGCTGAAATTGCATATCTACAGTCGATCCCCTGAGCTAGTGAAGACCAGCCCTATGTGTCTTTGAGGCCACAGCCGAACTGATGCTGTCGATGGCCATAGTGAATATTTCATGAGGTTTTGAGGTGCTTGTAAGTAGTGCTGTGATTCATATATTTTGAAGCAATGTTATTGTTTTGCTTAGCGTAACTTTTAAATGCAAGGAACGGAGTTGAGAGAAATTGCTTGCTGTGTTAGAGTTTTCTGAATAGTTTTTGAGATGAAGCCTATAGTTAGTGTGTAGTACAATCAAAATAAGGAGCTAGATGTGTATGGATAGGGACGCAAAAGAGGCTGGATGTGTTTACATATTGCAACAGACTGCAAATTATTCACTAATGGAAAGGATGGGAGACAGTGACATACAGTTAAAAATGAATGAGATACATAGAAAAATATTACATTTGAGGTAAGTCATGTTAGGGTTTTTTCAGGTAGAAATCCACCTACTAAAAGCATAACGGACCTATTGTTGCATGAAAATTGTAGATAGTACATTAACACCTGTGTAAGATGAAACCTGAAAAACAACTGGTTGATAAGGTGTTACATTTCCTTTCCACCAAATTGTATAATATAAATTCCTTTTGAAGTACTTGTACCTGTTAATGAAATATTAAATAAAGCTGATGTTTACAGTTCTAATAAAATCACAAGAACTGACTAACTGCTGGAAATAGAATTCAATACTTCTCAAATATTTGAAATGTTCCGTCTACCTTACTATACATCTCCCTGATTCTTCACACTAACAACAAGGCTTCACAGTAGTAAGCTCGTAAGCAGAGTGTTTTCCCATTGTGAGTCAAAAAGAAAGGTCATAGCTTTATCTCAGGAGGGCTGAGTGTTAATACATAAAAAGCACAGAAATCTAACCATTGGGTTTGTAACTGGTTTTTGCTTGTAACATCTACATGTTGATTATCATTTGCCAAGACGTAACACTACTACTCCATCTATAATCAATCAACAGATAATTAGACACTGTTCTGGTATCTGAACGTTAGCATGCCCAAATATATATAAAATACAAAATGAAAAAAACCCTGTTCCGTAATGTTGCCTAGGATGGGCTAAATAGACATTACTTGTTCAAAGAGAACAAGTGGATAGCCCCTTCCCCTCTTTTGTGTGCTTATTTATTATAAAGTCTGACCTTAGCATAGTAATCTGAAATGGAGCAGCAACATCAATGTGAAAAGGTTTCCTGTAATCAGTTTCATATGAATGTATGTCTTTTGGGAGGCTACATTCTCATTTGAGCTGAGCCAGCTATTTCATTTCCATACCGCATTTGAACAATGTTAAGAAAAAATAATTGGAATTTGGATGTTCCTTGCACACAATGAAACGTTTTGAGTACACATTTCATGGCTATGTTTATTATGAATACATTGCAGTGTACTGTATGTATCAAGTGTAGACATAAAGTACATACTTTATTTTTATGATTTAGGATCATTTTAATGCTTATGAGTGGTAGACTAGAGACACATTACTACATATCTCAGCTTAATGAGTATTTAATCCAAAAATTGTGTGTTTTTGTTTATAAAATACTTGGCGCCACGGAATTATTTTCTGTTTTTAAAGAGGTGGTTAGTGCTAACTTAGCCTTTTCTGCCGTTTTGTTTTTGTTTTGCTTTGTTTTTTTTTTTAAAAAGGATAATACTTTGAGGTGCATCATTTTTAATGGCCTGTTCACTCATGTAGTGATGTTTCTGACTGAGATAGGATACTGTTGGTATACATTCTGCATGATGTAGATGGAGGACAGGTGTAACCTTTTAGTTTGCTGCTTTCTTCTGATACAAACATGCTATTTAATCTGTTCTAAGAAAATCATTCCACTTAGGAGTGAACATACTTATGTATACCATCTATGGCTTAAAGCTAAATATATATAAATACAATTCAAACCTATAGTAATGGCAGGTGCAGGTAATGGAAGCATATATGAACTCAGATATGCACACACACACTCTGGAGACATAATATTTATTTAAATATATGTTATAACTCTATTGGAAGCATTATTTAAACTGATTTCAATGGAGTTAGGCCAGGGATGAATTTGTAAAATATGTTATACCTTCCTTCTGGAAAAATTGCTTTCGATCCCAAGCGGATATTGTATATTGAATTCTTCTTCAGGTTACCAGCAAGATTTATTGACCAGAGAAGTTTCACTGGAGTCAATATTTATCTTTAAGAGGCAGAAAAACAACTTGATGGAATTATGAAGTAAATATATTTATTTCTTAGAAATACTTATACATCACTTATAGTTATGAATTTCAAAACTGGAACAAATTTTTTCTTTTAAACTAAATTGTAAAGGGGAGATGAAGTTAGAGGTACTGAAAACAAAATACAATAAACATCCCAAGCTTTATATGGAACTCTCTGCAACCAATCAGAATGTACTCATTTGCAATTCATCTGATTTCTTAAGTGATTTCTTGCTCTATATCGTACTAATATTGTGTGATCCCTGAGGAGGTGAGCTTTAGAAACATATTGCTGATTTGACTTCTTTTACATTAGTCTGGATTTCCTTCTTCCAAGGTGTAATGATATCGTTTAAACATAGATTATGTTACCGTTAGTTTGACAAACCACTTTTCAAACCACATCAGATTTTAAAACAAGTCGCTCATATTCTGTTTCTTGGCTAAGGCCCAAGTGCAGCAAGTACCTCAGCGCCTGCCTAAATTTAAGCATGTGATCTGTCCTATCAAAGTTTGTTAGGCTCCTGCTGAAGTACCTTGCTGAACTAGGGCCTAAATGCATAAATACACTGCAGTTAATGTGTGACATTAGGTTAGTTTGTAGTTTAAAGGAGGGGATTTTTCCATATGAAGACTATAATCAACTTTGTCTTCTGGGACAAGGTTGTTAAATCTGTATTAGAAATATTGCAATTCAGAATCAGTGTGTAAGTGAAATCCCTCACATTCTAAGTATCTGGTTTAGTCATTTTCTAATGCCTCTTGTGAGATTATTGGCCTGGTAAGTGACACAACTGATTGAAGACTTGTCTGAAACCCTTAGATCTTCTCCTTGTATAAGTATTCTTTTTAATGGGAAAGGGTCCCCTTTGCCTCCATCCTCTATTTTATCTTTTCAGTGAGATTTGAGCTGGAGTGGGGAGGGGAGGAAGAGAAATGGTGTGGGTGACCTCTGAAAGTCCTTAGTTGTGCTGATAACTATCTGCAGTTGAGTTAAGTCACGGCAGTTCTTCATACTCTCTCAGCAACCTGGTTCCCTCGGTAACAACAGCAGAATATATTTATGCAGCTCCCTCCATATGGGCATTGCAAGGTGCTTTACAATAAAACCTGTTTAAAATGATCCATTTTTAAACTAAGCAAGAGCAATTCAAAGGAAATGTTTTGCAGGGTTTCACCTCATTATTTTGTATGATAAATACAGTGTTTCCTTTTTTAAATATACACATGTAATGGTGAACAAAGACTGCTTTTTCTAATGATTTAGAAATAAACTTGTTAGTTATTTTCTGGGGTTAAAATGTAATTAAAAATGGGCTTCAAGAATTTTTGTCTTCAGATTATAACTTTTTTGGAAGGCCTGGTAGCTAAAGAGTCCCCAGAGAGCCAAAAATCGTCTCTTGCCCATACATCCATGCTTTAACATTATTGCTGTTGATTGATCTATATTAAAAAAAAGAAAGAACACAAATGAAAAACAGCAGCAAAACATTAGGTTGTAATTAAGCAAAGTTAATAACAATGGCTGCATCATCTTTCTACAGTTTTATTCAGAGCTAGATCAGTGGCTCAAGCGACAAAGAGTCTTGTAGCACCTTATACACTAATAGATTTTAGGGATCATGAGCTTTCATGGGCTAAGACCCGCTTCATCAGATAAAAGTTGTGGAAATCTCCAGAGGCAGGTATAAATAGCAGGCAACAAAGCAAGGTAAATTCAGTCGGGGGGTGTGTGTGTGTGGGGGTGTGAAGCCCATTTCCAGCAGGTGTGGAGTTCTAATCTTTTGATTCAGCACAGTGTGGTATCATAATTTAGCTCTGGAGAGAATTAAACTAATTTCAAAAGAACATATATGTCATGTATACAATTGGAATACTTAATCTTGTCATGAGTGCAGGGGGACTGGACTAGATGATCTCTTGAGGTCCATTCCCGTCCTACAATTCTGTGTGTGGGCTAATGCAGCTAACACTGGGATGGGTGAACTCAACCAAAAGTAATAATTTTGAGGTCTAGGATGGTTCATCGTGAGGCGGTCAGATACTGCAGTGATGGGGATCAGATTAGTGCATAAGATACATAGACCTAGCGGGGCTATTACACTTTCCCCACCATTCTTCTTCCAACTTCTTACCTGACATACTAGTGTCTGGATGGTGGGCCCAGATGCCTGCAACCCTTATCTGGTGTCTTCAGTGGTTTGCCCTGGGAGACAGTCCATTTGGGCACTTCTGAAAATATTATCCTAAGTGACTTAAAAATCTAAATCATGTTTTCAAAAGTCACTTAGAGATTTAGGGGTCCTAAATCAGTCACTTTTGGAAATGGGATTTAGATACTTTTGAAAATTCTACACTTCAGGTAACCTCGTTTGAAAGTGATTGGGCACAATTTTCCCATGTTTTGGAGCAGAGAGACTCCGTGGAGTCCTACTGCACTGCCTTTTTGAAGTTGGAAAAACAGTGTAGTTTTCAACCCATTGTATACCCTTTGACTGGGCATGGGCAATCCAAATAATTTGAGATTGGATTGAGGGAGTTGAATGGAAGAGACAATAGAGGCCATGTGAGGAGTGAATCAGCTTGTCGCTCCTTGAAAGTGACCCTGTTGCTGGATTTGGTTGGATGGCTGATGACTGCGCCTTGCCCACTGCGAAGGTAACTCTGTAGGTAAGGTAAGGAGGGTAATGCTGCCAATTGGACAGCCTCAGAGGTTCAGAGAAAAAAAATATCTGGGGTGAAATCCTGACCTCAATGAAGTCAGCAGCAAAAATCCCATTGACTTTGGACGAGCTAGGATTTCATCCCGGAACATCTGGATGCTTATCCACCTAAATCAAAACTGAATCTTTTGGGATTTGTCCCTCAGTACTTCATTGTGACTATTCTGAAGGTTTCCAAATATAACATGGGATTTGGGAATGTTAACTTAGTGATGCAATAGCTATCTGAACTTTTCAGAGACTCTACTGCTTGTGTGTTTTGATTAAATGCCATTTATGCAACTTACAGTATATAATTACCTAGTTTTGACTATATACCCCTCATTTTGAAGTATTTTAATAAGATTTTAATAGTTTACTGTATGTAAACTGAATTGATTGATTCATTAATTCCCCTCTGGCAAAGTGTAATTTTATATTGCTGTGCAAAAACATAGTAGTTAGTACCTTAGTCTTTAATGAAAATATTACACCTTATTGAGACTATACAGATTTTTGTCTTCTAAAATTTTAACACTTAAAGATCACAATAAATAGTTTTATGCTCACATTTTTTTACACAACAGGCAAAACATTGAAATCCTATATGTGTAAGAAGTGTGTGTGTAGTACACACGTGTGAAAGTGTAATGATATTATTTGCAGTGCTGTTGTAGCTGTGTCAGTACCAAAATATTGAAGACAAGATGGGTAGTAGTGGAGATATGTCTGCAAGTTTTTAACCTTTGTTTTGGCGCTACTTTTGAGTTGGTATGTTCTGGTCTGTGGGGAGTAGGGTTGACAATTTTGGTTGGGCGTATTCCTGGAGCTTTCATTACATGATATAATCTTTAATTCCTGGAGGACTGGCAACCCTAGTGGAGAGCTTGTTTTTGAAGATGAACTTGGAGAGGTTAGGGGATTGTTTGAAGGCCAGAAGAGGGGGTTTGGGAAAGATTTCCTTCAGTATGTGGTCTCTGTTGAGCATGGGTTGTAATTGTTTAATGGTATCCCATATAGGTTCTAGTGTGTGGCAACTAGGGGAGTACAGTTGGAGGGTTTTTCCCCCTATATTGAAGAAGGTTCTCTCTGGATATTTAGGTGGCTGTTCCATGATGCAGTCGTGTACTCTGGTGGGGTGTCCTTATTTAGTGACGGCAGTTTTAAGTGTGTTAAGGTGTGTATTGAAGACTTCCTCCTTGGAACATAGTTTGTGTTGTTTAAGTGCCTGGCTGTTAACTGATTTCTTGGTGTGTTTGGGATGGTTACTGGACAATACTCAGATATCACCCCAACCCCACGTCATCATCAAATTCATCCATTTCATCTTCACCCATAACAATTTTACAATGGGCACTAGGATGGCTCCCCATTGTTCCAATCTCTTCATGGGCCACCTCGAGGTGAATTTCTGGCCAAGTGCATCACAAAGCCAATGATATACCTGAGATACATTGGTTACATTTTCATCCTCTGGACTGACTACCTCCTTCATAGATTTCCACCACAACTTCAACCATCACCACCCACCCATCAAACAGTTTCTAGAACACTCCCATGACAGCATCAACTTCCTGTACACCACCATCACTTCAGCAATGGAAACCTACAGGCAACTATATACAAGAAACCCACGGATCACCTCACCTATCCTCCCAGATCCATGGATCATACACATGCCTGTCACAACATGGGGTGTACTTCATCCAGTGCACTAAATATTCCAATAACTATGTGCGTGAAAGGAGACAATCACTACATCGTCAAAGGAATTCACAGAGGAAAATTACACAAGACAAAAACACCATATCCCCCAGAGGCAAACACTTTTAACAAAATAATCACTCCATATCTGACCTCTCAGTCCTCATCCACAAAGGAAACCCTCATAACATCTTGTAAAAATGAGCCTTGGAGCTTAAATTCATAATTTTGATAGACACCAAAAATCCTAGACTCAATAAAAACAGTCCTATGACTGCAGAGGTGTTAACTGCTCACTTCATCTTGAATAGTCTCTTGCAATATGTGTTAACTACTTATGCTAAACAGTCTCTTCCACTTTGTATTTAGCTGTTACATTGATGACTTTTCCTAGACCTGAAGAACTCTGTGTAAAGCTCAAATGCTTGTCTGTTTCACCAACAGAAGTTGGTTCAGTAGAATTACCTCACCCACCTTGTCTCTCTAATTATATTATGTCTGTAAAGTGGAATCCAAATGGACACTTACATCAGTTGTGCAGTTTCCTTGCTAAAAAGCACGAGCTGCAAATATGTTACGGAAAGCCCTATTTCTGGTTTCTGATTGAGCTAAGGCAATGTAATCAACAGCTTATTTCCTTATTTATGTAGTTATTGTAGATCATAAATAGCAATGATGCTATTCTAGTTAATGTAGCTTTATGCATTTCACTTTATGCATTTATGTTTTTCTATTTACAATTTAAAAAATTATTCTACTATATGTTTTTAAAGACTTCTAATAAGGTGATAGCAATTCAATAACTTCCTGCCATTCTGATAAATTGGATACTTTGAATTTCTCAAAGGGGCTTTAAACCCTATTCAGAGTGGAAATATTAACATATAATGCTGGGAAGAGGATCGCAACATTAGCTGGTAATAAGTCGATCAGTCACTCGTTTCCTGCACTGATTTGATTTCTGACATATTTTATGTATCCTTAAATAGTAAGTGAACAGTGGGGGCCTGATCTTGATTTGGGTCTAAAGGTGCAATGATAATACAAGCTAATAATAATGAACAAATGTGCATTTCTGTTTTGAATATGTGACAGACATACAGTGAATGAGTTAGATGTTACCGTCATCAGCCTTCTAATCATGGTAAATACAGCATATCTTTGTAGCACTTCAAATTCATTGCACAATCACAGGAATCATACAGCTTTCTAATGCCCCCCCTAAATTTGCTTCTCACAAAGCAGTATTATTTTGCCTGGGGAGAATGAGTCATTGAGGTCTCTGGTGAGCCATATCCTTTGGCACTGACTCCACTCAGCACTCTGGCCAGTTACTGACCTCATAGAGCACTACAGAAGGGAGCAATCTGAGAGCAACTTTCCTCGGCTGCCCTGTCATTCATTTCTTGATCCTATGCTCATTAAGGTCAAGTTGTGCAAGATTACATTTTCAGAACATCTCCACAGGAGAAGAGAAGTAGTTGTGTGTGCTCAGTGAGGGTCTTAGTAGTTCAGCCATTACTGAACTGGAGTAAAGGAGGTGTACCTTTACTCTTGCACCAGCGTAAAAGGGATGGGGGAAGAATCCACCTGACTGAAGTCCTCATCTCTGGCCTTGTTCAGTTCTAGCTTTCTGGACCATCAAGTCAACAACTGGAGTCAATGGCTTGAGAACACTTTCTAGGCCCCTCCCTCCTCCACTGCTGCATTAGAGCCTCTCCAGCAAATTATTATAAGGGGTAGGACGGACCCTAATATGAGGAGTAGCAGGTGTAAGAAGGGCAGGGACAACATAGAAAATAGGATGGGAACCCAAACAAATTCAGATGGAGGAGGACAGGGACTCAAAAATGTCAGGCTTGGGGACAGAGAAGAAGGTGATAGGAAGAAAATTGCTTTATTTTCTGATGGGTACATTTTCATTTCTTTCAGCTGCCATTGCAATTAGCTATCACTGGTAATTAAATTTGTAGCCAAACAAAGCTGAGAAAAAAAAACTGACTTGACCTTTTTTTTCACTGCCTTCCCACATTGAAAAAAATAGAATTTCCTATTAGAAAGTGTATTTGGAGAAAAACCTCATCCACCAAAATATTAAATGGAGATTCTTTCTTTCTCTAATTGCTCAATTCTCCCATTTTCATGTTTTATGCTCTTAAATGTAAATGCTCACCTTGCACCTGCTTAAATATTGCTTAAACCACTAGTCAAAAACAAATAACAGATGCATGAATGTCTCTGGAGGTGAATCAATTATGTCATCAAATTAAGGAATAAATATGGATATATATGTATATAATATAATCAATATGGATTTGAATGTGAGTGATGTATAAGACAAAGCTAATGGTATTGCCAACTTCTGTAATTCCAAAAAGGGCAATGCTATAGCATCCCCTAAAACATTAAGAAACACACTCCATAGAGGGTATGTTGTTGGTCTCCATTTCCTAAATTGCTTTTATCATGTGCACCTCTGACTTCGTCAACAGTTGGCTCATGATAGACAATGGTCAGTCCCAGACCAGTGATGGGTTTGAGGTATAATATCTTCTGACCCATATGGTGCTGGAAATTCTATGGAAAGTCTTTGCAAGGGAAAAAGATCTGGTAAGTCATGAGTTCATGAAGCTAATATTCACAACACTATAAGAGATGTAACCAAAAGTTTTAGAGGGTGCTAAAATGTATTATTTTTCCTTTCTGTACCTAGGTCTAGTTTGACTGCATATATTTTCATAGGAATAAAGGACAATTATATAAATATCATGGGACAAAGTTTCTTTAAACCTTGACATCTTTTGTCCATGGTACAAAATCATCTGGATCAGAGTGTACCATTCTGTCTATGATTTTTGCTGAAATACGGGAAAAAGTGTGTCCTGTGCTGCTTTGTAACAGGATGCAAGATAAGGCATGTCCCTTAAATAAGACATTCCTGGCTACCATGTCTGGGGCAGTTTGTAGCCAAAATCTTGGGAATTATAATTTAACAATTTAGCATGTAGGAGACTCAAAGGGTTCAGCCTCCAGATTAGTTACTATATTATGAGTGTTCTCAGGATAATTGACCTGATGAGCACATGAGAACCACTTTAGGCTAATCACATTTACTTTAATAATTTGATGAACCCATGAATACTGCAATATGATAAGGAACAGACATATAATACAGAATGTCCAGCACTGGATCCTGAAATAAGTGGTATGACTGGTGGTGGGTCAGCAATCTTTCATGTTCCAGTGTATGCCACAGAATATAGGATGCCTCCTGTATTTTATGCATATTCCTATGTGTCTCCGCCCATCTTACTTATTTAAGCTTCTGCATTCTATCTGTTAATTGGTTACTTGCGTATTTACCTCACTAGCATGTACATCAGTTAGTTGTCATGGTATTTCTGTGATTAATTATACTTATTTCTTAAACTTATCCTAAAATATCAATAATGTGGCATTACTTTCCTGTGTTATCCAAAGTTAAAGCATCAGTTAAATACAGCTTACCCAGCAATTACCTACATCATTGTCGCCATGAAATTCTTATGTCAAGCTACTTAGGCCTTGATTAGCTAAGCAAATTATCTTACAGGCCATGGGCCTGTTTATTTACATTACAGCATTAATCAGTACCTGTCTTACCTTATGACACACTACAAGTTGGAGTAACGGTACTAAGGGAGCATGTCTTACAGATGGAGAGAGAGAAAAATCTGCAGTGATAAAATTATAAAGTAATCTTCCTATATAGTATATACAGAATCTGTGATGAGGTATGGTTTTATTGGTGCTTCTTTGGCACAACTTCATAAATTAGCTTATTGCACCAGTCCAGGAAAGAACCAGTGCCACACCCACGTCTTTTCAGGCCATTGCCTCAGGGTACAATTTATTGTTTGAACACAAACTTGTGAGCAACATAAAACAAAGCAATTCCCCTGACCAATGTGAGCTGCAGCCTCCAGAGACATTTCCCTTGCCTCAGTCCCCAGGAAAGAGGCTGTATGATTTCCATAAGTCCCCCCGCTGAACCATGTGACATACAAGGAGTCCTTAATTCTTTCCTGGCAGTTTTACTGTGTCATGCACAGTGTAATTCACTCTTAGTTTTGTTGCTAGTGAGTAATTCAGCCATTCAGTCATGCTGATAATTTTATACCATGCCATGCTATCATGGATTTTCTATTTGTGACGAGGTCTTGAAACCCATAGAATTAAATTCCTTTGTTTCTACAGCCTGTGATACCTTAGCAATTGGAACCAAAATGTCCTTCCTTTAGGAAATTCTGATTTGTTCAGAAAGCTGAGTTTTGACATTTCCTTCAACATAAAAATTCAGAAGAAATTGAATTAGGAATAGTGAAACAAAGGGATTAATAACATCAAATTGTTTCAGTAATGTTGAAACATGTTTTGAGAATGTAAAAATGTGATAATTTGACTTTATCATTTTCATTAATTTAGGTTTTGACCTTTATATTAAAAATGTTAAATATGATTGGCTGAGCAAAGTGAGGAGTGAGGCCTAACACGCAGCTTGATGGCATTTCTCTGTCTTAACGCAACTACTTTTGAAGCACACACCGGATCAATTCAAAAACTTCTAGGTGTCAGTGGGAAGAACCTATTGATTTTGATGACAGTTGAAAATAAAGAACTCTCGGAAAAGCCTGGTTTCCAAACAGTGCCCATTTGATGCTGTATGCATAGAAGCTGGTGGAGGCAACTCAGGGCTTGTCTACACTTCAAACACTACCGCTGTGCTGCTGTGGTGCTTGAGTGTAGATGCTACCTATGCCAATGGGAGTATGTAGGTAATCCACCTCCCCAAGAGGCAGTAGCTAGGTTGATGAAAAAAATTCTTCCCTCAACCTAGCACTGATTACAGTGAAGGTTAGCTCAGCTTAACTACACTACTCAGAGGTGTTGGTTTTTCACACCCTTGAATGACCATAGCTGGGTTGCCCTAATGGCACAGTGTGGAGTAGGTCTCAGGCAGTCATCACTTCCTGATGACATGGGAACGCTCACATGGCAGCACTTTGAAGTGTGTATGTGGTGAGAGAGCTCTCCCAGTGCTCCTAATAATCCACCTCCACAAGTGTAGACAAGCCCTGTAGCTCAAAAGCTTGTAAGTTGGTTCAATAAAAGATATTGACTCACCCACCTTGTTGTAACGGTGCTGTTTCTGGTGAGACCCGAGAGTGCCAAGTCAGTACAAATTGCTGCAAGCAGGGCAGTTACAGCCCAAGGCTGGGGTTTTTCAATCTCTAAGGCAAACCAAACCAGCCAGACAAAGAAGACTTTGGTTTTGTCCCATTGGCTAACCACAAAAGTCACACAAGCAATTCCCTTAGACACTCTAGTCTCCCAGTATCACCACCATCAGCCACTTGTTATGGGGACAAATGGTTATGAAAACCAATGCTCCAATAAAAGAAAAAGGTTCTTCCGATCCCAAAGGACCAAGCCCCAGATCCAGGTCAATATACAAATCAGATCTTACTCACAAATCAGCTTGTTGCCAGTCCTCTAGAATCTAAAATCTAAAGGTTTATTCATAAAGGGAAAAAGATACAGGTGAGAGCTAGAATTAAGTGGAATCAATTACATGCAGTAATGGCAAAGTTCTTGGTTCAGGCTTGCATCAGTGATAGAATAAACTGCAGGTTCAAATCAAGTCTCTGGAGCACAAAACATCCACAGCTGGGATGGTGTACTGGGGTGGCTGCCCCACTCCAACTAAAAGGGGCTTAATCAGCCCAGGAAAGGGTTGTGGCTGGGAGAAAGCAAGCTCCCAGGCTGATTGGGCAGAACAGCCACACCTGTGGCTGCATCAATTAGGGCCCAGCTGTCCCTGATAAAAGGGCCTAGAGTCTAGTGGAGACAGTCTCCTCTGTCTACAGAGGCAGACAGGCCTGGCTGCTGGGAGCTTGAGCAAGGTACCTAGAGGGAAGCAGGGCTGGGACAAGGCAAGAGGAGCTGGGGAAGCTCTGGCCTGGAAACCCCCAGGCTGCAGGGCCTAGGAGATGGCCCAGCTAAGGGGTGCTGGGATTGCAGAGCTCTAGAGGCAGAAGCAGCAGGCCAACCCTCCTTGCCAGTGATGAGCACCAATGACACTGCAGTCTGCCCCAGTGAACGGGGGCAGGTGGTGACTGGCAGTTGCCTAGACTGAGGCAAGGTGGGGATCGGAGGTGGGGGTTCCCCAGGGAGGGGAGACCCAGACTGAGATTGTGGGGGCACTGCAGGGGTGGAGCACCCCAGGGAAGAGGCACCGGGGTCCGGGGAGGGACACGGGGCCGAGCAGCAAGCGGGACATCGGCCTGCAGAGGACGCTCTGGACGCTGGAAGAGCTAATTCCCGGACAGACCAGCAGGAGGCA
Organism: Dermatemys mawii; assembly: GCA_007922305.1. NCBI lineage: Eukaryota > Metazoa > Chordata > Testudines > Dermatemydidae > Dermatemys > Dermatemys mawii. Next base: position 219,479 of record ML677395.1, on the reverse strand, counting down.
CCGCAGGGTGAGTTGCCGCTTCACTACAGATGGGTTCTTCAGTCCTTTGTTCAGATCTTCAGTTTGTAGCACAAGGTCCTCCGGAATAAGAAGCAGGATTGAAGACAAGATGGTGATGAGACATTAACCTTTTATAGTTTTCTTCCAGGTACAAGAACATCTCTTTGTTCTTGCTGTGAGAAATTACAGCAAAATGGAGTTTCGGGTCACATGGGCATGTCACACATCCTTTCATGACTCAAGGCTTGCAGGAAGCATCCATTACTCACATGCTACCTGGAACGTTCTTAAGTAGACTTCTTATATGGATTGGAGCCTCTCAAGCTTTCAGTGAGTCAGTTGTATAGCTGTTGGTCCTTAATGGGCCATCTAGCAGGCTAAGCAGAGCTTACAGCAACTTATCTGGGGTGTTACCCAGAAGCATAGCATAAGTTTGAGATACAGACAGTGTAGAGCCAATATTCATAACTTCCACAACAAAAATGGCACGTATACAGATAGTATAATCATAACTAGCAAACCATAACCTGGTCTTAGACACCTTATATGACCCCCTTTACATAATATTTGGTGCCACTACAGGACCTTGGTTGCAACAATGATCTATACAGTCCCAGATTACGTTAATAATGTTACACTTGTCTTTCTAGTACCCGGGGACTCCAATGCAGCTAGGACAGTATTGCAAACAAGAACACACACACTTTCTATATCTAATTTAAAACTGATACCAGAATCCTCAAGAAACCAAAACCCATTAGGGTATGTCTTCGTTACCAACATTAAAGTGCTGCTGTGGTAGCACTTTAACGTGGCTGTGTAGTCACAGCACCTCCACGAGAGAAGTAGCTACTAGCAGTGAAACTTGCATCACTCGGGTGTGGCTGCTTTTCTTTTTTTTTTAACACCTCTGAGCAAGAAAGTTTCAGCACTGGAAAGTGGCAGTATAAACAAGACTTTACTCTGCTGCTGGAAGTACTGTAATTTTTGTCCCTATTGACTTTTGGGAATGGAGAGACTCCTACATGCACCCTATTTAAAATAAATATAGTATTAAACTAGATGACAGCACTTAATTTTTTCCTGATTTGAGTTTTGCAACTAACCAAGAAAGGAAAATATGGAATGAATTAATTCATCCTGTGTCCAGTGAAGGTCGGGACAGTATATGGTACAATAAAGCTGATCTGTTTTGGGAGGTGTCCCCTGCAGAGAAACTTCTGAAAAAGTTTACTGACAAGGAGAAAAAGGAAAATGACCACATTCTGAAATGGAACTCTCTCTAGAAGATTAAAGTGACTGCTATGCTTTCACTCCTTACACCCTGGAGTTCCGCCTCATCTAAGCTACTCTCCTCTAGCCCACACCTAGAGCTCTGAAATCCTACTAAGCTTTGTGCATTCAGTAGGGCAGTTTCACAAGATCCACTTATACAGGAGCCATGCTGCCAATGCCTCTAATATGCTTTTGCCCTGGGATCGCCCACTACCCAGTGGGGTGTTTAGTTAGCAGTGGCAAAATCTTCCAAAGTTCATGTTAACAAGTTGGTGTTAACTTACGTTGGGAATCTCACAGTCATGCCCCTTCCCACAAAATGAGAGGCTCCTGTGGGTTCTAGAGCTGTCCCAGTGTCCCTCTGCTTTAGTACATCTACAGAAGAGGGGAGCAATAGGTCCAAAGTTTGAAAAGGCTGTTTTGAATCACTAGAGATTGGAAATATAGGAAAGAATAACTACTCGGCTCTACGGTGAGTCAATCACTTTTGCCATCTGCTGGACTTTAGATGCAACTTCAGCATAAGTTGCAAATGGATGTCTGAGACTTTTATTTTCTTCATATTAAATCACATATTTGGTGAAAATGCTGAGCATTATGTTGTAATACATTAAAAATAGCCATTACCAAACCAGTGCATATAGTTTACCAAAAGCAGAAAGATTAAAAAAAAATCACACCGGATAACACTAGTAGCTCAAATTAAGGAAAATATTTGAAACAAGCAAGTCTTTGACAAATGTGGTTACTTAAAAGTTATGGAGATGTGCTATAGGTTGTAAGTACTTCAGCAGGTTACATGCAGAGATACTGAACTTTACAGTAGTGTCACAAGGTGTACTTACACTGAACAAGAAATATGCACCGCAGTGAGACATACTTCAGTTGTTTTCTTCAAGATTTAAAGGGTTGTCTGTTAAGAAACAGCTGTGATTAAAAAAAAAAAATACAACATGGACATGTATACTTTTCCTAGTAATACTTATAAAAAAGTATATTTAATAATTGGGTCACTGAAATCAGGCCCACAAAATATTTAGCTCTCATTAATAAAGCAATAGTTTACTATGAAACAAGTTACATATAGTTAGACAAAAAGTAGAAGATGGGAGTTAGTGTACATTGGTGTTAAAGTACTTAGATCATATATGTACACCAATGTACACTTATCTCCCATCTTCTATTTTGTGTGTGTGTGTAATATAAATATTTACCTTCCTATTGAATAAGATTTATCTAGGTTTGTATTGTTACAAGTCAATATTAATAAAACAGTTCAGGAAACAAAACAGTATTGTTTATTGTATGTACTTATAAGTTCCTGTGTATTACTAACAAGTAACATTTTGCTTTTGATCGTACTGATTTATCTGCAACTCAGTTAACCAGTAAATAAAAGAAAAAAAAAATAGTGTCCCTCACGTGCACACTCATTAAAAAATGCAATGGAGTAATGTTAGGATTATGAAACAAGGCCTATGTGTAAAATAAGTTGTCTGTCATAGAGCATATCATGCCCGGTGTGATTTTTAACATATGCAAATACACCTTTTGCTTCTGTTATCTTGTATAACCTCTTTGCCCCCATTTGTCTGTTCATTCCTCCAGGGCCTGATCCAAACCCACTGAAGTCAACAGACATCTTTCCATTGACTCCAGTGGGCTTTACATCAAGTCTTGGTTGCATGTTGTCTAAATCTTCAATAGTCAGCTTTTTGGTTTAATATCACAGATGCCCAAAGGACAGAGTTACATGAACGTGGAGAAAACCAGGGAAACTGTATCATGAATACAAAAAATGAGAGAGAGAGAGAAGTTGAAACTGCAATTTCAGATAACCATAACAGCTTCACGGAATATTAGCTAAAAAATCTCTGGGTCAGGAAACTAAAATAGCCACTCTATATTTTAACATTTAATATTTGACATCTGTACTGTAATGTGAAGATGTAAAGCACAATACTGGAGATTATCTGCTGTAATCCCCACAATACTCTTATGAAATAAGTAAGCATTTGTATACTTCTTTGTTGTTGCTGATTTAAAACAGATTAGGAAACTAAGAGGTTAAGTCACTTGCCCAAGAATACAGAGCAAGTTAGAGGGAGAGCTGAGATTATAATCCGTACCTCTGGTTCTTAAGCAACTAGACTATGCTATATCCCGTCATGTTCTGGTGGTCTGTTTGTGTTTGTTTAGGCGGTGCCTTAGAGTCCCCTACTCTGATCAGGGTCTCATGGTGCCTGGCACTGTACAAATGCAGAGACAGTTCCTGCCCTGAAGATTTCATGGTCTAAATAGACAAGACAAATGAACTGCAGGAGGGGAAATAGAGGCACAGAATGGTGAAACATCTTGCTCAAGGTTATACAGTAGGTCAGTATCTTAGCTGGGAACTGAAATAGCTCTCCTGACTCTCATGCCACTGCATTACCCATTGTATTTCCATTTTTGGCCCATCTTCTGTTATTCGGAGTGTCTGTGAGGGGAGAACAGCTTGACACTAACATAGAATTCCTGAAAATACTATTGTAATTTAAACAAAGAATGATGCTCATCAGAGTAACTAAATAGGTCTAAAGTCTGGTATGCTTAATCCCCACCATTGTATTTCATTGAAATAATCCAGAAAGGGTATTTACAGTATATGTGTATATATATGTGTGTGTGTGTGTGTGTGTGTATTATATAAATACACACACACGTAATCATTTTGGCAATATTCCCTCAGTTCACAGCACCATGGTTGTAGCTTTTAAACTTCTTTTCTCACAATGAGAATTTTCACCAATGTATTCTGCTTTAATCGTGTCTAGAAATTTTATAGAGGGTGTTTGTCCCCAGAAGATACATGATCTCAACTGTTGATGGGGTCGATCACAGAAACCCCCTTGGGACTGCCAACTGATGTGCCAAGACTACTGCTGCCCCTGCTTTCCTGCCCTGACAGCTTGGGACTCCAGAAATCCTGTCTGGTTTGAGTCGGACTCATTAGCCTGCTCCACACCCAGACCCAGGTCTGAACCAGATCCCTTAACAGCTGCAGGCTTACCTGGAAACAGGTTAAGGAGTGTTTCTGCCTTTAGCACTCAGTTGCTCAACTCCCAGTGGGGTCCAAACCCTAAATAAATCCGTTTTACCCTGTATAAAGTTTATACAGGGTAAACTGATGATTGTTCACCCCCTATAACACTAATAGAGAGGTATGCCCAGCTGTTTCTCCCCCGGCCCCAGTACTAATAGGTACTCCAGGTTAATTAATAAGTAATTATTAATTAATTACTGCAAGTTTAGTGTCAGACAGCAAAGGGCCTGACTTGCAGTACATGGCCCCAAGAATGAGAAGTTTACTTATTCAAAGATTTGAGTCCCTTTGAACAGTAGTGGTCAATCTGTGGGACATAACCATGGAGAAGGGTGTAAGAGGGACTTCTGTGAGTTGCACTCCACTGTCTGAGAGGGCATCAAACTTGTGGAATATAGAAGGTCACACTGCTCATTTGAGAGACAGACCTAAAACAACTGTAACCAATTGCACTAGAGTTTGAGGGAAATGCAGCCATTGGCACTACTGTCAGGCTCTGACTTCAAATTCTTCTATACTGGATTTTTTCAAACACATTTAAAGTATTTCAAACGTTGAATCTGGAAACAATTATTCTGTCACAAAACTGTTAAAGGATTCAAAGTGATACAACAAAATCCATGTTCCTCATTAAAATGAAAAAACAAATCCATATTTTCTACTGGTTTGTGTAACTCTAACTAAGGCCATGTCTACACTACAAAATTAAGTCGACCTAACTTACACCAGCATACAGCCATTGCAGTAATTACATTGTTTGTGCATGTCTACGCTTTTTCCTTGTGTTGGTGGTGCACATCCGCACCAGGAACGCTTGTATCGTTTGTCAGTGCGGGGCATTGTATGACAGCTCATGAAAGCCTGTAAATCAACGTAAGCAACGCAGTGTCTATGTTGACACTGTGTTAACCTAAGTATATTGGCATTGACTCTGCCACTCATGGAGATGGAGTTATTAAGTCAGTGTAGATGGGCAGTTGAAGCGAAATATAAGTGTAGATGCTTCTACAGTAAAATTGACATAAGCTGCCTTGTGTTGACCTAACTCTGTGTAGTGTGGACCAGACCTAACATAAATGTGGGTCTGTCTCCCATTTGTGGTTAAACCATAGTTAGCAGTTTTTGAGCTTGTTACTGCTTCCAGGTTAGAGGTTCTACTGGCAGAGCTTCATCCATCACCATGGCAGGTATGACCTTGATGCTTTGTGTACAGACAGACACCAAAATGGCCTCACTAACTTGGGAAGCATTGACTATGTATTTGTTAGAGGTGTAAAAAGCACCATTATCTGGAGTCCTTCCCCCAGTGCCCAAGAGGCATTATGTTTTGCACAGGCATAATGCTTCCCTCCACAATGGTTGGGTGTTTAACTTGAGTCCCCGTTTACTCTTGATTTATAATTTAATCCTTTTTATAAAGTGAATCCATCTGCCTAGTCAGGCTTATGCTTCTCTGCAGGCCAAAGGCCAAACTCTCTGCTCGGTAAATGGGTGAAACTCCTTTGAATAGAGCTGATCCTATTTCCACTAGCAGAGAATTTAGATCAGAAAGGATACCTACCGTTTGGACCATCTCCTGGGACTTATTTGAGACACTTCTAAATCATTGGATGATTAAATCATTAATGAACTTGAGCTCTATTCTCACTGGTGCTGATCCAGTGATTAGTTCATTAAGCTCCTTGTTATCCTAGCCGATATTAAACATCTGAACAGTAGCTTTCAGCAACATTAAAATGAATGTGGCTATTAATATAGTATGGTAAATGACTATGGTAGTCCAGTACAATTTTGACATACATGCTGCATGTGAAGACAAAACTGAATTAGTTCCATAAGGCTCATGTTATTAGATGGAGAACCAAATAATTTAGTAATAGCTTCTGCGAATTATTTTTTTCTTTTTACTGTATTTGTACATATTTTAACAAGCCAGACTGGACAGCTGTAAGAGAGTGGTCCTGTTATGTTCAAGTATGTCAGCCCTAGAATGATGAAGACCCTTTCCCCCAAGAGCTGGAAAGAGGTTACCTCAGGTCAAATAGGGACACCTGAGTCCTATTAAGCATTGCTTGTGACCTTTAAACCCTCTCTTCCCACCCATCTAGTGAGAGAGGGAAGAGAGACAAGCTGCAGCAGAGTTAGTGGCAGCAGGGAGAAAAGATTTTGCCTGGATGGAAGGCTGCTCCTTCCTACAGGGGAAGCAACCAAGCCAACTGGCCGCTTGGGGGACTGGCACCTCAGAACCACCATAACAAGGCAACACCCCAGAGAGGGGACAGGGAAAGGTATTCCCTTTTTCTGTTATGATCATTTGTTTGTTTGGTTTGACTGAAGAGTGCTCCTGGTGCCAGTCCTGAGGCTGACCTTCTAAAACAGTGAAAAATAAAACCCGAGTGTGGATTAAAAACTCTCCAGAATAGGGCTGATTTACTCCAGGCCTGCCTGCCAGAGGAGAAAATGCTGAGCCCAGTCAGGGAGATGAGGTGCCTTCCCACAACATTAAATGCTTTATACATTTTTTAATAAAGAAGATTTTATCAAACAAAAAATAGGTGGTTATACCAAATATTGCTCTGGAAAACATGCAAAGAATAGCATGTTTGTGTTTTTTTCTTGTGGTTTACCTTGGCTGAATAAACTTATTTCAAGTATTTGTTACAGCTAATCATATACTGCTTTATATTTACAGCGCAGCTAAAGTTAGGAGTTGGGCCTTTGCAATGATATAACCCCCCCTAGTGGTGAAAAATAGCTTTTGTCTTTTTTTTTTCATCTGGTAAAAACCTGAAAGAAAGCAGAGTTGGGAGAATACAACAAAGGTGGTGCTAGATGGTATGGATTTTTATCCTTTGCTTTGCTATTCTGAATACAGATAAACTGACAGCCTCTACGAATAATAGCTACTGGAGGAAGAGCTATCCTGCTATCCATTTTTTCTTTGCAATGAAACAAGGCTGCTTAGCTGGTGTAGTAATACTTTGATTACATCTATGTATTTTTTTTGCTCCCAGTCCTTCCCCCACTGATTTCAATGGTAATATGCCTATTTATTTCAGTAGCTGCGGGACTGGGCTCTTTGTGTTTGGCTTATTTACAGACTCATGTTGAATTATTTTTTAATGGAAAAGACATTTTGATATTGTAAAACTATTAAATTTGAGGGTCCAGATCCTGCTCCTGTACATAGCAATAAGGAGCATGCAGGTTCTGTACTCAGGTAGGGGAGCTCTGCACTGGCCTGACTATTCCTCAGCCTCATCTGGCTGGAGCAGAAGTGGAAGTAGAGTCGCTTCTCTCAGTGCTTATTTACACTTTCCAATGCTACAGCTATGTCGTTGTAGCATTTCAGTGTCAGCTGGCTGTGATATTTGGGGATGCCTCGGATATTTAAGGATCTCTGTGCACGTGGTGCTGGGGAGATTCTGTCTATGTGTAAGTTTATGTGGGTGAGGTCTATTTGTTCTGGAGCACCCATGGGGAAAAATTGGTGCAGAGCACCCACTCCCAGCACCTCACCCCAGCCCCTCTCACCTCTGCTCTGCCTCCTCCACAAGCCCGCCGTGTTTTCCCTCCTCCCCATCTTGCCGCAGCAAACAGATGTTTGGCATAGCAAGCTGTGGAGGAGAGGAAACGCAGTGCGCTCAGAGGAGGAGGAGGGGCTGGGGCAGGGATTTGGAGAAGGGGTTGGAATGGGAGTAGGGAAGGGGCAGAGATAGGGCAGGGTGGAAGAGCATGAGAACCCACCAGTGCCTGCAAAAGTTGGCGCCTATGCCCCGTACATCCAGAGCCCTCCAGACCTGAACCACACCCCACTGAACCTCAACCCCTCCATCTGGAGCCCCCTGCACCCAGACCCCTTGTCTTAAGACCCCCACCCCTGCATTCAGGTCACCCCCTGTGAGCTCCCTGCACTCAAACCCCCACCCCCTGCACCACCCTGAACACCCACATCCAGAGTCCCATGCCACTGACCCCCAAAAAGCTCATTCAGAATCCCACCCTCCAAGCCCCATGCCCCCAGACCTCCCTGCTGAGACCCTCCATACGCAGACCCCTCTACTGAGCCCCAACTACTTTCACCTGTAAGCCCCTGCGGAGTCCCTTTGGCTCTGTGCATGGAACCTTCCTCCCCAATGCCTCTGTGTATCCATTTCCGCCCCCACACCTAGAACCCCCCTACTGAGCTGTCTGGAGCGGCACATTTTAAGGGGTGGCATTCTGGCCATTCTTTAGGCAGCACAATCTGGCTGCCTTTTTTTTTTTTTTTTTTTGGGTTTGGGGGGCCCCGTCCCCCTCCACCCCCCCCCCCTTATATTTTTTTTTTTTTTTTTTTTGCTTGGGGAGGCAAAAAAGCTAGAGCCGCCCCTGTCTGCACACCCCCTAATTCAAATGACTCCAGATTTGGATCACTAACCCTACCATGCACCTTCCTGAGCCACATCAAATTTCAAAGGAATCTGACTAGGCATGTTAATTTTAGAGGACTTATTAAGGTCGACCTTTAAACAAAAGTCATGACACAGCCTGAACTATAGTGGCACTACTTGCCACTATGATTTCAGCCACATCAGGTAGATGGAGGGAGTTATCTTTCTCAGTGTGATTTCATTTTTGTTATAAAATCCATTTTGCATTTAACTAATTGAAGGGATAAACACTCTGCAGAGTGTTTGGGGAAAAAAATCTCCATGAGTCTTGTAGTTGAGTACAGCTTCCTGACAACAGAAAACACTTTCTTCTCTATGTTTTGATTTAAACTAGTGGAATCAACTCCTTCTGTGCAGAGGGCCTAATTTCATGTTTAATTATGGTCCGTGAGCTGGCATATAAATGTAAGGTTGCATACTACCCTCAATCCACAACACACAGCTCACACGTCAGTGGGAGATTTGCTCAAAGGTAAAATATGATCTTTATGTAGTTAGTAAATTTTTAGGGGCCCCTTTCACTACTGTTGAGTAGTCTTACTCTGTAAGTTGTCTATTCTGTAGAGGTTCTTATACCATCCTCATCACAGTAATATCCGAATGCCTCTTAGTATCAGAGAATAATCCCATTGATTTAAATAGGAACTCTTGCAGATGAATATTCTACTCAACATGAGGGAGGGCTGACAGAATCTAACCCTGATTTCCTATAAAAATCACTCCTTTGCTTACAGAACAGGTGGAGTTTTTGAGGTTTATTTGCTGCAGCTGCTTTTCACAGTAGAAAGCCCTTTAAACATGTAAGGCTAGACTCCTGAACTCTTTACTCAAGGAGTATGGTACTCCACCATGTGAGTATCTCATTGATTTTGGAATATGAATTGCATGAGTAAGTATCAGAATGTGGCTCTTAGGTGACATCTCAGTTGGGACTACTTGCAAAGTAAAGTAGTGCTCAATGTAAAAGTGGCAGAATCTGGTCTTTTGTTATGATCATGATTTATTAGTTGCTAAATATTGTAGTGTATTAAGTTCAGCATCACTTAATGGAAATATAGTCACAAATTTGGACCATTGCCCTCTTCTTTTTCTTCCTTTCTTAGCTTCCTTTACTTTGTTTCCCTATCTTTGTGCCACTCCCTGCTTCTTCCATCTGCAGTTCCATTTCTGCAGCCAGTTCCCTCTTTAGTATTTGTTCTCTCCATCTCATCTGCTGGACTGATGAGCAATACAATAATAATGCTGACATTTAAATTGGTGTTGGTAGGCTTTAGGGTCAACACACCACTGAGATTATGGGGGGCGGATTAGAAGTTTTCAGAGCCATTGTTTCAGGCTGTGTGTCTGTACACTCGGAAAGACAGCACTATCCAAATTTACACTTGGATCACATTTAGAAAAGTTTCCTCACAACCATAAGTTACAGAGACTTTCATTTTAAAAAAATTAAGTCTAGATTCCGCAGAATCTGATTATATCCCACTGGCCAAATGAATACAGCAAGAAGTCTGGGTGGGTGGGGTAGCTTGACTGAACTAATGGGTGATAAATTTAAAGCAAAGAGGGTAAGTGCTGTTCAAAAGGGATTTTGGCATTTATGAGGTCAGCATGATGTCACAGTAAAACAAAAGGAAGGTATAGCTATTTAAGGTACATAGTTCATTGGGTCTAGTTCTGGAAGTCTCAGACAGGTTTTCATTTAAGAGGGTGAGAATTAAACAAAAACTCGCTTTTTTCTATTTCTCTGTGCATTACTGCATTTCCCATTCTGAGACTTCACAGGACCATTTCCCAGTATGCTTTCCTGATGACTGGCCCTTTACATCTTTAGGCACAGTTAGCTGTAGTCCTAAGGAGGTCATTTTGCCACTGATTGCTCCCTCCCACAACTCTATCCCTTCCTGCTAGTAAGTACTTAGGGCCAATTTTTTAAAGGTGCTTGGGCATCTGTAGATGCAGATAGATGTCTAGTGAGATTTTCAAAAGCATCTAAGTGTCTAAGATGCTTAGGCATTTTTGGAAGTCCTCCCAGATGCCTGTCTGCTCCTGTAGGCACCCAAGTACCTTTAAAAATCTGGCTCTTACCTCCATTTGCCCTGCTTTCTCCTTCACTCATCCCTGAAGAGTACATCCATGTAATTAAAAAGTACAATGGGTAAAAACCTGGTCCCACCAAAGTCAATGGCAAAATCCCTGTTGACGTCAGTGGAGCCAGGATTTCACCTACTATACTTACTGGGTGACAGTCAGATACTGATGTAAGCTATGATTTTGTTGGAATTGCACCTATGTACACTAAGACTGAATTCGGTTGGTTATCTTTTAGCAAGAAGTCATAATTCTTTTTTCTCTCTTACTCTTCATTAATAATTTTATTGTTAAAGAAATGTGTTAGGCTGTTTATAAACACAGAGGAAAACACAATTGCTGCCTCAAAGGGCAAAACACAAATAGTTTAAATGTGTGTTTGATCCATAACTCAGTAAAATTTCCTGTGAACTAGCAAATCTGATCCCCACCCTGCTACGCAAAGCTCTGTTTTTGGTCACTCCATCTGACACTAGGAGCTATCTGATGACTGAAGGGGATGATGTGATGCAACTTACTACTTAGCTTTTGTGCTGAATCTGCAAGGAAGAGGAGCATATAACCCCTCAAGTGCCATGGATAAAATCCTAGCTATAGAGAGAGATGTAATAAATTAAAATGTAAAGGGCAATATGATATTATGGGTTAACTATCACTAGCTGAGATAAAAGGACTTGGGAAAACCCTGCAAGGTTCCCCTCAGAGGGAACCAACAGAGCCCAGAAATAGATGGGGAAACGAAATTCCAAGCCCATGAATTCTAGGTCACTTTGTTTAGAAGGCCTGACTGTCCATGCAGCTCCTTGGACAGCACCCCCTACTGGCATCTGGTTTTGTAAAAAGCTGTGCTGCAACTGGAGAACTCTGCCAGGCCTTTGTTGTATTTTCCTTCTGTGAGGAGTACACAGCTCATGATTTCTATTTTTTTCTGATGCAGAGCAGCTGCTTAGCTTCACACCATTCTATCTGAATTGAGGCACGTAAGTGATCCACAGAGTCACAATCCTGCACAGATGTTTCCCTGAGGCTTCTGTTGCTTTCAAGGAAGAAACATTCCATGGAGATGGCACTGCCCCCTTTCAGCTCTGTTCAGGGCTCTCACCCTCCTTGTATTCCTCAAGGCAGAAGTGGGAGCTTGGGGTGAAAGTTATTGGGAAATTGTGATGTTTACCTTTTTACTGATAGTTTATTGCTGCCTCAAGTTTTTATGGTGCTTTATCTTCCTGCAGCTAACCTCTTCATTAAGAAAAATGTGTATTTAAATTAATGCTGTAAGTAAAAGATGATGGTCTCATGCTTGTCTTAAGTGGGCATTTGTCTAGATCAAAAAAAAGTATGCTGTTTGCCACAGTTAGGAGCCGTGGCTTAGGAAAGGTCCATGTGTGGAATAACAGGGTGTTGCAAGTCAGGATTCAGGTACCTTGGCAGAGTTGTGTGTGTAATCTGGCATAGTGCCTGTCTGCACTATGCCTCGCTCTAGCTAGCGCTAAAGTTCTTTTGGTAAACAATATATGAATCTTGTTTTGTAAGAGAGGAGGAAGAAAGAGGGAGCCCAAGATTTAATTATCATTTAGCAGCTATAAAAACAATGTAGTAGAGGAACAAATAGTTTTTGAACCATGCCATGTGAAAATTCTGAGACTTCTTGTTGCAAACCTCCCTTTTATTGCTTGGATTGGCTGATTTCCAAAGCATCAAGGCTAGCAATTGAGGGACTGAAATATAATTGGTGGTGATACATTTTTACCACATAAAACATTCTCTGCCTCCAAAGCCTCGGGTGTCTCTAGTAAGCAGTGCATCAGCAACAGCTCCTTGCTGCTGGACTTCAGAGGAAAAAAAATTGGATCAGAATGGTAAGAAGCTCTTCAGTTTTCACCAGAACTAGATTATTACTTTTGAAAAGAATGTTTAGAAGCTGATGGTGAAAATAGTAGGGAGTAGTGTTAAAACTCAACAGCAAGTGACTAGGATACAGTGGCACTATCAATATTTTGCTGGAAGAGATCAACAAAGCAGTTGGTGACAAATATCTTTGGCACTGAATATGTTGTGCAGCTTAAGTCAAATCTTTTTAAATGGTGAATACTATTGACTAAAATTTGATATAAAGTGACTGCTGCTGGTTTCAATACAGAAGGATAGGTGTATTATCTTTTAATATAATTTTGGACCAGTATAACCACTGAAATTTTTAAACAAATATAAATAATGTATACTTACCATATATACGATCCATGAATCTGTTTTCCCTCAGTTTTTAGGGAAAAAGAGAGAGATGCTCATATTCATGTATATTGATATCTAATAGTCCAAAATCATATATTTTTTTTTCTGGTTTTTGAATTTGTGTAGCCCAGTTATGTCCAGTATGCTTCTGTATGGTAGTTGTTAGACTAGAAAAAAAAATTGTGAAAAACTTTTTGGTTTTCTAAGAATACTTAGAAAATTAAGTATTCTAAATTAATTAAAGAAAGCAAAGTAGACTATAAAATGCATAAATATAAACATCTGCAATAATTATTACAAACCAATAACAATTCCTTCTAATACTTTAATGTTTTTTGGAAATTTCATTTAAATGTTTTTATTAACAAATTACGGTACTTAAACAATTACAAGGGGTTGGAGAGAAGAAGAAATGTCTTGCAAGCATTTACTGTATGCATTGTAGATAATAATCATTGTCAAGATAAAGCTTTCTTGTTGAAATATGCACCAAATCCATCTCCTGTGTGGGAACTCAGCCATTCATTTAAGTGCATATCAAAGAAAAGGAATAAATTGATAATGAGATTACAGAACATCAGGGAGAAAAGAAAACACATGCCTAAATAAACCTTGTGAGGAAAGCACTAAAATATGCTTATTTTACCCTTAACTGATATGTGGAAAATTATTCTCTTTGTTATTCAAATCAAATAGGACAATTTTAAAAGAATAGCAGAGAGAATTTTCAAAAGTGTTATATGGAAACCTCAGAAATTAGAAACTAGGTCCGTTTTGATTTGTTGGATCTAATTTACATTTTTTATTCATCTATTGAAGAATTACAAGGATATAAACACACACGGTCAGCAGTGCTTTTTGACTTTTTTTCCCATCCTAACTGGCTTCATTTGAGAACAAGAAATGTGATACTGAAGGCAATTATGATAGTGAAGTAAATTATATTATCTCAGCTCATATATGCCAAGATATCATTCTGAACACATAGTGATGCATTAAAGATTTAGACTTTCCTCTTCAATGTGCAGCCTATGTAGAGAAATCAATAGCTATATAGAAACAAGGCTCTCGGTGTCTTGGAATATGGTTTTGACAGAATCTAGGCACTATGATATTTTCTCCTATATGCTTGAGGAAGAATGACCGATGTGCTGATTATCATGTAAATATTGGAGATTTCAGTTTATTGTTGCTTCCTTGTCAGAAAACCATATGCTCACAGTTGGCTTTAACTTATATTTGAAATGACACTTAGTATATGAAAACTCGCTGAGGGCAGGAAACTGGTGGTCTTCTTCGTATTGTACACCACTAAGCTTAACAAATAATAAATGATGATACTAGGATGAAGAGACAGCAAATGTGAAAAATTGGGGTGTAGGTGGGGGATAATAGGCACTTGTATAAGACAAAGCCCCAAATATCGGGACTGTCCCTACAAAATTGGGACATCTGGTACCCTAGATGATACGTATATATCTGCAAGTCTATGAGGTTCCCTTAGTCCCCTGTAATTGCAATGTAATTCTATTTCTGTTACTGCAAATGAAAAAAACTATTGGCTTTTGGAAACACTAACATGTACACACTGTAACAGCATGTCCAGTGTGATAAAATTTAAGACAAAGTAAACTTGCCTTGAGTGGAGCAGCATGGATTAGATAGGTAGTGTGGGCATTTCACTGGGTAGCCACTGCTATTATTCGTTTGGAGGGTTTGACATGATTACCTTTTTATGATGTTGGAAAAAAATAAAGTAGTAACCAACTTGGTAATAAATACCAATTATTCAAAGTATAATATTCCGTAAGAAATGTAAGTAGTTCAGTGTCTTAACAGTGGTCATCCTTAAAAACTCTCCAGGTGCCCTAGATAACTAAGTTTCGTTATTTCCAGTCTTCCCTCTAATACGTTTAGGGATTCTTAGGGAAAAATCAAAATAACAGATTACGTAGTTATCTAAGGCAAAATTGGAAAGATATAAATGTGACCATTGCACATTAAAGATTTAATGAAAGAAGACATTAGGAGTGCTAAAATCTGTTTCAAGTGTTTTGCATGCCGATGAGGACAAATAAAAAAATGATCCAATAATTGGATTTCAAACTTATTCGGGTTTTGTCTCAGGACATATTTGCAATTATTACTCTTTTATCCTAATAGCAAAATAAAAATGTGAATAGTCAATATAAAAATGTAATTCTGCATTTAAAGATACACAGTAACTATAAAAATAGTTGGGGGAGAAGATGAAAAGAACATACCTCTGAAAGTGGTATAGGCTTAATTAAGGACTGATAACAAGTGTCAAGACTTTATTAATACTCAGTTGCAAAGATAAAGTTCAGTCCTGCATCCCTTTCCCAGTGAGTAGTCCCACTGGCTTTTCTGGTACTACTTGTGAGCAAGGGCCGAAAAATTTTCAGCCTAGATTTTCAAAGCATTATGAAAGAACATAATACAATGTACGTTATTTATTCAGAACATGACTGGGTGGTGTAGCAATTTGAGGCATAGAATATCAAAGGAGTAACTGCAGTGGTGAAATCATAGATGTGATTCACATATTTTTCAGCTGTGACATTACATACCATGACTAGCTTTGGGCCTGGTGTCGCCTAGGTGATATGCTACAGCTGAAAAGCTTGCGCATGACATGTTGAATCATGTACCATAAAGTACTGCAACCCCCTTACACGCTCCGCACATTGATTCTTTTCTACGGTGACCCCTCATACAGGACATCAAAATGAGCGTAAAGAAAACAGCTTCCATTTTGTTCTTCCCCAGAGCAACATATGTCAAAGAGTAGCATTACTTAATACATATTTCTGAGTTTGTTCATACACAAAAGTGCTTGACTTGAAATGTCAGCATCCTGGTTTCTGGTGCCTGGGTACTTTCGTTTAGAATACTATGACAAATAGAGGCGCAGGATTTATGCCTTTCCCAAGATAACATAATTTTAATATGGAAGTAATTTCCACCCAGCAGGCATTCTTAATCCATACTGAGAGTCTCACTCACACCCATATAATCCCTTGAACTCAGTGCCAAAACCCTGGCAGTATACCATAAATCATGTTGCTTCTAGGAAATAAATTATTTGCTGTGGTGTACATAATGTATTATCTTGCCTGCTACATCCATGCTTCAGAAAGCATTTTATTCCATGGCAGCCCCCCTTCCACATTGCAAATAATGCAGCCATTAAAAAGAGGATATTTTTAGTATAAATTCACACACTAAATGAGATTAATTTCTCTTCTCACACAAACCAAAATAAAGGTTGGTTCAGGTGAAAAAAAATTCACATCTTTAGGCAAAATAAATAATGATGGCAGCTCCCTCAAAGGTGGAGTCATCAGGCTGGTGCTGGATATATGCATTTTCACATATCTGGTTAATGTTTATTTTGGGGCCTTTGTATTAGCTCTTCAAAACGTTGGGCAGAAATTCCATTCTCTCACCCAGGTAACTTATGGTTACCATAGAAACACGAACTAGCCCTCACTGCACATACTGTACAATGTGGTCAAATCAATGATACCACAAAAATCTAAGGGTGAGATTCTATGCCCTACTCTGTCTCCTTTATGATTCATAAAAGGGCCAGAGGGACATACAAGTACACTAAAAAGCCCTATATCCAGCTGGTGGAGGATTCTCCCAATGCAGGCATGGCAGAAGACAGTCAGAAAGTGGTCTCCTAAAGACAACTCACAAGCCCTGACATAGCAGGTGTATCAGGAGCAGGGCTGAAGCTGAAGTGGTATGTTGGTGTCAGATCCACGGCATACAGCATGGTAAAAATTCTGGGCAGTACTGTGACCAAAGAGGAGCCTCAGGAGGCTGCTCAGGCCCCCAGCCCTGAATAATTTACAGCGGGGGCCAGAGCAGCCCAGAGTCAAGAGGGTGCAAAGATGATTAAGCTTAGGTGGCTAGTTCAGGGCTGCTCTGTTAGAGGCTCAGCACAGAAGCTCACCCTAAGACCCTGAAAGGTGACTCTGTAAAAACAACATTGTGAGAGTTCCATGTTTATGGTCTGTAAGTAAATTCCAGACCAAATCTGAGCCGTTTACAAGTAAAATGATGTTACTAACTGCCAGTGCTAGAACCATGTGGGACCAGTGTAATTCCAGTGTCTTTATATTCTTCCCTGAAATTACATTTGTTGCCTTCTCAATGGTGTCACGAAGGTGGAAAGACAGAATTTGTTTCAGCAATTAGAATTTAGATAATAATTCTTCTGTATAAGTCGGAAAGGAATCTAGCTCACTCTCTTATAGCTGTATTGGCAATGCAACCAGGAGTAAAAGTAGTAAAAATGTATTGCTGCTATGAAAGTGAGTATATGTAACAATAAATACACGCAGGAACCAATCTGTTGAGAATTAGGATTCTGCACTTGATTATAATTTACAGTATTCTAATGGGTAACAGGCCCCTTCCCCAGCCAGAATCACACTGTAACATTCTAATTGTCTCACTTTTGTGCATTTGAATTGATCACCATAATGCTCCATTAATGTAATCTTTCATTTCTTGTAATAGGAAGTTTGTTATAGAGTACATTAGAATCTCACAGTTATGAACACCTTGGGAATGGAGATTGTTCGTAATTCTGAAATATTCATAACTCTGAAGAAAACATTATGGTGGTTCTTTCAAAAGTTTATAACTGCAAATTGACTTAATATAGCTTTGAAACTTTACTATGCAGAAGAAAAATGCCACTTTTAACCACCTTAATTTAAATGAAACAAGCACAGAAACAGTTTCCTTACTGGGTCAAATCTTTTTTTAAAATTCCCTTTACATTTTTAGTAATTAGTATAATACTGTACTGTATATGATTTTTGTTTGTCTCTACTGCTGAATGATTGCACAATTCTGGTTCCAAATGAGGTGTGTGGTTGACCAATCAGTTAGTAACTCTGGTGCTCATAGCGCTGTGGTTCTACTGGGTAGGATTCGAAAATGTAGTACGCTGTTTATCTTCCTGAATTTCTTATTGTTATTTCAGAGTTAAGAGAAACTGCTTAAACTTCCATTCCTGAATCACTTCACCATTTTCTTGGAAAATCAATGTGTACCCCAAACCCGTCAGTTCAGAAGCTGGCTTCATTAAACGAACGAATAAGCGTAAGGCTTAGCTCATTGCAGCAGCCAACCTGCTGAATCGGATGTAGTGTTCTCCCAAGGGTGAAATGTTTGGTTGGCCCAAATTATTTACCAAAACTCAGCGACCTGCTTTTATGTTACCATGTTCAGTCCACTGTAAAATACAACCTCGAGGAAATTCTTTTTCTGGATAATGTAGTAATATAACTCATATCTCTTTCTTCAAAGAGAGAGAGTTCTAGTTTCCTTCACACTTAAGGGCCAAATTGTACACTCAAGAGAAAAATCTACAAGAGGATCAGAAATCTGAATCACCCTGTAAGCAGAAATGTGGAACAGGGCCCCAGCCTCCTACATCTGGGGGGCGAAGAAGTGTAGACTGCCCAACGCAGAGATGTTCTCTGATTTTGGAGGAAATCCAGCAGATCTTTGGTCAGCTGCAGAGAGCTGATAATATCTTGTGCTGAGTCCCACTATTCCTCAGGCCTCCATTCCTACAGCAGGATGACTTTCTCAGGAGCCAGGCCCTAATTGCTTCTCTGCCTTTTATTTTCTGCCCCTCATTGAGAGAGCAGAGTGAGAGTCTGCATAAACGGATGCTGTTTTTGTCAGTCGTATTTTATGTGGGCAAACTCTTGTGGATTTGGAGGGGAATCATTTGGCATTGGCCAGACATGCCCTTCCCTATCATTCCCAAACCACTGGCTACCAAATAACTAGAGAGCAAACCTTTAAGCTCACCAGTTCTTTGTGGGAGGAAGCAATAATGTTTCATTGACTCAACTTACCCCCTCCAATAAAATTTGGGACAAATGAGATCTATTTCTGCTCCTTCCATTCTCTGCACTGGAAAAATGTAAAGGACTATTTGGGTGGCTCTCAGGAAAGTATGTTACTCCATGTTGAGATGTGGAATTAAACACCTCCTTGCCTTTTCAGGACCTTTTGTAATTGTGCTGAGCTAGCTGTGTGTACTACTGTTGACTTTCATTTTTTTTTCTTTTGTATGACAGTCTGGTGTGATGGGCATATTACAAAACTGCTTTCTTTCAATGTTTGTTTCACAGTCCATCACCAAAAGCTGAATTTGTAGCTAAAGCAGCTTTAATTTTCTGATTTGCTGCATGTGCAAGTGTATGATTGTGGTGGACTGGGGACGCGATCCTCCTCCCAGTCCAGAGGCCTGGTATATAGGGCACCTGCGCTGTCACAGGCCTGTTGCCACTAGAGCACATGCAAACTGATCTTTAAAATGCCTGTAGCCTACTGCTTTGTCTGATGCAAAGTTTGTTGCCTGTGATGCCCTGCATTCCTTCACAATGCTCTCCGCTGCACTCCCACTGCTGAGGCTTTTGCTCAGTTTTGCCTCTTCAGTAGCTGTGGAAGGGTTGGAAAATGGGCCTTAGAAGAATTTTTCATTCATTCTTGCACTGCTGCCAGCTTTGAAGATTAAGGTGTAAAAGTTGACAGTAAATTTCTTGATCTCTTGGTGTCAGGAAAGGGGCTAGATATTCTTTTTGGAGTAAGTGACTGTTGGGGAAAGAGATATCAGGAAGATGGAAAAAGTACGACTTTGTATTTATGGGCAGGGTGGATTTGATTTAAATCAAATCCACCCTGTCCATAAATACAAAGTCATTTAAATCATGATTTAAATCAATAATCAGGAAGACTCGATTTAATCATGGTTTTCTATATAAAAGTGCATTCTTGTTGGCTGTTATAACCTTAATATATATTCCTCACAACTTGGAGATAGATGTAGGCTTCACTTTTAGGAGGTATACACTATACATTTTTAAACAATGATTTATTTTGAAAACTTTTCAGATTAGGGTTACAGCTATATCAAAAAATGAATGATTGGTTATTTCACTTACTAAGGTAACTGAAGCAGATATTTATGAAGTCATTGGGAGGTGAACTATCCCTAATTCAACAGGTTGATCATTAATATTTGGAGGATTTTCTTGCCGTGCTGTATTAGGTGAACATCACCAGACAGACATTTAAATTTATTTAAAACAACAACGTTAAGTATTCTGGATTTTTTTCTTCAGCAGCAAACATATAATATTTTATCAAAACAGGCATATTTCCCTCACTTCTCATGTTTATATCCAGACTTCTTCTCCTTGTCCAGATCTTTTCCGCCCTCAACAATCTTGTGTTCATTGAACTTTTTGAAATTTTGGACTTTTAGAGAGAGGTAAGGGATTGACTCTGTGTACACAGATTTGCAGAGGCACAATAGAGTTGAGGTCTGTTATTTCTCACCTCTCTACATTTATTTATTTAAAAACATTTTTGCTGTTAACAAGCATGTTTCTTCCGGAGACACCAGTCCAGTCTGAGATCTGCGCAACTAAGCATCTCTGATGGTATCTTCTAGACTGAGCACTGAGTCCCACTGGGTAGATAGATTAATTTAAATAGTCCTAGGGTGACCAGATATCCTGATTTTTATAGGGACAGTCCTGACATTTGGGGCTGTCTGGATTTTTCAGACTTGCTGTCTGGTCACCCTAAATGATCCATACAGAAGCCTGTGGAACCCCATAAGATTGGTTCCCTAATCCATGAACTACCAGAACTCATTTAAAAAACTTTTCTTAAACATTACATGAATATATTGTCTCATACTATAGAATTAGAATTTATAATCCCTATTCCACGATGAGATATCTTTGAGCTATAATGTGTCTTAATTAAAACTATCTCTAGGTAGGTTTTTCCACCAAAAAAGCATTTTATCAAAAAATCAGTTTAAATACAAAAATGATTTGTTTGATTCTTTTTAAATAATTGATTTTTATCCACCCTGTTTATAGGCGCTTGCTGGATGTAAAATAGTGCTTTGAGGTGATGCTTCTGGCAATATCTCTGTTTCACTGAGAGTAGGTGGGAATCGTAGTGGGTGCTATTGTAGGAAAGCTAAAGGGAAGTTCAGTGACACATCTGTATAGAGATAAGCATGTGTGTAGAGTTAAACACTTGGATAAGTCTTTGCAAGACTGTGTATTAGAGCAGGAGTTGGAGAAAGGAAAGATATTTTAAAAAAATTAGGAAAAATATGAATTATTTTGCTAAATTTCTGAAATGTTGGTGCGTGCAATGAATTGTTGTCAGTTGAAAGAAACTTGTTTTTTATTTATCAAAGAACATGCAACTTTTTGACTAAATTTATAGGAGGAAGTTTACCATAGAATGCTCTAGGATTATATTTTTAAGCATGTGAATTTGAGCTGGAGATTTAAATAACTAGTTTTTTGTTTTGCTTGTGCATATTTCTATGCATGTTGTTCACCTCTGTTATTGTTTTAATACTTAACTTTCATTCACTGTGGTTTAAACTTGCCTTTTTACAGAAGGAGGTGCTTTAACTTACTGTAGGAGAACCAGAAGGGTGATTAAAGGTTAAAAGATTGCTAATGGATGCTGATGTGGAATGACCCAACAATAATACTATTTATGGCAGGCATATGGACAGTCTGACTGTAAGCTAATAGAAGTTGTGCATTTTCAGTGAATCACTGCAGCACTCCAGAGAGGGTGAAATGACTTGCTCTGATCTGTTTCAAGAGCAGAAAAAATAAAATAAACATATATATTCTGTGTCTCCAATCAATGATGGAGAGAGTAGGAGGATCATTCAGCGAAAGTATAATTTAATGTGTGCAGGGAAAAAGATTCATGGAAGATACTTCATGAGAAACCTTATTAGACGTGGATACTTATAGGGAAAAAATAGAACTCTTGCGAAGTAAGAGGAAGCTTGATTCATTTTCTTGTCATATAAGGGCTGTCTGAAACAATTTTTGTTTTCTATGTTCAAAGCAGTGTGTGTTCTAATGATCCTTGCTCTCCAGAAAGAAATTTAATTTTAGGTCATACTGTGTCACTTGTCATGAAACACTAGAACTTTGATATCAGATTAATACTGTCAGCTGTTGGCAAGGTTTGCAGCATAAAATTTGCTTGCCATTTGCAGAAATTTAATTACTTACCAAAGTTTTAAGAACTTTATTGATAAACAGATTTCTATTGGTCTATTTTATTTTTAAAATGTATGGCATTGAGTCACATCATAAATTATTTTAAAAGTGGTCTAAACTTATCACAATACTAACCTACTGGACCCCCGAAAAGCAATCAGAAGAATAGGAAATGAAATTACAGTCCTAAGGCCAAATACTGCAAAACTGACTGGGTCTAGTGTTTTAGTGCCGTGATTGGCGTCAGTGGGACTAATCACAACTGGAGCTGCTTGGAAAATGTTTTTTGTTGTTTCTGTGGAACATTTCAACTTTTTGCCCCAAACCAGAAGAATTTTGGTTGAAAAGCTTTCAATGAAAATTATCTGTGGAAAAAAAATCACTTTTCTTTAAAATTATATTTGTTTTAGAGATGGACCTAGACCAAAACTGTGGAACTGAATATTTCCAGGTTTAGGAGTGTTCATAATCTCAACCTGGATACATATTTGACTTTTTAAAGTATCCCCCATTGTTCCAGTTGGTTGAATGGACCCCTAGTCCCAACACCAAACTTTCAGAATGTGCAAAATTTGTATCCCTATTTTGTTTCTTGAGCCCATATCTAATTAATTTTAATAATATGATGTGTATTTTCTGTTAATGGCTTATGTTCATAAACAGCATGTGTGTGTGTGTTTTAAATATAAAGCATTCTTTTTTTACCTTTAAGAATTAAAAATGAACCCTAAACTATCAGACTCTTACAGACCATGATATTTTTTAGTTTCTTTCTAGCTTTATCTCCTGCCACTCACGGGGATACCGTGAGGAGCATTTTATTTATTTTGTTGCATCTTATAGATTCTAAAATAGTTATTTCCCGGAGGAGGGTTGGAATGTACACTGCGGTACCTGACGGTTAATTAAAATTCAGTGTTATTTGTTGTTGCTTAAATTAGTAGAGAATTGTTTCTAGGAAAGATCACAGAGAATAATGTTCTGAAGATCTCAAATTATTTTGAAAGAGAAAATTCCCATAGCTCTTTCCCCAAAAGAGCTGAGACAGAATTCACGTTCATTTCTACCAGCTGCACATTTTCCCATTTTTAGAGTGTTTTCTGCTGTCTTATACATTTTTAAAAGAAGACTATGAATATCGAAGAGCGTTGTTTCCTTAATTCCCTAGAACATTATTTATTGAACTCTACAGTACAGGAGCTGCTTGCACACCTCTTATGTGATAGTATTTTAACTCATCTGCCGAATGCATCCTCAGTAGGCTGGGCTACACTGGGGGAGGGCAGTAGGCTGGGCTACACTGGGCGGGGGGAGAGTGAGGCTTAAGTCGAAGTATCTTAGTTCGACTTACCTGGCCGTCCCCACGGCAGTGGGTTGACTGGGGCTGCTCCCCCGCCGACTCCGCTTACTCCTCCTGCCGAGGTGGAGTACAGGCATTGATTCAGGGATCGATTTATCGTGTCTAGATGAGACGCAATAAATCAATCCGATACATCAAGTGCTACCTGCCTATCTGGTGGGTAGTGTAGCCGTACCCACTGTAACTCCAGTCACTATAATAGAGTTACAGTAGGAATCAGCTGATAGTGTCACACAGGCCATAGGAAATCCCATTTAACAGGTTTTGTTGTATTATAAGCAATGTAAAATAATCATTTAGCCAGTCAATATCTACTGCTACCTCTCTCTCTCTCTCACACACACACAAATGCAAGAACCAGTATAAAAATAAGTAAGCTTAAAGCTATATTAATTAGTTCTCCAGATGTCTGAATCCTTGCTTTAGAAAACTGCACAAGAGCTTATGTGCTACTGAAATAAAAATTATTCAGAACAAAAAACTCTTTCATGATGCCCATCTGCCATCGTGCGCATTTCACTTTTCATATGGTAAGTAAGATTTCAAAGTAATTCTTTTAATCGCTGCAAGATGGTTTGCTACAAAGATTCTCATGCTTGGTACTAAGACTGACAACTGGAAGTGGGGTTTTTTTTAAAAAAAGGCAAACCCCAGGAGGCGCCCAACCCTCAATTTGCAAGGCAGTATGTTCATTTTCATTGTGAGGAGGAATCTTTAGCAGATTCATTCACAGACCCTTGCTTGCACATTTCCTCATCCCCTCTGTGAAGGGCTATAGGAATGTATGGAGAGCATCTCTGCAGCCTGGAGGGAGGGGTCAGAGTCCTGCTGTGTGGGATCTCTGTCACTGCTTCTCCCTATGCAACTGAAACATGCAGTTTTTAAACTGGCCTTCCATGGGCTGCTTCCAGTTACGGCATGTGAGGCTCCCCCTAGATTCAGGTTTAGCTATAGATATATTTGTCCAGATAAGTTTAGTACCTTCATGGTTTTAGGGGTTTGCTTTCAGAGTATCTGAGCCACCACAGCGCCTAATGACATCAGAGAGTTGTAAATGTTCAGTATTAAAACTGGGCAAATAATTATTATTTTTTGGTTCAGTGGCAGTTGTGAAATACTGAAAAAAAATCAGCTTGGATTAAGTCAAAACTGAAACTGTTTAGTGAATCAGATTGAGTGGTCTATTCCCTTCACCTCTCCTAGGGGAGGAATGGTGGTGGGGAGGGAGAAGGATTCAGGAGATGCTTTGCAGCTGGAGGAGAAAGATTGTGTTCCTGCCTTTCCCCTCCTCCAGCAATTAGAGAATCCCTTGTGTCAAGTTTGTTTACTTGGGCTTGGCAAGGCATCTGTGTGATTTGGCCTGTAAAAGGCAAGAATATTTACTAAGCATGAATTAAAATGACAGCATTACGATTATGGGAGAAGCTGATAGGGAGCAATGGAAGTTATTGTTTAAAGTCCGTCCTCTGATAGCTAACTCAGATAGCTAAGGAGGCATGTCATTCTCTGAATACTATTTTGGGTCACTGAATCGTTTTTCGTAGCTTGTTCTATCAGGTTTCACTTTGAAATTTATCCCTAGGGTTTCAAGAAAGAGTTATAAATACCATTTTTTCTGCAGTATGTATAGTATGAAGAGACTTCAATTATTGGTGCCATAAACTATAAACCTCTTCAACATTAAGTTCCATCTCAGCTTTTATCATCCCTTTATGCATTAATGTAATTGTAATTGCACTATAAACATCACTTCTACATAGGTGACGTCCTCTTTAATTGAAGAGAAGCAAGGGAAGTGCATATGCTTAATTCATCATCCACAATGGAATTTATCTTTGCTGTCCTCAGAATAAGTATTTCTGGAAGACAAGTAACCTTAAATTTTGTTTTATGATGCAAATTAGAAGTGTTTGTTTTAAAACAAATTATTTGGAAAAGCAATTTTTAATGGAGTTGTGCATCTGGTAAAGATACAGACTTTAATTTTCAAACTTTTCTGTAGTTACACACCTAATTCCAAATGTAGACACCAACATAAGTGGATTGACCCTCAGAGGCTGCTGATCACTACTGCAGCACCCATGGATCTCACTAAGGTTTTCTTTAAGTGCTTTGTAAAGACCCCAGTTAGGGTTTAGATGAGAGGGACAAATCGTTCTGAAGCCTGCTGGTGTGAATTGCTGTTTTGTTGTTTATATTCCAGTGCTCTTGGTGTTGTCTGCCTAAATATATGAGAACACAATCCTTTTTCCAACAATTAAAAAAATCACGTGATAACTTTTTAGACTTTTCTCTTTTTTGAGAGAGCTTGAAACTCAAAGTACTTATTAGCATTGCTGTCTTCTCTTTAAGGCTGATCCTGCAGTCTATACTCAGGAAAAACCTCCCATTGACTCTAGTGCTCTTAAATTTTCAAAACTTAAACCACAGAGTTGCCACCCACATTCCCAATTCTTGAGTCCCATATTTATCCCTGTGAGTCACCAGTAAATCTGACTACAAATTTGGATAGTCAGGAATTTGTTAAACTCTCTGCAGATTTCTTGTTTTTGTGTAGGAGCCCTAAACATGGCCCAGTACCACATTGTGTTAAGTGTTGAAGGAACACAGAACAAAAAGACAGTCCCTGCCTTATAGAGCTTCCAATCTAAGTGTAAGACAGGTGACAACAGATGGATACAGATAGACCCATAGGGGAGTATGAGGAAACAGTGAGATGCTATTTGTCAGCATAATAGGCTGTGTTTTCAGCACTGTAGCAACCTAACCAGTATTAAATTTTTGGTAGGCTTCAGGGCAAAGGACAGTAGTAAGGAGGCATTTGAAGGAGAACAATGAAGTGGTTTTCCAGAGGTTTACAGGGAGCTCCACCCAGGCATATGGAGCATTGCAACATGATTATGAGGTATCACGATGTCTTGCCATTGTGGTTATAAGTGTGCTGTTGCACCAGATAATGCAAGCATCATCATGCTGCAGTCAACAAATTTGTCCTACAGGACAAACTGACTAAAAGTGACAAGTGAAAGCTATCAGGAACACTGTACAAACTTTGCAAGTTGGTGCTACCTCAAGTCTAATCATATTCCACTAACTGCTAGTTCTCCTCCCAAAGCAAGTCATTTCAATTTAGGTTGCAATAGGGTGATATTAGTTTTGATGTGGACAATGGAGTCAATGTGAGCATGACTGATGTTTGATTTACGTGTGGAAATATTTGTATACGTACATTCATGTATAAATGTCTTAAAGAGCTCTGGTGACCAAAATCACTTGCTGACTTAAATTCACCCAAATCCATCATATAGCATGATTGCTGACTCCCTCTAGCATAGGCGTGGGCAAACTTTTTGGCCAAGGGGCCACATCGGGTTTGTAAAATTATATTGAGGGCTGGGTAGGGAAGGCCCTGCCCACAATCCAGCCCCCTCCCACTTCCCACCCCCGACTGCCCCTGAGAATCCCTGACCCATCCATCAACTCCCCAACCTTGTCCCCTGACTCCCCCTTCCACGGACCCTACCCCCTACCCAATTCCCCTCCTCCCTGTCCCCTGACTGGCCCAATCCCTATCCACCTTCCAGCCCCCTAACTTCCACCTCAGAACCCCACCCCCATCCAACCAACCCTGCTCCCTGACTGCCCCCTCCAAAGCCCCCCAGCAACCACCACCTTGGAACCCCACCCCCACCCCTCCTCTTACCATAGCAGCCCTGGCCCCCAGAGATCTGCCTGCACGGCGTGGCTGCGGGGAAGAGGCCAGTGCATAGCCCCGGCCCACAGGGCGCTCCCTGCGCAGCTCCGGGGGAGGGGCGAGCGCGCAGCCCCACCCCCCGGGGCGCTCCCTGCGTGGCGTGGCTCCGGGGGAGGGGCCAGCATGCAGCCCCAGCCCCCGGAGCACTCCCTGCATGGCGTGGCTCCGGGCGAGGGGACACGCAGTCCCGGCCCTCAGAGTGCTCTCCGTGCGGTGCAGCCCCGGATCCCAGAGCTCCCCGTGTAGCGCGGCTCCGGGGGCGGGGGGAAGCATGCAGTCCCAGCCCCCAGAACGCTGCCCGCATAGCTCCGGGGGAGGGGAGGGTGTGCAGTCCTGGCCCCTCAGTGGTGCCTGCGCTGCACGGCTCTGGGGGAGGGGCCAGGGGCAGCCTTCACTGGCCGGATGGGATGGTCTCGCGGGTCAGATGTGGCCCGCGGGCCGTAGTTTGCCCACCCCTGCTCTAGCATCATAGAAATGGTTTGAGTCTGCTCTAGGATTTTAGTGAGGCAAATGCAATTGATTGTTTTGCTTAACTTTTGTATGCATGTACACTGGAAAAAGTCTGAATAGATCCTGGCAGAAGGCCTCTGAGGTGGGAAGCAGTGTTGTAATATAAAATGGCTGAAACATCCTTTGTGCCATGGAATTATC
Source organism: Dermatemys mawii (assembly GCA_007922305.1). Taxonomy (NCBI): domain Eukaryota; kingdom Metazoa; phylum Chordata; order Testudines; family Dermatemydidae; genus Dermatemys; species Dermatemys mawii. The sequence continues at coordinate 191,488 of ML677395.1, read as the reverse complement.
CAGAGTCAGTTTCAGATCAAAAGTGAGTGGCACATGCTGGGAGAAAGACATGATTTAGGCTGAGCTAGATTTATGGAGGGTGGAAATGCAAACTCTGTCTGCCATTCCTTGGAGCAAACCTCTCCTGAAGTACACAGACTGCCTCAAAAACAGAGACTTTAAAAACTGTGGCCCTGGAAACTTCACAAGCAGACTAAAAGCTCTTTAAGAGCACCCTGAAGCCACAAGAGAGACTGCCATCAAGTTCAGGTGCTGAATGAGTCACATTAGTTCATACCATAATGTTTATTGTTCACATTAACCATATAGATTAAGTAGGACTTGCTTGCATGAATTCAACAAACAGGATTTGGCTCTTTGTGTTGCCGAGACTAATGCAAGCCTTTGATACTTCCATGCAACCCAGGGAGATCAAAATATCCTCCTAGTTATTTTTCCATGATGATGAATATCTGTACTCTTTGTAAAAACCCAAACCATCTCCACAATAAAAATCTCTCTAAAAGTGAGCCTTCACAATCAGGTAAAGCAAAGAGTATTCTATTCTGGGAATCAGGCCCCATTCCCAGTTGGCCCCTAGACACTACTATAATAAACGTGATAAATAATAATACACTTGCGATATTAACTGTGAAAATAAATAACATAACTTGCAAAAATACAGTGGCCTTTTTTGTATTCTGTAGCTGACTGATTTATATTATTTTATATGTATTGATTTTTCTTACATTGTGTATATTGATTTTTCTTAATACACATCATTCTTAAAAGAAAAATCAAGGGAAAAAAATCAAGTAGACAAGTTAGAATTTATTCTCATGAATCTTGTTTCATGGCTGCTGGTGAGATGCTTTAACACACAAGGGACTATGGAGCTCCAAGGTCTTATATTATAATGGGGGAAAAAAACCCGTCCATCCATGTAGACTGAGATCAATATATTTTTTGGTGTGTTTAGATTGATGGATTAATTTTATGACAGATTTAATGTTGGATTGGGATGCTGTTTATTTTATTGTAGATGATGTTAATGCTAACATTTTTGCACTGCATTCAGTTTTCTAATTTTCTCTGAGCACTGTTTTATATATTGCTATTACTGTTTTCATTGTGGTCATTAATTTGAATAAACCATAACAGTGTGAGCATTTTAATACTGCCATAAATCAAAATACTAGTGGCCCTAAATATTTAAAGGTTTTTCTGAAGGAGTATTTGGTTCATTTCTTTTTTTCATGCGCCACGCATAAGGGAAAAAAGGAAATATTACTAAACAGCCTGAGAGATGAGATTCTCTTCACTAATATATCTCCTTTATAATGGCTTCCAGATAAAAAAATATAGAGAAATATTAATGCACGCTCACTCCTGCACCCCACACTAGAGAGGTCTTGAAAAAATCCTTTTAGAATGGTGTGTTCCAGTGAAGGACCTGATTCCGTGATACGATAAGCACCCATTATTCTCATTGACTTCAATGGGAGGTTACGGCACTCAGCATCTCACAGGAGGAGCTAACCATCTTACAAAAGGAGGAAACTACCTTGTAGAATTAGGCCCAGAATAAAGTCTTGTACTGAACAGTGAATAGTAACTGAGGCAAAAGTTTTAAAGACTCCTGTAGAATTTACTGCACAAGTGAATGAGGCAGTGGATCATTCACTGTGCAGTGAGGCTAAAATAACTACTGTACTGAATAACTGCTTTATCCACTGTGCAGCAGCCAACCTGTACACCCAGTGTGGCCTGATAGCCCTTCATGGATTTGGAGCCCTCTCCATTCTCTTACAGGGCAGAGAGAAGGTTTCTGCAGACTAGCTGCGTAGGAGAGTAGTTAGCTAAGATGCTTTTGCAGCCTGCAGTATGATGGGATATTCTACTAAGGGGGAAATGTTTGCGCCGATGGTTGCCACTCCTGTCCTGTCCAACTCCATTTTGGAGCTGTAATGGATGGGAAGCTCAAGCCATCTGGCCTTTCAAGTTTCTCTGCAACTGAGCTGTGCAAGTTTCTCTTGCAACAATAATAGAGGATGCATTGAATATTCTGTATGATTTTTGTTTGTTATTCATTAATAGCACAAACAGTAATATGTTACAGTTTGCATTTAACAAGGAGAGCAAGCATAGAAAATAGTAATGCTTTCAGCAGAGTAAGGAGCTCTTACTCCATCCCTCACTGGATTACTTTAATACTGGAATATAGTTAATAAAGGCTCTACCAATATGGGTGAGGTGAATAAAGATGTTTTGCTCAGTTTTCCATGTAGCGTCATGATGGATCAGTAAGTCATTCCTTAACTGCTCGAAGCAGTGGTACACTGATGATAGTGAGGGTAAGATTCAAAGGTCCACCGGACTCAGGTGTGAATGAAGTATGAGTGCAGTGTGTCCTTTACCATATGCGTTATCGACAGAAGCAGAGAAAATAGATGCATGTTGCTTTTTCTTTCATCACTGTCCCACAATTCTGCAGGGACTTTGATGTTGCCTGATACCGTTTTCAGCAGAAAAAAAAGCTTTTGCAGAATGTATTGAGGCCTCTAAAGTGTTGTAGCACATTGAACACCTCTGCTCGGAGAGTCTAAAGGCACCTTTGTTCTCTAGTGAAAAAATGTCACTCCCCCCTCCCCCCCCCAAGATGAATTCAGGAAACTTGCCAAAAGGGAGAGAAGATCAGTCAGTGGTAGCAACAAAATATCACAGCTGCAGAGGAAGAAGAAATGAGAAATATAGTGTCAATGAAATATAGAAAGCTTGTTTATTTTTTGCTTGATATAGCAGACATACTGGCTTCTACAATGAAAAATAAATAAAGGAAAAAGGGCTTCTAAGAGACCTTCATTGTGATGTCTCAGAAAGGACTCCTGAATTTCAGACTCAGTTTGACCCCATACCCCTTCCCGACCCCATGTAGAGGGAACATGAGTTCTTCAGCTCCTACTGTAGTCCCGAGGCAGTAGCCTTGGAGGAGGTGAAGATCATTCTGTTCCTTTTAGCCCTGCAGAACCCAAACTTTTCCACTTTGGATTGCTGCTTAATTTGCCCCTAAATCAACATATTTTCTGAGATTTAGTAATTCATTGATTAATACTTTAGCTTTGGAAGCTTGAAAAGACAAATTCCCACATTCTACCTTTAATTACCTGAATTATTTATTTCACTAAGTTATCAGCACTCTTTGTGGGGCTAAACTCCTGTTCTTCCGAGTCTTCCCCATCTCTCACTTTTTTCCAGCTGCATGTCCATCATTTTAGACTGTAGAGATGTTCTTCTTTATAGTGATTGACAAGAAGCAACAAGATGACATGTAGCTGACCAGGTTCCTCTTTTCTATGGCTGTCGACCAGAGGAGAATTCTTCAAAAATTTCCTCCTGGTGTTAGCAATGTTGGGAGCCCTAGTGTAAACATGCCTACCACATGCCAACTGCATTTTAATCTCAGTATTTAAGTATGTCAAGATTGCAGTAGAGAAAGGTGGCTTTCAACCACCTTTGAAGCCTCTTTATCCTTGGCCAGTTCAGCACCAATCTCACAGTATGGATTAGAGCAGTCTGATGGCTGCTTCAAACTGTGGTGGCTACCGACAGACCACAGGAGCTGTTCCAGTCTAGAGCAGAGGGCAGAACAGGCTAGGCTTCCTGTTCTGTTGCCATGCTCTTATAGTTGGATGCTGCAGCAACTCACAACTATTGAAAGAGGAGCCAACAATGATGATGCATATGGGATCAATAGTGAAAAATGTAGCACAGTTAATAGTTTGTATATCTTGAAAGCACAATTAGTGCCCATGGCCCTTTCCATGAGGTGATGGGAGCAAGAACTGGGAAGGCGAGTGGAGCCTTTTAGACTCTAGAAAAATAAGAAGATTCACAAAAGAACCAAGATAGTTATACAATGCCATTGTAATACCCACATCGTTATGTGCTTTTGAAACTGGGCAATTGCTGGAAACCCACAACAGAAAATATAACACATTCCATCACAGATGCTCGCCAATAATACTTGATGCCCATTGGTGGGATAAAGTAAGCAATGTTGATGTGTTACACGAAAATGGCCATCAAGCTGGAGAGACAATGATTTGAGATAGAAGGCTGAAGTGGTTTAGACACACTATATGATGCTAAAAAAGTTTGCAAGACAAGCCCTTGATTGGCTAGCACCAACTGGAAGATGGAAAAAAAGGAGGACAACAGATGACATAACTAATATGGCTACCCCTCTGATACCAGATGACATAAGAAAACCATTGGCAAAGATGCTGCTGTCATGGAAACAGACTACAGTGGATCAGGAAAACTGGCATTAGGCAGATGGAAGTGGAAAAACTGGGTTGCTTGAGTCACAAGGTATGAGAATCTATAATAAATAATATAGCAGCTCCGTGCTACATAAGGCTTCTGCTACACAGTTGGAATCCTTGATTGGCCAGTTCCATGGCTTTACGGCAGCTCAGCTCAGGGATACTGGTACACAGTTACTCTAATGGATCGGAACATCAGACCCATCATTTTGTTTTCAGAAAATTACAATGTCCAAGCCACAAGATGAAACTTTTAAGAATACTCTAACTGTAAATTGTGTACCTTGCTGCATTTATCTCAGCAAGCATAGTTAGAAGTTGACAGTCATAACTTCTCAATCACCTTACATGATTTCTCTTAGGGTTAAAGTGATGTACCAGATAGTTCCATCTGTCTCCCAGAGTTACTATTGCTTTTCATTTGAGTCAAGAGGAATATCGACATATGCTGTATCTGGGATTGCCTAGAGGAGGACAGACCATTAGAATTATCACCAGCAACACTTTTAGAGCTACTGAGCTAGATCACCATTTTTCAAAGGTCTCAAATAGGTTCTTAAAGCCTCTGTACTCACTCTCCTATGGTAGAGAGGCAAATAAATCTGACACATTGTTATCTAGAAATTGGCTTGCACTTCTGCAAAACATTATGGGGTGAATGTCTTCATTTGTGTAGATGTTGTGACAGAGGCAAAGTCCTCAGAGTAGTCATTGAAAATAGTTTGTAAATATATTTAATGACTCTGCAGATTGCTAAATGGCCTCCATCAATTTGGACTAGTGTTGCTGAAGCTCTATCCAGATAATTTTTTCCCTACTATTCGTAAACTTTGTTTCTGTGCTTAGTTACAGCAATCTGGAGACCTACTTAGAATGACTAGTGTTCTGTAGTGGAGTTACCAAATAATTGAGGCTTTTAAGCCAATTTTATAAGGTATTTTTCGTGGTGTGTAGAAAATGAGTATAAAGTAGGGGACAGAGAGTGCAGTTTGTCCTGTCTTATTTTTCTCTGCACCTATGTTCTTTTTCTGTAAAGTGTACACTGAAAGCTGCACAAGAAAATGAAACACTAGAAATGGAATGGCTGGCACCCAGGCCTGTTCATCTTTGGTTAGTGCTTCAGCCTGTTGGCAGAAGGTCACTTTCTCAGTCACAAAGTAGCATAGCTAAAGTACAGAAACCAGTGGATTTACACAGATATAAATCTGAAGTAGTTCAATTAATTTTGTGGGATTATTCCAGATTTAGATTGGTGTGTGAGTAGAATTTGGTCCCAGCACGCAGAGAAGCAAAAATGCTATCTATCTCTTGTGGGGGCAGTGCTGGTTTAGTCCAGTTTATTCTTCTTTTTTCTCGAGAGTGGGATTAAGTAATTAAGCATTGGACAGAAACAATTAAGGATTTAAAAATTCCCAGTCCAACCGTCTATCTAAAGTAGATAGTGTGGAGTCTTACTGTTTTAAATTACCCCTAATATGACATAACAGTCATATAAAAGGATAAAGTCTGCAATCGCTGAGAGACTGGCTGTAGCAGGAGGCGTTCATTTTAAAGGTTCGCAAAAGCAAACAAGCCAAAGAAAGCCATAATTCTCTTGAAGTATATGAAAACAAAGCAAAACTGAAATCTTCCTGGTAATATGTGGTAACTTTACAAGGCTTCAGATACTTTGAATTATTTGTTAGATTTCGATCAGTGCAGTGTTGTTATAGACATGTCAGTCCCAGGACATTAGAGACACAAGGTGAGTAAGTTAATATCTTTTATTGGAGCAACTTCTGTTGGGGAGAGAGACAAGCTTTCGAACCATGCAGAAGAAGTCAGTCCTGAGTTCAGATCAATCTAGTGGCAAGCTAGGTTGATCACGAGTAGTGAGGAGCCGGGTTCCGTTGGTTGTGACATGGTGCTTCAGGGAAGTCTTGGCAGGACGAACCTGAAGTTTTATGGCAAGGCATCCTGTTTATATAGTGAATTTTTTTCATTGGGACCAATGAGTTTTGCACCATCATGCTGTAATTGTTGTTTGACCGGTGCTTGTGGTTTTTAATTTTTTTTTAATTAAGTTTTCCGTGGACTTATTTTATGCTGGTTTTTATTACAGCTATTTTGTTTCCATTGATAGGTGTCTGTCTTATTTTTAGAATTGTTAATTTCCCCTTTTGACATTTTAATAGGGGTGTTTCGCAGCATCCTGGTGCCCTTGAATTTGTTTTGGGGCTGTTTTCTTTTTAGAACATTTGGTTCAGTGATGGCTTTTACATTTATTTTTAACACACACATTTCTTATTTACACACAAAACAACTGATTTACACAGAACATTTTGAACAGGAACATTAAGTTGCAATACAAAAGAAAAATAATCATTGCATTCTTTTACTTATTTTAAAATGCTAAACCTACAACAAAGTAGTGACTTTAAAAGGTCTGCTACTGCCTTGAAATCAGCCCAGACACACATTCCGGCTGATGTATTTTTACCAAATGGCCTATTAGACCATTTGTTTTTGCTGTTCAAAAAGGGTGGCTGGCAGGATGTGATCAAATCATACACCAATATATTTAATGCATGCTACATTATTCTTTATTTTTCATTTTCAGTTATATAAAATACAAACATAAAATCCTATTACTAGATCTTCCCCTTTGACTCCTCAAGAACAATTCCTGAGTGGGTCATATTCTATATGCTTTATAGCAATATACTGAGAGTCAATTTGAGCTTGTGGTTGTAATTTAATAAACTTTTTTTTTTTGTTTAGCAGCACATACAGCAAACATATTTTTATCAAGCAAACACAGGACAATATTAACACAATTAGTAATGGGTGAAACATAATAGACAATATGCCTTCATATTTCGGGGACCAGCCTGTAACAAACGTTGTACCAGTGATAGGCTGTTAGTTTTTTATTTTAGATTTAGCAATTTTTAGCAAGTGTTTATATGCATGTAATATTTGAATGACATGCTTTTTTATATTTTTTTGTGTTTGTTGTAAAAACTGAGGTTTTTTGGTTTTTGACAATAAGTGATCAGTTAGATTGTGCAAATTTAGGCCAAAGGTAACAGAAATTAACTGGAGTGGTGGTTATAGTGCTTTGTGCTTTTTTAATGTATAATTTATTTATATTGCTAATATAAAATACACAGGCATTACATTTACATTTATTTATTGAGGGTTGGCTAACGCTTGTATTTTTTAAAAATACTGTTTTTTAGAATGTAACACGTACACATTCTCTCATAAAACACGTGTCACATTTTTTAGTTTGTTTTATACATGTTTTTAATGATGTGTTTTTGCTACATGGTTTTGTGTAGCATGTGGAACAAGGAACAAGCACACCCATTTCTGAGAGATTTTACTTTGTACACTCACGGGCTGTGTAATAATTTTTTTTTTCTCTAGCCTACTGACGCATAACTTGGGGTAGCTGAAAAGATTCCATGGTTCATTTTGGGAGTGAGCTTACTTTTAATATTTTTGTTTTTATGACTGTTGGTGAGCAATTTTAACAATACTTTTATTTACTAACAAACTAGGCTTAACCATGATAAAACATATTACATTTATTTATATTTGTAGGTGTTAAACAAGGACCTTTTTTGTTGTTTTAAAGATGTTAATACCCAAGCATTTTTAGATATTACCCTAAAATTTTGTGTTTAATTGATGCTAAACTAAGAGTTAGCATTTTAGTACATTTTTTGTCCAAGGCAGTTTTATTTTTTAATGTTATTTGTTGCTTATATAGCAGCTAGGAGGTGGTGTTTAGCCACCACTACATATTTTTATGTTGCTTTTAGGTTTTTTTAAACTTATTTGTACCAAATTTATAGTAATATTTGCTTGTGAATGAGATGATTTTGCAGTTGTCATAAGGAACTTAACTTATTTTTAATTACCTTTAGGTTTATAGTGTTTTTAAGTTTTTTGCTTTAAAACCAACTTTTTTTAATATGGTGTTTACTACATTTTGTTTTGATTGGCCATTGAAGTGTTGATGTATTTTATTTAGGCCGTTATAATAGGAAGGGAGTAGGGTGAGTTAGATTCCAATTTAGACACATTTAACTGAGTTCAGTTTATACCCATTTTTTTCACTAATAATGGATTTAACAGTTTTTTTTTTTTTTACTGGATCATTTTGAGTTACAATTTTTTTTTCTTTGGGGTACCTTTTTTGAATGCATAGTTTTTACTTTAGGTTTTGGTGCATGTGTTTGGGATCTATAGGTTCAATTTACTATGGGGTATTGGACAGTATTCCACAATAATGGTTAGTATTGTTTTTGTTTTAACAGGCTTATTTTTACTGATTGTGGGTAGCTGGAACTTTGTGGTATTTTTGTAGGGACCTTCTATTTTAACCCCTATTTTTTAGTGGTTTGGTAATTTTGTGGTGTTTATAAGGTGAACCTTAAGTTCCATTTTCCCTTTTTAGGCATACTTATTGGCATTTTTTTATGCTTTTAAGATTTTTATTATACCATTTTATGAGGATTACCAGATCACAGGTAGGAATTCATGTTTGTTTGGCAGGAAGTGAATTATTTTTTTAAATATTGGTTTATAAGGAGGGCTGCAGATTTTTTTTATGATTGCTCTAATTATTTGGGCACTAAAAGTTTCCAGAGCAGGTGAAGACACACCTTACACTGGAGTTTTCTTTTTTTCTGGAATAGAATAGGACTTGTGCTCAGGTTCCGGGATGTTCTTTTTTCCAAAAAATTTAAACATTATATTTAATGTAAACAATTTAATTTGTGAAACGTACCCATTTTAGTTTTTTAGTTATTTTAGTACGGTATACCAATGGGCTAAGGTGGTTCACTATTTATTTTTATTTTAGTGAGTGGCTCCTTGTCCCCATTTTAGGGTACACTACTTAATCCCCTGTTTCCCACAGTTCTGCTTTTGTGGTCCTTTGTTTTTAAATTTCGTTGTTTGTGTGTTTGATGGCCTGATTAACCCTTTACTGGATGGTGGTTTTATTTTCTTGTAACTGTGTGAGCCATTGAAAATAATTATACTGAGTTATATTAGAGCTCTTTTTTGACCCTGTACCAGGTAATTAGGATTAATTATTAGGCGCATTTGGATGTCCAAACAGAATTTGAAAGGGTTGAATTTTTGTTCCTAGTTTATTACTGTTCCAGATGGCAGCCAAAATTAGAGGCAGTTTATTTGGCCAGTTTTTGTGTGTGTGATTTTATTACTTTTCAGGGCTCTTTCTTAATAGTGCGATTAGGATGACCAGATAGCAAGTGTGAAGAATTGGGACGGGGTGGGGGATAATAGGAGCCTATGTAAGAAAAAGACCCAAAAATCAGGACTATCCTAATAAGATCGGGACATCTGGTCACCCTAAGTGCGATTCATGCACTCTATTTGGCCCGAGGACTGAGGCTGGTGTGGTATATGAAGCTTTTGTTTAATTCCCAAGGCTAGTATTGTAATATTTTTTAATTTTTTTTTACAAAGGCTTCCCCATTGTTAGAATCTATTATTTCGCGGGTGCCATATCCACATACTACAGTGGAACGAGACAATACCGCAATGATCAGGGTCAAAAAATATCGATTGCGATAAACGTGGGGTCGTGGTATTGTGGGGTTCCGCTACATCAAAGCAGTGCCTGCTGCTGCCATCGGGAGCCCCCTGTGTTATAAGCGGATTCACGCTATCACGGGGAGCGGTATTGCGGGGTTCAACTGTATCTTATTTAAAAACTTTTTTTTGCCATTATCCTGGTGCTATTATTTTTAGTAGGAAATGCCTTTCCCCATGCTGAAAAGGAATTAATTATTACCAATAAATACTGGAATTTTGTCTGTCGTCTTGACAATTCATTAATAACATTCATTTGAACCCTGTGCCACGGCCCAAGCCTTTGTGCATTATGGTTTGCCAGTGTAGAGGACAAGCCTTGTCCTGAGCGCACCGCACACAATTTCATACCCATGTTTTAACATAATTTTTCATACGCTCCCATTTTGATACTTGCTTTAATCTTTTTAATTTTTTCCCCATTTCTTTATGCATAAAACAATGCGTTACATTAAGTAACTCCTGTATTTTATATTTTTTGGAATTTGGTTAGGGCGGTCTGTAGTGCCATTTATTGACTGTCAGCACTGACATTCCTTTTTTGACTTCGGGTTACAACTGCTCTGTCATGTTGTCGGGCTGTTGTATTTACCCCATAATTTTAGGTGGCCTTTATACCTGTTTCTTTACTGTGTGTCTTTACATGTTGCACCTTTAACTGTTTAGGGTTTTTTGTTACTCACTGGTAAATTTATTTTCATTCCTTTGAATATGCAATATTTATTTGCTGCTTTTTACCATTTCTATACCAATTATGTATTCAAAACTGTATCCCCTTTAGATAAAAATCACTGTTTGCATAAATATACATGGGCCATGGGGAATTTTCGTATTACCTTAAAACCTGATAAATTGCATGGAGCTTAACATACTGAGCCGATCCATGGTCTAAATGTCCCTGCATGACTTCCTCTTCTAAGTTAGTGGCAGAATATTTTTAAATGTGTGTTCTAAGAAAATTGAATTTTCCGAGCAGAACACTTAAAGAGTGGTCATCAATAGAGGCTAGCATTTCTACCTATGCCCTTACCTTTCTTTGATTTACCTGGGCTTTTTTTGTTGTTCAGTAACTATATTCAGGTATGTAACCTGAAGTAACACCAACTCAGTCTTGTTTGAGGCTACTTTGAACGCTGTTTCCTGAATTAATGACAAAACTTTTTTTGTTAGTTTCTGTGCTTTAGTTTCCACAAATATTAAAATGTTATATACATATAAAAACAGAAAAGGCTATTTTTGTGGGCTCAACTGGTTTAGCATATCTACAACATGCCGAACGGCAATAGTTGGTCTGTTATATTTTTGGGGCAACTGACAAAAGGTCCATTGTTGCTCCTTTATTGTAAAGGCAAACTGATCTTGTGAGCCCAGATGTAGGGGTATGTCAAAGACACAGTTGGCCAAATCAGTAACTGAGAAATATTTAGATGTGGCTTACACTTTTTGTATGACCTGTGTCATATCAGCCACAATAGGAGCCATCTAAATGGTGCCTTTATTGATGCTTCTGTAATTAATGGTTAAACACTAGGATTGGCTGTTTGCCTTTAGCACTAGCCACACAGGGGAGTTAAAAGGGTGAATTCGTTAGTGGTTTTATTTAAAAACAAAATAAAACACCAATTTATTTTAAACCTACAAAACAGAGTTTTACAAGCCAGGTGTGCTGGTTTAGGTTTTAACACAATATATTTATACACAGCTGTACATAGATTACATTTGTATACATTTGGGGCAGTTAAATTTTAAGAGAACCCGCTTATGTATTTTTTAGTAAATTTGACTAAATTGTTTATAGTCAAATGATTTAAATTAATTTTTTTTTGCCTGGATTATTTACAGACTTTTTTTTGAAGAGGACCCATTTCCCCTTCAGAATTGCTACAAAGAAACTAAGAATTTTCTTTCTATAATAGTTTTAAATTTTTTTTACAACATTTAACTGCTTAATATGTTTAGCCTTTATAGAGTTAACTTTTTACTTTTTTTAAAAAATTACTTATTTCCCAAAATGACACCTTCATTAATTCAGATATTACCATTCCAAGTATAGTTTGAGGGATTTGAATTCCCCATGCCTGTAGGAACTCCTTTCCTTACTCCTACCACTGTGCCCCTCAGGTGCTCCCAACCTGTTTTTTAATCTCTATTTGGTGCCCGACTGCTTGTCTGGGCCTAATCCTGCTTTCCTCGCTGAACTGTTCCTTCCATGGACACAGGCTTTGTTCTAATACCAATTTAGCAAGGAAGGTAGGTGAGCTTCTTAACTAGCCCCCATACCTCCTGGTACCTTTTTTTAAACATTTTTTTAAAAATTGTGAAATCACAACAATATCCCACACTCCCAAATTCTTCCGAGTGAGGTCTTAAAGAAATCTATTCCTTATTTGCCCATACTTGTGCTGGGATTTGCAAAACACAAAAAGTCTATACCCACTAAAAACTGTGCCTGACAGAGCAGGAGGCTGGGAACGCTAACCTCCCTACATTTTGGGCTCAATTCTGCTATGACTGATGGTATATTCACCTATGCAATTTTTTCCCAACAGACAGGTTGGAGCGAAGACTCTAATCCTCCCCCTATTGCCTAGCACTTCTACGACTGGGGGTGTGCACACCTGAATGATTGATCACTTTATACGTATGGTGTACCTTTTATTAGTATTTAGCAGTATTTTCAACAATTACAGTGCATGTCTTCTCCCTTTCACAATTCTCCACCAAAAAATGTTATGCTTGTAAGGAGCACACAGGATTTTTTTCAGTCGAAAAGGCAACACACCACATTTATGGAAAATACAACAATTAGCATATGCATTCAATCTCTCTGTCTCCAGTCAATGTCATAGTTACCAGTCTGAATCAATCTAGTGGCCAGGTAGGTTGATCATGGGTAGGGAGGAGCTCTGTTCTGTTGGTCACGGCTCAATGCTCTGGAGAAGTCTTGGCTGGATGAACCTAAAGTTTTATGGCAAGGTACACTGTTTTTATATTGTGAATAAGATGAGGAAGACTTTGTAGCACCTTAGAGACTAACCATTTTATTTCAGCATAAGCTTTCATGGACTATAGCCCACTTCATCCAATGAAGTGGGCTATAACCCATGAAAGTTTATGCTGAAATAAAATGGTTAGTCTCTAAGGTACTACAAAGTCTTCCTCATCTTATTTATGGATACAGACTAACACGGCTGCTAATCTTAAACCTGTTTATATTGTGATTTTCCTTCACTGGGACCAATGAGTTTAGCACAGTCATGCTGTAATCAATTGTTGCTTGACGAGTGCTTGTTTTCTTATATTGTTTTTTTAAAATAATTATTTATTTATTTTTTAAATTAAGTTTTCCAGGGCATGATTCCATGCTGATTTTGATTACAGCTATTTTGTCCCAGTTGATAGGTGCCTGACTTATTTTTTGAGTGATAAATTTGCCCCCCTCTGACATTTTAATAAGGGCGTGTTGCAGCCTCCTGGTGCCCTTGCATCTGTCTTTGGATCCTCCCTAAAACATCTGATTTTGTGATGCCCTTTACACTTATTGTTTAACACACACATTCCTTATTTACACACAAGGCAGAACTGATTTACGCAGAACATTTTGAAAAGAAACATTAAGTTGCAATGCAGAAGAAAAACAATCCTGACATTCTTTTATTTATTTTTAAAATGCTAAATCTAGAACAAAGTGGTGACTTTAAAAGGTCTGCCTTGAAATCAGCCCTGACACAGATTCTGGCTGATGTATGTTTACCAAATGGCCTATTAGGCCATTCCCTTTTGCTATTCAAAAAGGATGACTGGCAGGATATGATCAAATCATACATCAGTACATTTAATACATGCTATGTTATTTTTTGTTTTTCATTTTATATTCTATAAAATACAAACATAAAATCCTACTACTACAGTAGTATCTAGCCCTTTATACACCCATCACTCTCAGTAATACCAGGTCTGTCATCCCCAAGGGAAAAGTGTATATGCCATCTTGAATAATTCAACTCAGGATTAGCTTCCTGTACAATACCACGGCACTGAAATATAGTTACTGTGGAAACAATCATAAGCTTATCATCAAAGATCAAGATGCAAGAGTTGATGAATAAGAATAATGGAAGCAGATTACATTCAATGAAAATCATAACACAAGTCCTAGAGACTAGATTTAACAGACCAACCTCCTATCTAGATCAGATTTATCTCATCCAAAGCCTTTTGCAGCATTTCCAGCAAAGGCTGGTTGTCATCCCATTTTTATGAATGTAAACACATGGATCATTTAGTTCCTTTGTGCAAGATAACAGGGTGTTTTCCTTGTACCCCCACCTCAGTTAGCCCAGTAAGCCTCTGAAGCACACCTCATATAAAGTTTTTTCCTCCTGCTCTTCTTCTCCTCCTGTTAAATCTCAAAGTCCTTCACAATCACCAGTCTGAGCTAAATGCAGATGAACAAGATGATAATCAAATTACATTTCAACAGATAGATGGATAAACATCTTTGGTCTTGCTGGAAAGCAGTCTTTCACCTCTGCTGGGGATTTCATGCCTTGATACAAACTATAAGAACATACTTCCAATATATATGTATACACATAACCCTTTACAATGATATTGATAACCATTGTGACACTCGCTTTCCTTTGACATCTTACATGAGATTCTTTGAACCAGGATGTACATACCAATTTCTTTAAAATTTATTATTTGTAGCGCAGTAGTGCATTGGAGCCTCAGTCAGGACCAGGGTCCTGTTGTACCACACACTGTACACATTCAGAATAAAAAGATGGCCTTTGCTCTACCATGCTGACAATCAAAGAGGAATACAACAAATATATGGGGGAGCGCAAGATAAAAGTGAAACGACGTGGCAGGCATAATAAGGAATGGTCACAACCTGGCAACTGCCTACCCATAAAAAACAAAACAGAAATGGGCATCTATGCTCACTGTGGTCCTGTTTTTCAGTCAGTCAGTGTATTATCTAACAAACTGAATAACTTTTAAATATAAAAATTACCAATAGTGCTCATTTAATTTTAAATACAAAATTTCATAAGATAAAATACATGGTTACTGACTTATCTCTCAATTTTTTTGAGTAAAATAAAAGCACAGATCAGATATACATAATCACTATAATTATCTAGTTTACCTTTATCTCCCTGGTTAGCTATGGAACATTAAGCTTCTCCTTATTTCCTTTATCTCTCTTTAAAGTAGAATATAATTCATACTGTGAATGTGACATTGGTTACGTTCTCTGTAACAATGGAATTAGATTTGCCACTTAGCCCACCAAGCTATTATTTCAATATGAACTCACAATATAGTTAGAAATTCAGTGAGCTAAAAATGAACACCCTATATCTTAGACTGTTTTCATTTCATGAACGTGTATCAGTTTATAATTAGGCTAATATGACTGCTTTCCCCCCTTATTGTGCCCTGTGACATTAGGTGAAAAGCAAATAGGTTTTTTTAATAACTGGAAACTCCCTGGATCCTTGAACTTTTTATACTCCACTATTAAAGGGATTTAGTAATTTATAATGTAGTCAATCTAAACAGTGAGTTAAAAGTAGTTGCAAGTACAGTTCTACATCTGCTTCTGAGTCTTCCTGACAATTTTAATAGACTTGCAAGCACACTTTCATATTTTTTTTAATATTTTTTCTTCTTGCTTTGAAAGATTCACATCATCAACACAGGAAACTGACTGACTGGAAAAAATCTTTTACTGACTCTACACATACTCCTGGCAAACTAAAAATAATGGAGAAAAGTATTTTCCCAAATTTCATTTAATTATAATTCAAAGTACTAAAACTAGCTATATTAGGGAAAATACTTTTTAGATAGGAATGTGGGGAGGTGGAGGGGATTGGTAAGGCTGATTCCCCACTCTGGCACTTTGAGTGCAGAAGGTGGGGGCCCACAAGGATTCTAAAAGTAAATACTGGCCACTTTAGGCTTGTTTTCAACTTCCAAGGTTACAGCTTTTCTCTGACCTTGGATGGGTAGATTCTGTCACTCCCCGAGTGCAAAAAAACCCTTTTGGGAACCCAGGAAGGCATACTTGGGAATTCATTCCTGTGGGGTACCCTCAAGCCCTTTCACCCTCCTCCTCACCCCGGGGAAGAGCTGAGAAAGAAAACAAAGGAAATCAGCTGTTGCTACCAGCTAATTAAACAAGGTATGCACAAACCTCTTAGGGACACCAAAATCCAATCTTGTTTTTAAAAATGTAAACTTTATTAAAAAGAAAGAAAATACATCTGGAATTTAGGCTTTTTGCTGGTTTTTTTTTTTTAAACAATTACAAGGATTAAGTATCAAGATAGCTTCTTGAGGTTCAGTTTAAAGGTTATAAGCAAAACAAAAGAACCTGGGTTAGCACAGAGGAGTCCACAAGCCATAAAGAAATAAGAGATAAACCTAATCACTTTTTCCTAGACATTTTCTGATCTACTTGCATATCTGGGGTTTCAAATGAATAATTTCTAGGTATGATCTGATGATTTGATGATACCTAGCCCACAGCTTTTTACAGCATAGTTCCAGCCCTGTCCCTGCTCTCCGGGAGAGCAAACAGAACACAAAGGGGAAGTTTTTTTCCCTCTAATTTAAAAAAGTTCTAGCCTCCCCATTGGATCTTTTTGGTCAGGTGCCCACTCTCTCCCTTTTACCTGTGAACTTTTTAACCCTTTGCAGGTAAAGCAATTGGAGAACAGGTACTAACAGGGATTTTATAGCTAACTGACTGGCTGGGTGTCCATAAAAGGGAGCTATTGCCCCACCTTCATTTATCACAGGGATGGATGATTTTTATGTTAATGCTGTCCTTTTAGCGGGGTTCATGAATTGTATGTGTGTCTCTCTCTCACTTTAATTTAAGGAGTTTTTTTCCACTGTTAAGATGGCAAAAAATTACAATTACTTTTTTTTTTAAATAGAGCAGTGGCTTTGCCATATGTCAATTAAGTTCAAGAATATAAAATTAGTGTGTTTCTCTATGCATAAATGTTGACTTTTTAATGGTGACCAGTCACATCATGCAGTTGTATCTGTGATATCAGGGATTTTTCCCTATACTTTAGGAACACTGATACCATTCTATGGTAATCATAGATTTATGTTTATTCTTAATAACTTTCATTAATTTCAGAAGGCGCAGCTTTGTAACTTTGTTCATTATCATTAACTTCCTTAACTGCAGTGGGAGTTTTAGGAGCAAATTACACAAAATAATGGGCATCCCTATGAGATCTTAATTTTCCTTTCTGTTCACTGTCTTTAAATACTTTAGATTGAGTCATTAATATTTAAACAGAATAGTTAGTATTCAGACATAAATCAGATGTGATGTAATCACAGCCATTCGTGATGGTGGGGGCGGGGGGAAGCAGACTATTTAAGTACAGAAAATGTGTTCTACCCATCTCTTATAGTTCTGCATGACTCTGAGAAACAGATTTCTTTATTAGCATGTTGCATATCACCTAATTCTTTAGTCTAGACACTGATATACAAATACAATTATATTTCAAAGTTGCAACACGTTTGATTACTTTAGGTTCAGTTTTCTCACAACTTGTGTATAATTCAAACTTCTAATTTCCTACTTCTTATTTACATGGTGCATATCTGTGTATTACACAGATCCCTTCAAAGAGTTCATTTTAAGAGAACTCTCAGTCTATTTTAGGGATAAGTCCTTTAAATTAGATGCATAAATGTGTATAAAAATGAATTAATTGTGCCAAAAAATTTAACTAATCAGTTCTTTAGACTTTTAAAAATATACCTTAGTATATTTACTATATGTATATACCTTAGTATATTTACTATATACCTTAGTACAAACACAAAATATATCTAATTAAATATTCAAATTGGAATTAATGTCAAAAATGTATTTAAATCTTCCTATGCCTACCAAATACTACCCATGTAACCTTCCCGTGCCCCTCCACAACAACAACAAAAAAATCATTGATGTTGGATTAAAGGGGAGTAACTCCTCTAGTGAAAGGCTATGTGACCATCAGAAATGCCAATCTGTTGATGTAAGAGCATATGAGGTCTCTGTTAAGGTTTTGCATGGCAGCATGAGTTTGAAAGTGGGGGTACATGCTGCTTTTGGTTCCCATTGGAGATGGAAGAGAGAGCCTTATGGAGTATTGGAGTGTGTTATTGCCAGTGTTTAGAGACAATATAAAGGTTGAAAAGAATACAGGAGACTCTTCCCTCAGCTGCTGTTTGCTATACCTTTAAGGTTTTACATGAGAGAGGTGGGTCTTGATGCAACCTGAACTGTCATTATACATGTTTTATTAATAACAAGCTGACAAATTGGGTTCTTGTCAACACACCATCCTCTCTTCTGATTGGTAGTGCATTCAGTGACGTGACTCACATCTGTCACGAGTACTTTGTTCTTTCTCTGTCTCTCGTCTTCTCCCTAAGGGAAGAATTTTATGTCATGTGGTGTTTTTGTTTTGGTGGGATTTTTTTTTAAATGTACAAGCTATTATTTTAAGTTAATGAAGGCAGGTTGAAGAAATACGCCTTGCACTTACAGTAGAAGGTGGCAAGGTCTGTGGTGGTCCTTAAGTCCTAGGGGAGTTGGTTCCACAATATCAAATAGATCCCCAGAAAAGCTCTATCCCCCACACAGACAAGCTTTTACTCTGGTGGTAGAAAGTCCCATTTAATATGAAGAGCAGAGCTGTCAACCATGGTCCTTATCCCAGAGGATTAATCAATATTCTGGGTATTCTGTGTCAAGGCCATTGTATGCCTTGAAGGTAAAGACTAAGACCTTGCACTTAATATTCTATGAAAAGCCAGTATAGCAAGAAGTCTCATGTTCTTGTGGTAGCTCATGTTGCTGAAGAAACATGCTTCAGTGTTCTGAACTTGGTGGAGTTCCCTAAATCTGATGGCTCCACCTCTGAACTTTCTTCACAAATGATCTGTTCCCACCAATGCCCACAGGGATCAGAGGGTCCAAGCCACCAATTTCCCTCCACCCGTTTGGATCTGCATAGCCCTACCTCATGACAGTGTTACTCAACTTTCTTAACTAACCTAATCTCTTGGGACCTTTTCCAGGATTTCCCTCTCCCTTTGTGTATGAACATGCATTTTTCTCAGGGCATTCTCTGTGAGCGTGATAATGAACATGAAAATGTAGGGTTTCTCTCTCTCTCTCTGCCTGAACAGAGCTGAGAAAAACTGAAGTTTATGGAAAAGAGATACAAATCCAAGGTAGTGTGCTGACAGATATAATTTATATCAGGAAGTGAGATATCCTAATGAAAATAGGTTTAGTTGTTTTAAAAAGGCATACAAATATAGGAATACTTTTCAAAGATGGGATTGGTGGCCAGATCAACTTGCCATACTCCTGTGAAGAGTCCTCTTGATTTGAGGCTCTGAGTGAGTAAAATGAGTAGCACCTGGAGCTGGATGTGTCAAGGATTTTCTATTTGAATAGAGATTTTTACTGGCAAGGTCATTCAGTTCACTAGTGGCCAAATCTTGTTGCCATCTGATGGGGCTTTGGTAGTCTTTGTGAGGTAGCGGTCTCGGTACCACTCACTGAAGGGATGTATTCGTGTCATAACTAGCATATTCATTGGCATTTTCCATAGCAGCACCACAGACGGAATGGGCTTTCAAACTAAACGAGCATTGTGCCCTTAGGCTGAATCTCTCCACATCAAAAATAAAGCAAACTGGTGTGGTGAGATGGGTGGGCTGAGCTGACCAGTCCACATAACATGGCCACTATAAACTATGGCTGAGCAGCAGCTCCCATGGACTTCTTCATTTTGAGATCCCTGATCTCCCTGCCTTTGCTCTTGGCCTTAATTTTTGAATTCACTCCTCTTGGGAAATCTGCCATCAGTTTTAAGAGTTTATTTCAAAATTGCACACAAGACGGGACGGGTGGTGCAACAGATTCCCATGGTTTTTTTTAAATTACAACAGGCTATTAACATTTTACCTGGAGTGTGGGCTTTGCTGGTTGACGCTTAATATTTATAAGCTTCAATTAAAGGCTCTGGAGATTTACCTGATGCCACTGTCTTACATTTCTTCCTTCAGTGAAGCTTTGCTACACACAGTAGCTGCTTTTGAAGCTTTAGTTTCAAATAAAAACACTTTTATTTGAACACAGGCTCTGTTCAAATAGGGATTTGTAATTTAAAAATTAAGCTTTGAAGTTTCAGAAGAAGCCACAGGAACCTGTGTCTCAGAGGGCGCAATCCCAAGATGGCTGTTAGGCTTTTCTGAGGACATTCAAAATCCTGCTCTCAAATTCCACAATTAAAAAGGCTCGGTCAGATAATTCAAGCCCACAATTAAAGAGGGAATAAAAAGTTAATAGACTTTGAATTTGTCTTTTCTTTGTGATATATATGTACAAGCTTAAACAAAATGGGGGGTTGGATTTTAACAATCTCCTACACTATTTGTAACCCAGACTTTCAGCTGGTGCATGAGAAGCAAAAAATGGAACTGACTAGAGAGGGTGACTATTCTGTTTTTGTTGTCTAAGAACACTGGAAAGGGCAAACAAAGTGATGACTAGTCATTTAGGTTTTTGTAGGTCTGTGTTCTTTACGGTGCTGGTGGGATATTACTGATCCTGATCTTTTCCGCATATGTGCAACATGCCTGAGGTGGCACATGACCGGGATTCACCCCCCTCCCCATTAGTTCCACTGTTTTGATCATTAACTTCCCTGACTTCCGGTGGGTACTGATAGGGAGTGCGATGTAAATGCTGTTCCATGCCCCCCAGTGCTCCTGATGAGATCATGATTGGAGCATTAAGAACAGGTTGGACAAACATCTGCCAGGGTTGGTCTAGATTCAGGTGGGCCTGTCTCAATGCAGGGGGTTGGACTAGATGAACTTTCAGGGTCCCCAGCCAATAGTGGGTCACAAGAGTGACTGGAGGGCTCTGATTGGCCATAAAGAGACAGAACTAAATGGGTGGAGGGACACTCATCACCACTTCACACAAAGCTGTCTTGTTTTACTTTTGAAGGTACTGATCCTGCGAACAGGTGTGGTAGTGCAGACATCTGTACTCTCACAGACTCCTGTGGAAGTCAGTAGGTCTCTCAGTGGGCTCAGGGATCTGCATAGATTAGCACATCTGGCCTGGAGGTCTAAAAAGCATTTTAGGAAAACTTAAATGAAACTAAATATTACTGAGCTTGAACAACTTGAAGTTGGGTGAAGGTAAGGACTGCACTCCTCTTTTAAACTCCTCTTTGAAGCACCATTGCACTAGGTTAATGTTACAGCCAGGCTATTAGCTCTTCTCCTTCATCTTATCTTGCATGAAGGAGGAGAGTCCTGTGACAACAGTGAGCTATATTGTCAGAGAGCGCTGCATGTGCTCAAACAGCCTTGTTCTACTAGCATGCTGTGTCCCTACAATAGGAGAGATGAGTATGTGTGAAGGAGCCTTAAGCTCATGTGTTAGGAGAGGAGTTACTTCACATCTGAGACTGGAGGGGAACAGGATAGATTATCTGCCTCCCTTCTTTGGTTTGTTCCAGGATCTTTCATGTTTTGATAAGCTTGTAGGGGCTTGCTGGGCTAAAAGAGGATGTAGCTGGTGTTAAGTTGGATCTAGGCAAGATCAGGCCTCTCCTCTGAAATCAGGTCACAGTTGGTACTAGTTTAGTTGCCATTCATGTACTGAAGCTTGAGGCTGTTGGCTATAGATCCTCTGTTTTGGGTGTAGGTGCTGATAGTGGGGTTGATTCTAGGTGCCTAGTTCAGGGGTGGGCAAACTACGGGCCACATCCGGCCCACGGCCCCTCTCCCAGAGCCGCATGGTGCGGGCACCGCTGCGGGGCCTGGGGACTGTGTCCCCCCCGCCTCCAGCTGTGCCACGCCACGGGGGCAGCACTCTGCGGGCCGGGGCTGCGTGCTTCCCCCGACCCCCGGAGCCGCGCTGGAGGGGCAGCACTCCGAGGGTCGGGGCTGCGCCGTGCGGGGAGCGCTCTGCGGGCCGGGGCTGTGTATTCTCCCCTCTCCCCCAGAGCCGCACTGCGCGGGGAGTGCTCTGGGGGCCGGGACTGTGCACTGCCCTGCTCCCCCGGAGCCACCCTGCAGGTGCAGAGCTCTGGGAGCCGGAGCTGCACGCTCCACCCACCACCCCCAAGCAGCTATGGAGGGAGTATGGGGGGGTTCCAGGGTGGTGGTTGGGGGCAGGCTTTGGAGGGAGCAGTCAGGGAGCAGGGTGGGTTGGATGGAGGTGGAGTTCTGGGGTGGGGTTCTGAGGTGGTGGTTAGGGGGTGGGAAGGTGGATAGGGGTTGGGGCAGTCAGTGGGCTGGGAGCAGGGGAATTGGGTAGGGGGTGGGATCCTGGGGGGTGGTTAGGGGTGTGTGGAAGGGGCAGTCAGCGGACAAGGTTGTGGGGGGTTGGATGGGTCAGGGATTCTCAGGGGGCAGTCAGGGGGGCAGGAAGTGGGAGGGGACAGTTGGGGGGCGGGACATGGGAGGGGGCTGGATTGGGGGCAGGGCCCTCCCTACCTGGCCCTCGATATAATTTCGCAAACCCGTTGTGGCCCTCGGGCCAAAAAGTTTGCCCACCCCTGGCCTAGTTGTAGGAGTGTTCCTGTGACAGTGCTCTATGATGAGATTTGCCAGATCTATGATTTGCTAGATTTTCATGATAGGATTTGGGAGAGTGTGGAACAGGTTCCTTGAAGGGACTCAGGCTCCAGTTCTCCAAATTCCCAGGTTTTAGCTATTATGCTGGCTTTTGTCCAGAGAGTTTGCTGTGGTGGCCCTTTATTAAGGGCAAAGCTTGATTAATGGAGTGGAGGGTGAGACAACGGATACATGTGTGCAGAAGGGATGGTCAGTTGTGGTTTCTTTGTAGGGGGCAGCAAGAGGAGAGAAAGCAGCTTTCTCGTTGTTGTGACAGTGGAATGTCTGCGGTTTGCTACTGTGGTGATAATGTTTCTACATTGAAGAAGCTGAGTGCAAACATCACACTTGTGTGATAACTAGCTGCTCTAGTGGTACTGAAGATGGGGTTGGACCAGCTGGTCCAGCTCAATAGATGGCAACTGAGTAACTCTATAGCTTCTTGGCCTAGGAAGTGAGAATATATGAGGCCAAAATCTGATCTGTTTTACTGTTGTAAATCTGAAACAACTCCGTTAATTTAGGGGAGAGGCTCCAGATTTACACATGTGAAATACAGTGTAGAATTAGGACTATGATTTTATACTGAGGGTCTCCCTTTAAAGTCAGGTACCGTATCCACTGCACACGTACTTCTTATTTTCAGATGTCATTGTGCATCTTGTGAAAGATGTCAGTGTGCATCCTTGATTGAACAAAAACAGTGAAATCAATTTTAAATAAGAAAATGGGATTTTTATGTCTGTCCACATCTGAATGATCGATTCTTCACTTTGATGTGGGGCTCCCCTTTCCATCAGTTCAGAGCCAATATTTAACAACATTTGTCTTCTAATTTCCAGTCAACGTACAGCTGCTGCCTCTGGGCTTGGGGGCCGAACATGCAGCCATTATAAATTAGGTTGCATAGATTGTCAGCATTCTTGGTATAATATTTATAATACAAAACAGAGACTTTAAATTTACGAAATTGCCCAGTGTTAATGATGTTCAGAATGTGTGTTGCTTAACACTGTGGGCCCAAAATTGTCCTTGGTAGAAGGGTACAGCTTCCACTGAACTAAAGGAATATTGTCCCTGTGCATCTGAGGACAAAATTGAGCTTGCTGTGTTTTAAATAGGTAATGTACTTCAGTCTCTGGCAACAGTGGTACACAGCAGATGATTTGCTATGAAGTATTTTAGCTCACTCCTTCCTAGGATACACACTCAGATAGATAGAAATTGTGGGTGCAAATCATATTGCAAAATCTGGCCTTTCTCTGTGAGAAGGGGAGGAGTTGGTGGTTATATTACTTTTATTACTATAAATGACTGACTATGTAGAGAGCATGTACTACCTTGTGACTTGTGCCACTGCTTGTTCAGTTGTAAATATGAGATTAATACTCTTTAAGATTGCTTGATATAATAAACTCTGGTTTGGGTATTTTCTAGGTAAGAAATTATAGTTACAAGGTAATAATTGAAAATTAACAAAATCAGTAACTGGCTGCAGCAGTTTAATTTTGTTTTCTTTCTCTCTCTATGTTGTGAAATTATTTCACTGCTAGGAATACATGGTGAAGCTTTGAGGGTAGCAATATCCACATATTGCACATACCTGCACAATTAATTTGTGCAAATAAGATATTTTACGCACTTCATTAATGTGTGTAAAACACATGTTCATAGGTAACCTTTAAAAAGTTCACATTTACCCATAGTTACTGAATAGTTGTATCTTAGTTACCACCATGGTATTTTTTCTTTACATTTTCAAATATATTGATTTAAATTACAATACAGAGTACAAAGTGTACAGTGTTCACTTTATATTATTATTTTTGATTACAAATATTTGCTCTTTAAAAAAGATAAAAGAAATAGTATTTTTCAGTTCACCTCATACAAGTACTACAATCTCTTTATCATGAAATGTGACTTACAAATGTAGAATTTTTTTAACATAACTGCACTCAAAAACAAAACAATGTAAAACTTTAGAGCCTACAAGTGCACTCAGTCCTACTTCTTGTTTGTCTTAGTGATTGGCTGAACAAGTTTGTTTATATTTACGGGAGATACTGCTTCCCACTTCTCGTTTACAATGTCACCTGAAAGTGAGAACAGGGATTCACATGGCTCTGATGTAGCCGAAGTCACAAGATATTTCTTTGCCAGGTATGCTAAATATTCACATGTCCCTTCATGCTTCAACCACTATTCCAGAGGAGATGCATCCATGCTGATGACAAGTTCTGCTTGATAATGATGCAAAGCAGTGTGAACTGATGTACATTCATTTTCACCATCTGAATCACATTCCACCGAGAGAAGGTTGTTTTTTCTTTTTTGGTGGTTCAGGTTCTGTAGCTTCTGCATTGTCGGGTGACCATATTTTCCTGTGCTGAATATGAGACACCTGGTAAAATTACTCTGATTGCCATTGAACTCATTTGAATAAATCAGAATTAGGCCGTGCAAACATTCAAATTAACATCAAGTTGACTGAGCCCCTGTAAAAAGAAATATTGTATAGTTGGAATCTTTTAATTTACCTTTTTATCTTTAAGGCTTTAGGGTTCACATGGAGGGGATGACACCCACCCACCCCCCAGCCCACTACACACACACGGGGAGAGGTCTCTTTCACTCACTCTCACACAGGGAGGAGGTGGGAGGTGATTGACTTACCTGACCCTCCATGTCCAGCGCTCTCTGCCCTTCATGCCAGGCTGGAGATGGAGATGGACCCGCCTTTCCTGGTATCTGGTGCCACATCTTCTAGAGGCAACACATGGAGGGCATGCAGGGTCACATGCCCCTTCGCCCCAGATTTCTTTCAGGATTCACACCACATTGTTGGAAGGAAGGAATGACCTGGCCTGTGTCTTTGCAGAGCTCATCTATTCTTCCCCCGTACCTGTGTGACTGGAAGCAGCTTGTTCCTTCCTGCCCACACAGTGTCGAAAGGCAACTAACACCTCCAGGCTGCTGCTGGCCACTGACATAACCCTGACTCCTCCTGTCCACCGGCTACAGGGGTTAGCCCTAAGGATGCATTGTGTACTAGGGCCCAGGGAATCTAACTGCAAGGGCTTCAGTGAACCGGGCCAGAGAGGTGGCTCAGCAAAGGAGGCTGCCTAGGGGACGGAGCAGCCCTTCACTCTTTGGGGGCAGGACCCAGGACAGTGGTGGGGCAGATGAAGAGGGTGCTAAGCCTCTCCCTTGGGGCTGTGGAGCCTGCAGGTTTGGGACGTGAACAGGCTGGAAATCACTTCCCCCGCCCCCCGCTCCAGAGCTTAGCTGAGAGACGAAGAGGCTTCCCCATGCTAGCGCTGTGTGGGGCTTTAACACATGCAGGGATTGGTTCCTGCTGGTCAGCACCCCAGGCCAGAGGCCTTGGCTTTTGCTGGGGCACCGGGCTAGCCAGACGCAATGTGGGGAAGGAAGGAGCCTGCCAGCCAAGCTGTTGGTGACTTGAATGCGCTGACCTAGGGGCCAGTTCTCTGCACAGTGCTGGAAGTGAGAGACGCCCTGTCCGGTGGGATATGGAGGAGCAGTGGGGCTGAGGAGGGTGAAGAGGCAAAGCAGAGAGAGGACAGTGAGAAGGGGGAGGGGCACGTAAAGGGCCAATGGGTGCGTAGCAAAGGTGAGACACTACTGGCTGCTGCCTGGCGCCTGCCTGCACTCACCAGCCTCTGCAGCATGTTGCCAGCGCCAGCTGGAAATGGGATGGGGGACGTGGTCCTTCTGGCCAAGAGCCAGCACGCAGCGAGGTCTGCACTGATGGACCAGCAGGGGGAACAGCCTGCCCCACGTGCTGCATCGTCATCCAGCCAGCCACCCCCATCCTCAGACACTGGACCCCCCACTCACCGCTGGTGGGCAGGCAGCTGGCGAGCAGGGATCCCGTCAGTATTGATGAGGAGGGGAGACAGAAAGTATGGCTCACTTTGCCTGTTTTTAAGAAAAAGTTGGGACACCTGCAGGAGGGCTTAAATATGGGACTGTCCCTTTTAAAAATGGCATGTCTGTTCACCCTACTGCACTGAAGTGTTGCTTTTTTAAGACTTCTGACAGCGTTTCACACCTCGTCCCTCTCAGATTTGGAAGGCACTTGAAATTCTTAAACCTTAGGTCGAGTCTGGAGCTAGCTTTAGAACTTTCACATTGGTGTCTTATTTGCTTTTTGTCAAATATATAGTGAAAGTGTTCTTAAATTGTACAACATATGATGGCTCATCATCTGAGACTGCTGTAACCCAAAATATATGGCAGGGAGTGGGTAAAACCACAGAGTAGGAGACATACAATTTTCCCCAAGGAGTTCCAGTCACAAATTGAATTAATGTTTTATTTTTTTTAACGAGTGTCATCAGCATAGAAGTATGTCCTCTGGAATGCTAGTTGAAACATGAATGGGCATATAAATAGTTAGAATACCCAGCATGTAAACACCTTGCAACACCGGCTACAAAAATGCCATGTGAATGCCCGTTCTCACTTTTAGGTGACAGTGTAAATAAGAAGCGGGCAGCATTATCGCCTATAAATGTAAACAAACTTGTTTGTCTTACTGATTGACTGAACAAGAAGTAGGGCTGATTGGACTTGTAGGCTCTGAAGTTTTATGTTGTTTTGTTTTTGAGTGAAGTTATGTAAAGAAAAATTCCTACATTTGTAAGTTCCATTTCATGATAAAGAGATTGCACTACGATATTTTAATGCGGTGAATTAAAAAATATGATTTCTTTATCTTTTTTTATAGTGCAAATATTTGTAATCAGAATAATAATTTAAAGTGAGCATTGTGCACTTTGTATTCTGTGTTGCAATTTAAATTAATATATTTGAAAATGTAGAAAAACATCCAAAAATATTTATAATACGTATCAGTTGGCATTCTTTTATTGTTTAACAGTGTGATTAAAACCACAATTAATCATGATTAAGATTTTTAAATCGAGTTACTTTGTTTTGAGTTAATCACTTGAGTTAACTGGAATTAATTGACAGCTCTAACTTTCATGTCAACTACCGCATACAGAAATAGGAAATGCCATTTTGCTCTTCAGCCTTCTTGTGGTGGCATATTTGTTTTCAAGTAAATAAACAAAAGCTATCAAGACTTTTGCAATGCCAAACTGTCATATATGCCATATCTAAGGTACCCAATCAGAAATGTGTAATTAATGCAGGAATGGCTATTTTATTGGATAATACATTCATCATGGTATAAATGAAAGCTAGTTCTATAATCCCAATGTTGTTTGTGACATGAATTATTTAACAGTAATTGCTACATTTAATGTAAATTTGAAGATTATACTAAAGGATGGTTTTGAAAAAATATTTTCATCCCAAAATGTGTTCCATGTTGACAGTTATGTCAGGAATATATTCAAAAAGGTTTTAGAGCCTATTGAAAAGTGTTAGAATTGCTGTTCATTGGCTCAACGATGCTCACTCCATGAAACTTTTAAAATATATATATTTATTTTTATTCTTCTTATTCTCTTTCAGTCCCAGCAAAAATGCATTGTGATCTTTGCACTGGTGTGCTGCTTTGCGATTCTGGTTGCGCTGATATTTTCAGCAGTGGATATAATGGGAGAAGATGAGGATGGACTCTCAGAAAAGAATTGTCAAAATAACTGTCGGTAAGAGGTAACAAACAAAACTTCTATTTTGGGGCGGGCGAGGACATCAATGTGTTTGTATAATGATGCTTATTAAAAAAGACATTCCCAGCATGCCGTGCCCTTTATTCTATGACATTAAGGTTGGTTTGTTAACTCTGGCAAAATAAAGCAGAATAAAGAACTCCTGCAGCTTTCCCTTTCCCCCTTATACACAGGCAGAATGAATATGAAAGAGCCATAATGTTGTTCTGAAATAGATTGTTCTCTTTGGCCATCATCAACACCTTGCAGTTTGACCATTGACACTATCGTCAGTTTCTCAGAATTCTGCAGTGCACCAGACTGCATTGTATTGACTGTAACTACTTTAATATTGCTTCTCTTGGAGACTCTTTTGGAAACTAAATTTTAAGCTGCGAAGATGTGATTCTTGGCTTTGAGAGTCCGTGCATTGACCAACTTGAGCCCATACCTGTGAAATTTCAGAGAATAGGACTGAGGTGGTTCACACAGCTGGTAGATCTGCATATCCCTCTCCCCGGATACTTTTGAGCAAGACTGACAACATTTTTGCAGCACTCTTGCCCTCAGTGTAACTAACTGCTGTTCATTACACCCAGACCACTGTGCATAGGATTCTGGGGAGGGCAAATGACATGGGTTATTTTGTGATCCACTGCAAGCCCCACTGACTCATATTGAGAGCAAGTGTGGTTGAGGGGATGGTGGCTGTGATGTCTTCAGATCTCACTCAGACTTCTGTTGAAGTGCAGCCCAGTTGCAGATTCCTTTCAACCCTGATGATTAGATTAGATAGACAGCAGTCTCTGAAGCCCTCCATTGGCTCTCCATTTTCCAACCCATCCATTTCATGCTTCTTGTCCTGACCATCAACGCCCTTCACAACTGTCTTTTCTCTACTTATCCACTCTTCTCTTCCATTGTCTTGCTCAGTGCCTCTCCACAGTGACTGAAGCCAGTATTTTCAAACCATAATCATCTGCTTCTTCCACAACTGTCTCCACTCCTCCTTCCATACTGCATCTTACACATGGAACATCCTCTTGGTTCTTAAAAACACTTCTTTCCCCTTTTCAATATCCCTCCTCTGAGACCCACTTCCAACATGTCTACAGAACAGTGGTTCTCAAACTTTTGTACTCATGACCCCTTTCATGTAGCAAGCATCTGAGTGCAACCCCTCTTATAAATTAAAAACACATGTTAATATATTAAACACCCTTATAAATGCTGGAGGCGAAGTAGGATTTGGGGTGGAGGCTGCCAGCTCGTGACCCCTCCATGTAATAATCTTGCAACCCCCTGAGGGGTCCTGACCCCCAGTTTGAAAGCCCCTGCAATAGAAATTAGCCAACTGACAATGATT
Organism: Dermatemys mawii; assembly: GCA_007922305.1. Classification (NCBI taxonomy): domain Eukaryota; kingdom Metazoa; phylum Chordata; order Testudines; family Dermatemydidae; genus Dermatemys; species Dermatemys mawii. Next base: position 161,867 of record ML677395.1, on the reverse strand, counting down.
AGCTACAGAGCTTGATGAGGAAAATCAATATGTATTTTAAAAATAGGCAAATAAATCATGGGAATGTTTTACCCCTTATATCCGGATTTGCCTTTCTTTGCTGTCTTGAGTTGTGAGATCTGTGGAGCAAGGCCTCTCTGGACATACCTAGCACAGGCTGGTCACTGCCATGATATAAATAATAACTGAATTATTATTTTTTAGATTGTTTGTTTTTTTCACGGTTGTAATTGCAGACAAATGGGGCTAAAGCTGTACTTTATTCTTAATCTCTCTTTGTGAATAATATTGATCCTATGTACTATTCTGTGTAAATAGATACATACTACCTTCTCTTCCTGTCTGGTCAGAGGACCAGATTCTAATCTTTGCTGGTGTAAATTCAGTTTACACCCATTGACTCTTAATTTGTATAAAGTCAATGGAATTTCTCTGCATTTACAGTGATGAAATTGAAATCAGACTTTGTCTTTCACTGCATGATCTAACTGCTAATACTTGACCCAGAAAACGCACCAGTGCTGTCTGTATAATTTGCCTAAAGTTTTCCTAATGGCATCTGTCACTACAATATCTGAAGTGCTGACCACCTGCTAACATGGATTGTGATCCAGTCCTGCTGGATGTGATGAAATTGGGCTTCCTTATGTATTTAACATATTGTTGTCTTAACTAACCTAATGTGGTGCAAGATCAATTGCAGTTCCGTGGCATATCAGTAATATGTTGGGTAAGGACTCTGAAAAAGTAAGGCAAGAATTATTGAATTCTTATATTTCAGCTGAGAACTTTATCTGAAATTCAGGAGCTGCAGTTTACACGTGCAGGATGTGCTGAGGCAGATTGGTGAAAAATCCAAAGCTCCCTTTTCTAGATAGAATTAATGTGTATATGTTCTTTGACTCAAGTTTGTCCTTTAAATAGCTCAAGCATCCTCGAGATTGCATAGGGGACATGGTGCTGTTGCTCAGATGAAATCTCAAAGTTTTGTTTGTCTCTCTTGGAAGTCATCTTTAACTTTGAGATTTTTAGCATAATTTGCCTCAAGAAAATTCTGATATAAAAAAAACAAACTACTTATTCCAAAAAACAGCAAAGGAAAATAAACATTTTTGACCTGTTTTCTTGATGTTGGTCTCCTTTTTATAGCTACTGAGTGGGTTCAGAATATTACCAGCCCCATTTAGTAATGTTTTGTACCATTTATAAATTAGAAGACTAATCTGCGAGTTTTAGATCTCTTCTACAAAAGGCATTTCTATGTAACCTACATAAAATGGCTATTTGAGCGTATAAATTTATCTATACAGGATGCTTCCTTCAACATCAGGCATGTCTTCTGTTAATCATTTCACTTTTATTGTGCAAAGACATTTACTGGATACCTTGTACAAATCGTCTCAGCCTTCACTGCTTTTTGCATTCTTGTTGGGAGTCTGTGTAACAAACATGTCAAGGGAGTGATGCGGTATGCTATTAATTTGGTATTTTTAAAGGAATACAGAACAGATTTTGCTCAGCATATTGAAAGGTCATAAAAGAAGCATTTTTGAATGCAATATGAAATATATATGCCCATAATATTATTTGCATTCTTTGAGCCACCCACTGGTGACTGGGATCTTGCTGAAAGTGAGGTCATTTGTGACCCAAGCTACATAGGGTCAGATTGTTACAGGCTGCGAGCCAGTTTCCATTCTGCTAGTTTAGCAACTGGAAAAAGTTTCTGTGATATTTTAAAAAATGTTTAATTTTTAAAATGCTGAAGTTCATTTAATTGTTCCTTAATTTCCATACTTCTAAAATGGCCCATTTCCCAAGCCTCTGGATGTATTTGCATCTTTTAAAAAACAGTTAATTAAAAAATAGAAGCATCCTGATAACAATTAAGAGAAAATAGACACTTGCCAAATTAATTACCAACCAGCATCCTAAAGAGGAAAAATTGAAAATACCTCCAAAATAGCCCTTTTCAGCCACTGCTAATTACAAAAATAAGTATATCCATTTTGCTAAGTGCAGCATTCTGAAAGCTCTAAGAGAATAAGCACTTCTTGTTGGGCCAAATCCTAGAGATGCTGAGAGCCTGTATCTCTCACTGAAGTCAATCAACACGAGCCTGGAAAGCTATATTTGGGGTAAGGCTCGATGAACAAATAGGCCATGCCCCCCTGATCTGAGGATCAATAAATTCAGGCTCTGGCAAACCAATAAAACCAGCTGATTCTGGGTTCATCAGAAATGCCCTGCTGTTGGCTTCAGAGTTTAGATCAGAACTGTTAACAGAAGGGCTGCAGCTGTATTAACAGAAGGGCTGCAACTGTATTAAACCAGGTGTAGGACATTCTTTTCCAATCTCTTCCACTGACTCTGACTGGCACAGATATACTCTTTATAATTAAAATTATTATTTTCAGTTTGGTTGGCCCAGTTCTGGAGAGGTGCTGAGCACCTCTCCAGTGGAAGATGTGGGCTTTCAAAATTTCTAGGATTTGGTCCAATGAGAGATACTTGTTTCCTTGTGAACTTTCAGGATGCCTTGCTTAGAAAAACAGATATAGTTATTTAAAATCATTTTGATTGAAATTAACAACATGAATTTGAACTCTGAGTGTGGAAAAATAGAAGTCCATTAACAGAATCAGACACAGGTTAGAAAGTTTGTTGTAGTTTGTGTGTGTTTTATTACACATTTTTCTCCAGAGACACATATGGGAATATTGTCTAGCGGCACTGTCGGATGAAGCTGGTTAAGAGGCGATGCTTAGCAGTCTGAGAACTCTGCCTATCTTGCTGTGGATCCATTAAGCAGTCCATCTATAAAATTAGATTGTTGTAATTTGAAGAGAGTACTCTTTAATGTCAGAACCATTATTAATAAATCTTGGTTAGTTTGTGATGTGCTGTTAGTCAAGACATTGCTGCCTTACTGAAACTGGCTGGTAATTCTACAGGAAAATTATCCACGGGAAAGACAAAGGTAAATCATAAGAGCAAAAAATGGTCTTTGTGTCTCAGCTGTCTAAACTGAGGCGTCACAAGAAACCTCGATCCAGTCCCTACAGCATCATTTGTTAAATGAGACTCATCTCTTCTATGCTGGTGACAGAGGCTGCTGGGTCTCCTGCAGGGCATGGGGCAACGTTCTCTCTCCAGACTTCTACTGACTGTTTGGAGAGCCTCTAGAATGGCAGCAGCAGCTAGCTTCGGTGGCTGACTGCTCCCTTCAGTAGCTCTTTGGAAGCTCAGTGTGGAAGAGAAATAGAGTGGAAGATAAGCTATGTGGAGCCTTTGCCCGTGTTTCTAAGGGCATGGTGGAGGGGTGAATTTTTTGGTTGGTTTGTTTTGAGAGCTTACCTCTGTGTGTTATGGGTGGAGGCAAGTGATTTTTGCAGGGAGCAGGTTTGGGGTGTGTATGTTTTGCAGGAAATTTGCCTCCATGTTTGTGCGCAAGAGTGGTGCTTTTTAGGATATGTCTACACAGCAGATGGAAGGATGCTACCCAGGGTGGCTACTACACAGTCATATACTAGCTCTGCTTGAGCTAGCACACTAAAAATAGCAATGTGGCTGCAGTGGCATGGGCAATGTCTCAGGTTAGGCACCCAAATGAGTCTCTAAGCGGTCGGGCTGGTTTGTATTCAGGGAACTAACCTGAACTACCGCACATGCTGCCACAGGCACTCTGTTATCGTGTTGTGTTTGAAGATTATTACATTAATGCAAACTAGGCACCTTTTAGTTCACAGTGACACCATCCTGAAGGGGAGTTACAGTGCAGCACTCTGGTGTACACGTCCGTTCACAGCCCTGTAGTACAAACTGCAGGGCAGTGTAGACTTAGTCTAGAAGGAGGGGATAGCCTCCTGCCATTTCTCACACTGGCTTTGAAAATTGATGGGACCATCACTGCACGAGTATTTATATATCTTTTAGATTGTTTGTATCCTTTCAAATGTACCTGTGGATGCACTGAATCTTTGTTGGGATGCAGCTAGGTTCTAGTATTCAATTATATCCTGGGGCAGTGACTTCCACAGCTAAAATAAAATATTTTAAATACACTATAGATATATAGTTTTTAAAGTTGATTGTTCTCTTATTCTGAGAAGATAGATAAAGTCCATGACTTATTTTTTCTGTTGTTTTTATAAACCTCTTATGTATGTCATCTCTAATATAAACTAACGCAAGGTTTTACGACATTAAGTGAGCAGACTGTAGTGCTTGCTTCCATGGCTTTGTCTTAAAACTATTCTATCTCTGATGGATTGCGATGATGTGGGGAGAGGATTGAGATTTTCTCTAGCACTGGATGAGTTCTACCAGTTTTGTGGGGGTGGGGAGTTATTTATTGGTTTTAATTTTAACATACTGTGACAAAGCTCAAAGTTTGTACTTGTGGGTCCTGCGCTTCCTGGCAGATTGAGGGGCCTCAGAAACTCATCTAGGCTCCAGAGTGACCTCCCTTTTTCAGTATAATTGGCAAGAGTCACCGCCTAGTGAGTTACCTTCATCACAGGCCAGTATGGAAGATGGAAAAGGGGGGAGCCCGGGCCCGCCCTCTACTCCGGACTCCAGCCCAGGGACCCTAATAGTATCAGCTAAGATGGCTGACCTTTTGGGCACAAAACACAATACAATTCCCTGGGCTACTTCCCCACAGCAGTCTCCACTTTTTCAAACCCCACTTCACCCTTACCTCAGGGCCTCCTTCCTTCTTTATGATATGTTGTCCACCACTCAGTCTCACCAACAGCACAACTTCCTCTCACAGCTCCTGACACCCACAGCCCACCTGACTAACTGGGAGGTTTTTATCTGGTTTCAGCCAGTCCCTGATTGGCTTCAGGTGTCCCAATTAGGCTAGCTGTTTCTACTCCTTTCTAGAAGGTTCTTAATTGGCCCAAGGTGTCTTGATTGGCCTGGAGTAGCCTTTGCTTGGCTATCCAGGGAACAGGGACCTGCACATCCTGAGACTAATATACCTGCCTTCCAGCACTCTCCTATATCCTTCTGGTCTGACTCCATCACAATACAAAATGTGACTGGCATAATAATAGACTGTCTAAACAGAGCAGGATGTTCATGATTTTGAAAACATGCCTGTTAAAGAGTAGCTCAAGATTTGTGTTTACCATATTCTTAAGCCAATCAGCATAAAAATGTCTTTGGGAGATGAGTTGTAGAACTTGTTTTTAAGATTACCCTTATGGCTTGTCATCATCTTTATTTTTGCCCCAGTAACAAAAAGAGTCCTATGGCCTGGATACTGCAAAGAGCTGGGTGCCTCCTGCAAGAAGATCAGCATCCCAAGCCCCTGTTGTACTCAGAGAGTTGAAGATGCTCGACACCTCAGTGGAGGTGGTTTAGAACCTTGCAGGAGTTGACCAGTAAGCAGCTGTGTGTTTTATTTTTAAGATGATGTATGAAAATAGACTACTTATTGATATTAATGATAATCCTGTAACTTTAGATAGTCTTCTGTTTTGTTAAATGATCACCAGAGTCCAATCCTATGCAAAACATTTTCAAAAATTAGAAAATAAAATAAAAAAGTTTACCAAGGTGCCTGGCTCAAGGCCTGATCCAACTCCCATTAATGTCAATAAAAAGACTATAATTGGTTCAATTCTGGGAGTAAGATTGGGTCTTAATTAATTTTCTCTGAATTCATAAATCACTGTCTACCTCAGAGCCCCTGCTTAACCTAGTGGTCTCCTCTGGAGTTTATTAAGGTGAAGTGCTGCTTTAGTGCCTTTCAAAGTGTAGGCTTTTCTTATTATTCTGCACACATCACTTGGCTGGGAACAAAAGGGAAATTTTCATGCTGTTTTCTTGGGACTCTCTTTTTTTTTTTAGCAGTATGATCGAAGTTTGAATAAACTCTCCCCTGACAGCTAGTGATGAGCTGAGGGGAAAAGGCTTCAGGACCAGACTATATTTACACCTACTCTGCCTCTGTATGAAGAGATGGAGCTGTGTTGCCCAGGTGATCAATTTTGGCTGATTTTGGGTTACAAATCACTTTAGTACTGAATACAGGGGCAATGAAATGGTGTTTTCCTCATTCTGTGAGGCCATGGTTACACTGGCACTTTATAGCGCTATAAAGCCCCCACGAGCGCTATAACCTACTCTCCGTCCACACTGGCAAGGCACTAATAGCGCTATAACCGCGGAGTTATAGCGCTATTATTAATCCACCTCCTCATGGGGAATAAGGGCTGTAGCGCACCTGCTGTAGCGCTACAGGAAGAATGTGGACACCCACTGCGTATTAATTGGCCTCCAGCCTGTCCCATAATTCCCGTTCGAGCCACTCTGGTCATCACTTGCAAACTCTTTTGTCCTGTCCTCAGGTGACCACACGTCAGACCCGCCCTTTAAAGTTCCAGGGAAATTTGAAAATCCCCTTCCTGTTTGCTCCAGCCAAGCGTGGCGTGCTCTCAGGGAATCCTTGCAAGTGATCATTCTCATTGATCTGATTGATTGCGTGGCGTGGTCTCAGGGAATCGTTGCAGGTGATCATTCTGATTGATCATCATGAATCCACGTGCCATGCCTCCTCGCAATAGGCGATCCCCAGCATGGAGCAATAGTGAGGTGCTGGACCTCATCAGCTGCTGGTGGGAAGAGGCTGTTCAGTCTCAGCTGCGGTCTAGCCGCAGGAATTTTGACACCTATGGGCAGATATCACGGGCCTTGGCAGAAAGAGGCCATGAGCGGGACACTCTGCAGTGCCGTGTTAAGGTAAAGGAGCTTAGGAATGCGTATCGCAAAGCCCGTGAGGCAAACGGCCGCTCAGGGGCAGCCCCGGTGACTTGCAGATTTTATAAGGAGCTGCACGCAATACTTGGTGGTGATCCCACGGTCACTCCATCGACCACCACGGACACTTCCCAGCCCACCAGTGAAGGGGGGGGTGAGGAGGAGGACGAAGAGCAGGAGGATGAAGAAGAGGAGGAGGATGAGGACGAGGCAGCAGCGATCCAGGGCACGGAGGAGTCCCTGGACGCATGCAGCCAGGAGCTCTTCTCAACCCAGGAGGGCAGCCAGCCACAGCGTCCGGCGGTTGCAGGGGCCAGCTCAGCAGCGGATTGCGGAGGTAAAGCTGCTTTTCTATGGGGAAGGCTGGCAGCTTGGGGTGGAAAGGGATGAGGGGGGCATTCCACCTGGTGCTGTGTTCAAGCCAGGAGGAGGGCAGGGGGGCATGCAGCCAGGAGCTCTCCTCTAAAGCCAGGAGGAGGGCGGCCAGCCACAGCGTCCGGCGGTTGCAGGGGCCAGCTCAGCAGTGCATTGCGGTGGTAAAGCTGCTTTTCTATGGGGAAGGCAGGCAGCTTGGGGTGGAAGGGGATGCTTGCATGCTTGCCTACATGTGGAATAGTGCATTGATGTAGTCTATCACCTCGCGGTAGTCATCATCAGTAATCTCTTCAAAGGTCTCAATAAGAGCACTTGCAATGCGTCTGCGCAGGTTTCCCGGGAGAGCCAGCGTGGTCCCCGTCCCGGTCACGGTCACTAGTCCCTGCCACTGTGCTACAATGGGTGGGGGGAGCATTGCTGCACATAGGCACGCTGCATATGGCCCTGGGCGGAAGCCGCATCTTAATAAAATCCCTTCCCTTTGCTCCTCAGTGACTCGAAGCAACGAGATATCTTCTAGGACAAACACCTACGGAGAATGTTGGAACAGTGTTCAGAGTAGGGCTCCTGCCACTTCCCGGCACTCCACACACACCCCCACCCCCGCCACAGCTTTTCAGGGCAGGGAAAAAATCCTTCCCCCTGCCTGCTGCTCACACTGTGGCTCCTGCCACTTACCGGCACTCCCCACCCCCTCCCCCGACACAGCTTTTCAGGGCAGGGAAAAAATCATTTCCCTTGCCTCTGGAGTCCACTCACCATGGCAGGGGCTCCGTTGCTGTATCTGTGCTGTCTGCGGGACAGGCAAATGGGGAAGGCGGGGGAATGATAGGCATGTCTGCTCTTTACAAGGGAACCACTGTGCAATGTATCTTTTTATTTTAGAAGGGTCGTCCTTCACCCCTTCGCCATCGCTCTTATCAACAGCTGAGAGGCTCAGGCGACTGAGGAAGCGGCCACGAAGGAGCAAAGAGGACCTTTTACAGCAAGTAATGCAACAGGCTGTAACGGAGAATCGAGTTGCACAGAGGTGGAGGGAGAATGAGAGCAAGTTGAGGGAGAAGGCGCGGAAGGAGAACGCGATTCACCGCCGGGAAAGCACCGACAAGCTGCTCTCATTACTGTAGCTTCAATTGCACACTATGCAGCGGCTTGTCACCCTTCAGGAGGAGAAGCTCCGCACCCACCACCCCAATTATCGTTTGCCCCAACTCCCTTCCCCTTCTTTGCCTCTGTACCCTCCAGGCCACTATCATCAGCCAAATGGTTATCACCATCCACAGCTGCCTCCAACCCCTCTGTCTTCACCGAACAACCCCCAGACCCCAGACCATTATCCACTGCAGTCTACCCCTAATAACATGCCTTACTGGCCACCGCAAATGGGGTTTGGGGGACATGGCCACTGTGAGGGCACTGGAGACTCAGAGACCCGGACATACTCCGATCTCTGACTGACCCCACGACACCCCCATTGCACCTCCCCTGCCTTCCCCCTCACATGCATCACAATATTTTCTTTCAGCAACCGAAGTACCTGTTCAATACATGAATTGTCTTCTTAATAAATGGGTTTTTTTTATTAAGTGTACATACATTATTACAGGCTACAGAAAAGCAAATGCCTGCTCCTGTTAAAAGAATGCTCCCTCCCTCCCTCCCTCCCTCCATCTGCACCTCACTTTAGAACTGGCTTTCAGCCTCAAAATGCTCCCTCAAGGCTTCCCTGATCCTAACAGCCTCGCGCTGGTCCCCTCCATGAACCCTGCTCTCTGGCTGGGCATATGTGGCCTCCAGGCGTTGAACCTCAGAGGACCATGCCTGAGTGAAGCCTTCGCCCTTCCGCTCACAAAGATTATGTAGGGCACAGCATGCGGAAATAACCGCGGAGATACTACCCTCGGCCAAGTCTAGCCTCCCATAAAGACAGCGCCAGCGCGCCTTGAGATGCCCAAAAGCACACTCCACAGTCATTCGACAACGGCTAAGCCTGTAGTTGAACCTTTCCTGACTGCTGTCCAGGCTCCCTGTGTAGGGTTTCATGAGCCAGGGCATTAAAGGGTAAGCAGGGTCACCAAGAATCACTGTGGGCATTTCCACTTCCCCCACGGGGATCCTCTGGTCTGGGAAAAAAGTCCCGGCTTGCAGCTTCATGAACAGGCCGGTGTTGCGGAAGATGCGTGCGTCATGCACCTTTCCAGACCAGCCAGCGTTAATGTCAGTAAAACGCCCACGGTGATCCACAAGCGCCTGGAGAACCATGGAGAAGTACCCCTTTTGGTTAACGTACTCCTCAGCTAGGTGGGCGGGCGCCAGAATGGGTATATGGGTCCCATCTTTCGCCCCTCCACAGTTAGGGAAACCCATTTCTTCAAAGCCAGCCACGATGTCATGCACGTTATCCAGAGTCACGATTTTTCGTAGCAGGATGTGATTAATGGCCCTGCACACTTGCATCAGCACAACTCCAACGGTCGACTTTCCAACCCCAAACTGGTTGGCCACCGATCGGTAGCTGTCTGGGGTAGCCAGCTTCCAGATCGCGATAGCCACCCGCTTCTCCACCGGGAAGGCAGCTCTCAGTCTGGTGTCCTTGCGCCGCAGGGCAGGGGCGAGTTCAGCACACAGTCCCATGAAAGTGGCTTTTCTCATTCGAAAGTTTTGCAGCCACTGCTCGTCGTCCCAGACTTGCATGACAATGCGATCCCACCACTCTGTGCTCGTTTCCCGTGCCCAGAAGCGGCGTTCAACAGCCATGAGCATGTCCGTTAATGAGACAAGAAGCTTTGTGTCGAATGCATTCACCGCTTCGATCTCGTCTTCAGAATCATCACTGTCATCCTGCATGTCAAGGAATAACTCCACTGCACACAGAGATGTGCTGGCGACAGTCGTCAGCATGTCCCTCAGCAGTTCTGGATTCATTGCAGCACTCGACAATGGAAGACGGAGCGTGCCTTGCTGAAACCCTTGAAAGATGGCGCCGGAGGTGGAAGGAAACACAGGGATTGCTGGGATATGTCAAAAAGCATCATGGGTAGTTGAAACAGGATATAGAATGCCCCGCAAGTGACGCCCCCCCCACCACAAGCCATTGCGCCAGATCAGGAAGAGGTGTACTGTGGGATACATGCCCTAATGCGCTGCTCTTGATGCCGTATTAAGTGCCGCAAATGTGGCCATGCTATACCGCTGGAGCATCTCAGTGTGGACATACAATAGCGCTATTATTATTGCTGTATAAGGCGAGCGCTATAAGCAATAGCGCTATAATTTTGTAAGTGTAACCATACCCTAAGTGTTAAGCCTTAAACCTGCTGTGGGACAGTGTTTCTGTGGAAGAGACTGCCCGGCCTGCACTAGCAGTGAGTTTCCTCCCACTCATAGGCACCAACTCCATGGATGCTCTGGTGCTGAAGCACCCAAAGGGAAAAATTATCCGGTGCTCCGCACCCACCAGAAGCCAGGCTCCCCCTCCTTCCCCCTGAGCGCTCCACATCTCTGCTCCTCCCCATCCCTCCCTCCCAGCACTCCCCTCTGCAACTTAACAGCTGTTTGGTGACATTTAGGATTTTCCGGGCGGGAGGTAGAGGAACGAGGACATGGCACGCTTGGGGAGGAGGCGGAGAAGAGGCAAGGTAGGGATGGGGACTTGGGGGTAGGGAATGGAATGGAGTCAGGAAGGGGGCAGTGCTGGGGTGGGAAAAGGAGGGGTGTGGGGTGGGGACTTTAGGGAAGGGGTGGAATGGGTGTGGGGGAGGGCAGTGCAAGGGCAGGGCTAAGGGTAGGAGTAGCTTTTGAGCACCCCCCGGACAGAATGGAAGTTGGTACCTATGCCCCCACCAGCTGCTGAAATCACTGAGGGCTGAGTTGAACTTCGAGACTGACTTGCAGAGGCAGATCGCAGCAGGAGGTGATGGCACAGGGACATCGGGGATGGCGCAGAGAACGGGATGGTGGAGTGAACGGTGGCACGACAAATGACAGCAGCAGAGTGAATGCCAGTGCAGCAGAGGCAGCATGCAGCCATGCAGAGTGAATGGTGGCAACCGTGAGCTGATTGTGGTAGCAGCAGCAGAGGCGTTGTTTGACATTCCTTCCCCTGCTCCTCCCCTGCGGGGTGGGAGATGAACTCACGTGAACGCACATGTGAGCTCTGGGTCTTTGCTGACCAAGGACAGCAGCTGTGAGTGGAGTGTGATGTGTTAAAGGGACATTTCACACTGCAAGGTGAGAAATGGAGGGCAACGGACACTGCCCAATGTGCTCTGGTGTGGGATTTTTGCCCGTGGTCAGATATGTTCAAATCATGGTTGTGGTGTGTTCTCAAATTAATACCAGGTTCCTTTCCCCTTTTTATTAAGTTTTTCTCTGCTATGCACAGAATCAGGCACCAGGGGTGAGGGCTCGAGCCGGTTCTGTGTTGTGGTGTTAAGAGTGACCTCTGGATATTGAACCCAACCCTTGTTGCAGCTGACTCCACCTGGCCGAAGGGTTACAGCAGTATTTGGTTCACGTTCCCTGCTCTGCGTTTGGGGACTCTGTTCAGGGGAAATCTTGTCACCTTGAGAAAGCAGGTCCCTATCTCTCTGTAGATCAATATGTTCAGTTTATGGGGGTCTTTATCCTTCTTTGTGGTCAGTGACCCACTTGCCCAGATTAAACTTCCTAGATAAATCTTTAGTACTGTTCTCTATGGAAATGACATCAGTTGCAGTTAAATTTTACATTAGAATCTTTGAGTTTTTGCTCTACTCCTACGTTCTTTGACTTTTCAGCCAAGGCTTATTCTTTGTCTATGACTCCAGGCACCATCTGTGCCAGTGATATCATTTATTTTTAATCACTTCTCCACCCTCAGAGCAATGAATCAAAGAGGCATTTGTCATAGTATAGGTTTATGCTTGTTTATTGCTCGTATAATGGGCTCTGAGTTAAATGCAGGGCTAGGCTGTGTCTAAACCAATAATGCTTCCTGGCATTCCCTCTTGAGCAGTGTGCTTCTAAACTAAGCAGAGCTGGATGAAGACAATCCCAGGCCCTTAGGCTCATGATGACACAGGGCCTCCTGAGACTGGCTCACTCACCACTTAGAGTTCGGTACCAAGGAGCTGCCTTCCCAAAGGAGTAGAAGCAGTGTCATGGAGCCACGTTATCTACCCCCGCCCCCCCCCCAAAAAAGGACTGCTGCCAAAATCAAGACTAGGAGTAATCTAATCAGCAAATTAGCTGGTTTGGCAAAGGGTACAGGCACACAGATACATCTCCCATCAGCCCTAGTGCTGAGCTGTTCCTCAGTGGAATTCTGAGTGGTGTCATTCACCTCACACTAAATTGGTCAATGTTGAATTGAACTCAACCATGACCATCATCTCAGGCATCCTCCGCCTCACTCCTGTTTCATTGGCTACCAGTTCTGAGCAACAAATTCATCACAGGGAGTCTACAGCCAGACTGATGGAAAAGCTACATGCCAATCCAGGTCTCCCACTAAACACGAGTACTTTGTCACCCCAGAGCATGACTTACATCGAGGCACCCATCGTGGTCTCAACTGCCAGATCAGCATCTGTCAGCAGCAACCCTATGGCGTTATGAGTGGCTGGCTAAAGATGTTTGGAATGGTTTCCTTGTTGCTGATCTGATGGTTCAGCCACCAGGATTTGACGTGCCATGTCACCTTTGGACTCTGCTGAACAGGTTCTGAACTTCTTCACAAGAGGTCTGTGTGATGAACCACTTTGTCAGTGTGGTATCTGTCAGTCAATGGCACATGTTGTCATTGTCAACTAACCAGACTTCATGGTGGCCTTAGGCCCCTTCAGTCTACTGATGAAGCTGCTGTTGGGTAGTTTGCAAGCACAAAGTATTTAGGAAGGAAAAATCAAACACAAAATGGGGAATAACTGGCTAGCCGTAATATTGCTGAAAATGAACTGGGGGTTATAGCGGATCGCAAATTAAATGAGGCAGCATTATGATGCAAATACAAAAAAGGCTAGTACTCTGGGTTGTATTAACAGAAGCGTTGAATGTAAGACATGGGACATAATTGTCCCACTCTACCCTTCCCTGGTGAGGCCTCAGCTAGAGTACTGCATCCATTTTAAGAAAGATGTGTACAGACTAGAGAGTCCAGAGGAGAGCAACAAAAATGATAAAAGATTTAGAGAACCTGACCTATGAGGGAAGGCTAAATAAACTGGATATGTTTATCCTTGGGGGAAAAAAAATCTGAGAGAGGACCCAATATTTCTTCAAATATGAGAGAGACTCCCATAAAGAGGGTATAGTGATCAACTGTTCTCAATTGTCCATTGAAGGTAGGACAAGAACTAATGAGTGTAATATGCAGAAAGAAAGATTCAGGTGAGATGTTAGGAAAAACTTTCTGATTGTAAGGATGGATAAACTCCGGTATAGGCTTCCAAGACAGGTTGCTGGATCCCCATCACTGGAGGTTTTTAAGAACAGGTTAGAAGAAAAACCTGTCAGGAATAGTTTAGGATTACCTGGTCCTGCCAGTGCAGGAGCTTGACTCGATGACTTCTAAAGGTTCTTTCCAGCCCTACATATCTAGGATGCAATGATTAGTCTAGCCTGGGCACTGCTCTCACCAGGGGGCTGTCCCTTAAAGGCATAATCTGGGTCTGCCATTTTGAACAGTTAAAACTCCTAGTCCCAACTCCCTTAAAGCATTTTAAACTAATACTAATAATACTTAAACTAATACTAAACTAATACTTTTGTTAATTAAAGATAAATTTAGCTGCTATATTCAATGACTCCCTGACATCACTGATCCCTTCTTGTCTTGTCTGTGGGGAAAAAAAAGACCAGTGAGAGCTACGTGCCACTATATTGCCAAAATTGTTGATTTTTTTCCTGTCTGATGACCACCTCTTTTTTTCTCTGTTTAATGACATGTGCTTTTCTGAAATGCTTGGAGTGGAAAATCTTATCTTTATGACAGCATCATATCTGATTAGTGTCAATGTTGGTTCATTCTGCACATAATACTGAAACGGTTCTTCACGGGGCCATTGGTGATTTGCCTGTCCTCCAACAAGAAGGGGAGAACTTAAATTGCCTCTGCTGGCTGTGAGATGGATGTTAAATGGCACTAGGTTGGACTTCTAAGGAAAAGAGCAAAGTCTCTCTAATCCTTGCAACTCTCAGGATGAATACACTGCATTCTTACAGGAGCACAGATGATACTTGGAGCTCTCTTGTCGGTGTGAGTAGACTCTGGCTGGAACGTAGCTAAACTCATCTTTTATGTAGCTCATCTATGTTGATTGATCACTCAGCATCCTTCTTTATAGTCACTGTTTAAAATTGCTTTACAATATTCTTTGTCAGTTGTTGGGTATCTCCTCTTGCCGTTTGACTTGAGTCAATGTCTAAAAAGATAGGTTTGTTTGTACTGTTTGAGTACTGGAGAAAAATATGTGGAAAACTAATAGCTTAGAGATATGAAACATGCAAAAATACTTGCCAAAAGTTTAAATGTAAAGTTCTTTATTATAATAGCTAAATCAGAATGTATTCTGTATAAATGTGAACAATTTTAAGATTTTTGAAAACTCATTTTACGCAAATGTTTCTCTTCCAAAATCATCATTGCTGTTTATAGATACAGTGAACTTTGCCTTTTATGTGATCACTAAAAAGAATGACAAAACTCAGTGAAGATGAATAGCTAACATTTCGTGTACTAGCTAGAGACTTGGGAGACCCAGATTCAAGTCCCTGCTTGGCCACAAACTCCCTGTGTGACCTTGGAATAATGTATCCAGTTCTGGTGTCAACAAGAAAGATACTGATAAACTGGAGAGGGTTTGGAGAAGAGCCACAAGAATGGTTAAAGATTGGAAAAATATGCCTTCAGTGACTGAGCTCTTTGAGTCTATCTGGTTAGCTTAATAAAGAAAAGGTTAAGGGGTGACTTGATCACAGACTAGAAGTATCTTCGTGGGAAATGAGAACTTGATAATGGGCTCTTCAATCTAGCAGACAAAGCTATATCATGATCCCATGGCTGGAGGTTGAAGCTAGACAAATTCAGACTGGAAATAAGGCACAATTTTTTAACAGTGAAGGTAATTTACCAGTGGAACAATTTACCAGGAGTTGTGGTCGATTCTGCATCACTGGAAATCTTTCAATCACAATTGGATTTTTTCTAAAAGATATCGTCTAGTTTGAACAGGAATTAATTCAGAGAAGTTCTATAGTGCGTGACAGAAAGAAGTCACACTAGATGATCACAGTGGTCTCTTCTGTCCTTAGTCTCCTTGTACCTCATTTTTTCATCTGTAAAATGGGGATGATAAGGAAGTAAGTACTATTTCATGGGGGTGATGTGAGCATAAATTGCGCTGATGTTGTGCCGTGCAGATACTTTGATAGATAGAAAAATCAGTTCCATAACACAGGTGAATGCCTAATAAAGGCAGGGTAGAACTGTATTCGGTAAATTTGAGGATATTTTTGGCACTCTCTCTAAAGATAGGAGGTTTCCTATTAAAAGATATTTTACAGATTTCACTGTATAGAGCAGATATTAGTATCTCAGTAAATACTATTTAATAGACTCTGAAGGAGTATTACTGCCCAACTGCTTAGGGCTAAAATATGGGCCAATAATAGGAATATTAATGATACCCTTGCAGCCTATAGGTTATGTGCAACCCTTTAGGAGTGGTCATACCACCCTCCCTGCATTGGCCAGAGTCTGACACATCGATTGTCCCCTCTCCCTCTCAATTCTTAATGGCATGTAAATCAACATAGACTTGCCTTAATTAATCCCTAATTTTATTAAAATCATAATTATAGATATTAACTCATGTAGGTATCAGCCCTCTTATGGGCATCTATGTTAGCACTCTTAGGGCATATTGGAGAATTTCCATAACGTGTTTCCGTAGTTGAAGTATGGCCTATATCTTTGGGGAATAGATGCTTCACGAGTACATTATTCCTTTCATTTGTGGATTTTTATTACTATATTTAGCTACAGTATGTCTGCTGAATCAGCAATACATCTTGCAAATAGCTGCTGTCAGAGCTTTTTACCTTTGAATTTTCCTTGATTTTTTTATGAAGTATCTTGTTTGGTCTCTGCATGAAATGCATTAAATGTAAGGGATTTCTGGATTGTATAATTGTTAGTAGCAAATAGTGATCCTTTTGATCCTGTTCTGTGCGCGGTTGAAGGGGTCGGGGGTTTCTTATTGCAAAGTCTATCTTTGTTATTAATAGTATTAATAATACAAAAATGTGCTGATTTCAAGGACAAAAAATATTTTTTCTTCTTGACAATAACATAGCAAATACAGCCATGTATCAGAGCTCCTACACAAACTGCATCAAGAAACAAAAAAGGTTGAAAGATGCATAGATCAAAAAAGATGCATTAATAAATTGAAAAAAAATGAGAACATAGGCTGATGGCATTATAGCAACAATAGTCACATTTCTCATTGTACTGCTATCTGACCATTTATTCCATTAAAATTAACTTTATTTATTACATATATTCAGCGAATAATTTTTTTCACATAACATGCTATGGCAAAAGATCATGAACATATAAAACAGCCCATATGAGATGACACAAAATACATTACTATTTCCCAGTTTTTTTAAAAAAAATCAACGAATTTTCCTCTCACTGTCTTGAGATACTGTATTTCTCAGCAACATTTAGTCCTCACTAAAAAAGTTCTTTGTGGGCTTATCTGAGCACCAATGAAATGTAGAAATAAAATGAAAACAACTAATGAAGTATCATTCTTCCTATTTATGTAATAATACCACTTATGTGGAGCTTTAGAAACATGGATGAATCTTCTCAAATCCCCAATGAGGTAGGTATATTAGAATTACTAGGTCAGTTTTACAGATGGGGAAAATGGGAATGTGCCTGAAGAATTGATTCTCAGAGATGCTGGGCACACACAACTTGGTTAAGAGGTGACTTGTCCAAGGCTATACAACGAGCCCCTGGCAACCCCCAGGTTGTAACTCATGAGTTCCAGGCTATGAGTCCCATATAAACAGTAGACAGTCGTGCCTCCACAAGGCGAAGGCCTGATCTGAAGACCATGGAAGTCATCAGGGCCGAACTCTGAATAATGGGAAGTGTGGAGCTCCCTCCAGTTTCCCATTGACAAGTACTCAGTAATTTCTAGGAACAAACTTGAAATGCCTTGTACATTAAATGGAGGAATAGAACGCTTACATTTAAAAACAAGTAAGCTGAAACAGTGACATTAAGCACTGCCAGAAGAAGCCCAGACAAAAGATGTGGCATAGGCAAAAAAAAGGAGACCATTGACTTTCACTTCCACTGACCCTCAAGACGCAATGTCTGAGATTGAAGTGTCCTCTGTACCAGAGTCACCATTAGAAAGGAAGCAATTGTTAATAGATACTAGTTGCTATTTAACTTCCATATTATATATTACATATCTCCAGGTTGCTTCTGTGATACCTGTTGGCAAATGCTGATCCTCCAGTGGGCAAATGCTGTATATTTCTGTACCTAGAAAAATATTCTAATAATGTTTATAAATAGGGCTGTTGATTAATCGCAGTTAATTCATGTGATTAACTAAAAAAAAGTATCATGATTAATCACAGTTTTAATTGCACTGTTAAACAATAGAATACCGATTTAAAGTTATTAAATATATTTAGATGTTTTCTACATTTTCAAATATATTGATTTCATTTATAACACAGAATATAAAGTATATAGTGCTCACTTCATATTATTTTTGATTACAAATATTTACACTGTAAAAAAATGAAAAGTAGTATTTTTCAATTCACCTTGTTCAGTAATTGGCTGTAAGATGTAAGACTGAGTGGACTTAAGGCTCTAAAGTTTTACATTATTTTATTTTTGAATTCAGTTATTTTTGTACATAATTTTACGTTTGTAAATTCAACTTTCATTATAAAGAGATTGCACTTCAGTACTTGTATTAGGTGAATTGAAAAATACTATTTCTTTTGTTTTTACAGTGTAAATATTTGTAATAAATAAATAGAAAGTAAGCACTGTACACTTTGTATTCTGTGTTGTAATTTAAATCAATATATTTGAAAATGTAGAAAACCTCCAAATATATTTAAATGTATTCTATTATTAACAGCACGATTAATCACACAATGAATTGATTAATTTTTTTCATAGCTTGACAGCCCATTTATAAATAAATTGGTGAATTTTTAAACTCAAATTTTAATCTGGCTCAAAAATAGTATTTGTAAACAGAAAACTAAGATCAGTAGACATGGACTTCCTTTTTTTTTTTTTTTTTTAAAAATCCTGATTGAAACAATGCCCGTGTATTATACACTTCTAGATAGACAGACAGACAAACAAATAAGCCCAAATACTGTGTCAGTAGCCCAGAGGACCAAAGATAAAATAACCAGAAAATGACCAATCAAAAGTGAAACTGATAGTCTGTTGTCAAAGCTGAGAGAAATAGTGATGGGGGAAATGTCAAAATGCAGTCAAAATTATTATTAGTAACATAAACATATATTTCTCTACCCTCACAGTATACCTTTAAGAAAAAATCTTTCATGTGTAAGTGTGTGGACACTTTTAAAATAGACAAACAAATCAAATGTATGGTGATTAATAAACATATCCTACAGATTGTCAATTACAGTATCAAGGCTAACAAGGGAATGAAATGATGAGGGTTCTGTTGTTAGCACTTTGCATTTGATTTAATAAATAGAATATCAGGTATACCTCGTAGACTAAGTTTAATCAACCGAATGTGTCCATTTTTGTTTCTTTTCCAGATGAAGCCTCATTAATCTTCGTTGCCTCATCTTTCTTGGTTTCATTAAAATCTCATAGTATGATCAAGAGAATTGAGCATAAAAATATGTTCCATGGAGTTTTCACTCTGAATAGCCATTTGGGACTTTGCCAGTATGTACTCAAAAGTAGATTTCTCAATTTCTAATCTAATCTAGGCTTCTCACCTTTTAATGTAATATCTGAGCATCTATCCTACAAGAGAGTATGGCATCCCCAGAAAATGAATGATTAGATCATTGTTTCTAAACTTCAGTGAGTGGGACCATTCTTTCCACCATCAAATACAGGCGCTCCCTTCAGACACAGGGATTCAGGTGGCTTCTTTTTTGGTGAAGATTAGGGTGATTTTCTTGTTTTTTGTTTTCATGGGTATCGCCTTCATTACAGGAGGGCCAGGAAAAAGCTAATCTTTATTGACTGATTCCAGTCCCATCTCCCATGATATGGCCTGAGGATTACAAAAGTGTAATGCTCCTTTTACATAGCAAGGGTCAGAATCTGCTATCTGCATTGAGTCCCAGTCCAGTGTTTCCTTCCCCACATCAGCCTCCTGTTTTCTAGCTTTCCCAGTACAAACAAAAGCACATTCATACATATAGGAACAAGAAATGTAGGTCACACTTATCTCATGGGGGACATTTATCCTGGAAAGCAGTAATCCTGAAAAGAATTTAGGGATTAGACTTATTTCTGATGGGCATCCAAAGTTGGAGATGTGATGTATCTGTATTTATGCTGGTTCAGTACAGCTGCTGTTACCATGTGGTTTTGTGTAAATTCACAGGATTTCTGAGAGATTTTGTTCTACCTGTTATATGTTGAAGGCAGACATCCTAGCTTTTGGGGAATCACTCTTTCCTAGAGTCTACACAACTCCCTGCCTCGTCCCTCCCAAATTTAACCACCAATGCACAAAAAGATCATAATAAAAAAAAAAAGTAAAAACCTGAACTCTGCTCAAATTTACATAGACCCCTGCATCTGATTCTGGGGATTGCGGAGACCCCTGCATCTGATTCTAGGGATTGCGGTGGGGATGCATGATCAAACAGGCCTTTCTGACTCCTCACCCCACACTACCCCCAGTGCATGAAGTAGATTTGGCTCTTACTCTATGCAGGTTTTCTTTTTGCAAGGTAATAAGCCCAAGAACTCTCAGAAAGGCAGGATCAGGCTTGAACAAGTTATACAAAACATTGTGTGGGATGAGGCAATCACCTCCCTGGGTTTTTTTAGAGGCAATGTTACAGTTCTTTGGCCTTAATTCTCTCTTGGTCTGGATGCTCTAATGAGATTTTGCAAGGAGATGAAGGAGTCTTTTGATTGCTCTCCTTTCCTTTTCCCTTTCATTTCTTTTTCCCCTCCTTTCTTGATACACTTTTCTATCCTTGTTCTCTCTTTCTCCCCCACCTTCCCTTTCTTCCGTTTATGACATTTGTTAGCTCCAGCAGCACGCTTGTATTTCATTTAGGATTTCACATGAGGGATTTTCTGGGGCATATTTAATCAATGGCTCAGGAAGAGCAGCTCTCCCTGCCCCATCGTAGGAGCGGGAAGAGATGTGGGGAAGCTTTGTTTAATGGAGACAAGGTGAGGAGGGACAGCTATCCCTCTGCTCTAAGCAGAGGAGAGGGATCCATGTTTCCCTCTTCTTGCTTCTTACTTTAACCCTGAGGTTAATTTACTCAAGGCAGGATGTTCAAGCACAGACCTTGTTCCTTTGGGAAAGAATAATCAGTGAGAACTCTACTGAGGAATGGTGGCTTTACACTCTGGTTGGGGCCCGAAAGGAGCCCAGTGAGGGATTCTTTCTGGGAGATGTGCAAAACATCTCCCAGGCTTCCTGACATCTCCTCATCCCTGGGTGACTAGCCTGGCTTACTTTGTAGGTTGTTCAACTATCTTCTTTCCCTTGATGGAATAGCAGTTGCAGATAGCTTGCATTTTTTGTAGCCTCCTCCAAAGTAGGCTTCCTTCTAGTGCCAGGGTTCTACCAGCTTCCATCAGTGGAGTTCGTGAAGTTTATTGGATGCTGTATTTCTACTTTTTAAAAGAATTTGCATCTATATTTAGTACATGGGAGACAATGTTGAAATAGGCAATGCTTTCTCTTTCATACATTTCTGAAAAAGTTACTTCTCATTATTAAGATCAAGCAATGATAGGGATTTTAATGTTCCTTGCTGCACGGAGGCTATTTGTCATGAAGTCACATGTGCTGGTGTCTTTTAATAAAGATGAAATTGATCCACAGAATATTCTCTGGAGTGCAAAGTCCAGTCATGTCAACTAGCTTCTCTTGAATCATCGAGCTTTATTAATTTCCCTCCCCCCTCAGCAACCTGCTGTAATAGTCCATTGACCATCTCTAAATCCTGCTTGCCCAGCTGAAAAGCCCATTCAAATATTTCAGTGCTGACAGGCAGAAATTCTGTAAAAATGCAAATTTTCTTCTGCTGAAGGACAAGAAGCCAAGAAAAGGTTTTTAAAACATTTCTCTGCTTCATGAGAGTTTTGGTGAGTTCTTACAACTGGAATGCAGAGTTTTGAGCATTTCTGCCTTCTATAATATCCCTGGTATTTTGATTCTCTGTATATCAATATTTCAGAACTTTGGTGCAGAATGCTCATTTTCTATACCTTTAATAGATAATATAGGGCTTAAATGCCACCCTCTGCTCTACTGATGAACAAAGACTCCCTAGTACTCAAG
Organism: Dermatemys mawii; assembly: GCA_007922305.1. NCBI lineage: Eukaryota > Metazoa > Chordata > Testudines > Dermatemydidae > Dermatemys > Dermatemys mawii. The sequence continues at coordinate 140,151 of ML677395.1, read as the reverse complement.
AAAGCACTAGGAGGGGTCCCAACTACACCTTAAATACCACAATCTTATTTAAAAAAAAAAAAAAAGTCCCAAGACTGGAAGCTAACTGAATACCATGTAAACCCTACTTAGCAGGTCATGTTAATCGGTGGCACACGTTGATTCTTTCCAGAGCATCAGTAATCCAGATAACACTATGTTGGGAGGGATTGCTAGCACTTTGTAGGACAGGATTAGAAGTCAAACAACCTTGACAAATTTGAAAACTGGTCTGAAATCAGAAGTCTGTATTACACTTTGAAAGAAAAAAATAAAATACAAAATGGGGATTAATTATATAGGTGGTAGTACTACTGAAAGGATCTGGAAGTTGTAGCGGATCACAAACTGAATATGAAGCAACTGTGTACTGCTGTTGTGAAAAGGGCAGATGTCATTCTGGTGTACATTAGTAGGTGTGTCATAGATAAGACACATGGAGGTAATTGTCCTGCTCTCCTCGAAACTGGTGATGCCTCAGCTAGAGTATTGTGTCCAGTTTTGGGCACCACACTTTAAGAAAGATGTAGACAAACTGAGGAGAATCCAGAAAAGAGCAACAAAAATTATTAAAGGTCTAGAAAACATGACCAATGAAAAAAGATTTGAAAAAATTGGGTTTGCTTAGTCTGGAGTAGAGAAGGCTGGTGAAGGCGAGGACATAATGATATTCAAATATATAAGAGGTCGCTAGGAGGAGAAGGGTGAACACTTGTTCTTGTTAAGTTTTGAGGATAGGAAAAGAAGTGATGGGCTTAAACTGTAGCAGAGGAAGTTTAGGCTGGACATTAGAAAAACACTTCCTAATGTTCTGGGTAGTTAAACACTGGAACAAATTGCAGCAGAGAGAGGTTGTGGAATCTGTCATTGGAGGTTTTTAAGAGCAAGTTAGACAAACACCTGTCAAGAATAATCTAGTTATTACTTAATCCTGCCATGAGTGCAGGCCACTGGACTAGATGACCTATTGAGATCCCTCCCAGCCCTACACTTCTGTGTTTCCCTGGCCACTGAAGCTAGGACAAGAGTAATGGGCTTAATCTGTAGCAATGGAGGTTTATGTTAGATGTTAAGAAAAATTTTACAACTACAAAGATAGTTACATTCTGGAATAGGCATTCAAGGGAGGTTGTGGAATCCCCATCCTTGGAGGTTTTTAAGAACTGGTTAGACAAACACCTGTCAGTGTCAGGAATGGTCTAGATTTACCTCGTTCTGCCTCAGCACAGGGGGCTAGATTTGATGACCTCTCAAGGTCCATTTCAGTCCTACATTTCTAGAATTCTAAAATAGCTTTGGCTTTGCCAGTGGAATACTGCGTTGGTGAAGTTCTTGTGTTTTTATATTTTTCTTTTAAAGGTGGATGTAAAAAGTGAAGTGATGTGAGGATTTTATTTCAAAGGGAATATAAAATTAGCACATTGCTCTGATTTGGTATACCCAGCCAACTTTGATCAGAAAAAAAAATGATTAAATAGTCATACTGATTTTCTTTTTATCTCTCAGTTTGAAATAGACCCTGTCTGTTTGTTAGTTTATGTCCAGGCCATTTCAAAGGATGTTGCACTCTCCCCAAAATCAGGAGTTGAAAAGTAAAGAAAAAAGTGATAGTATTAAACACTCATTCTGCCCCTCCCACAATCCCATAATTTCCAACTCCTTGTGCTCAAACCCCAAAATTTCACTAGTTCCCAATCCCCTAAAATGGGACAGTCTGCTCAGATATAAAGTGAAGATGACATGTTCTCTGAAGTGCTGTCCTTTACACTAGGTACAGTTAAAACAACATACTTCATCTCCGCTTTCAATATGGATTTTAGATCTCATTAAAGAGATCACATGGGCTTTTATCAGATCAGCAAGATGTTACTTTTTCAGATGGCTGTCATCCTGGAATCCAAAATATAAGCTGTTGTTTAAAAAATCAAGTGACTAGTCCTTATGCCCGAGTCTGCAGACACCCTGAAACAATAGCTCTGAGAAGTGTGAACTGCCCCATTGAACTCAGAGGTATGTTAATATGGAAGTAATGAATGAATTAATAAATTAATATCAACATTAACTATTTATCTTCCAGACAAAGCACACAACAAAGGAAAGGCACAGACAATTCTGAAGAGCTGCACAATATACTTGAGTAGCATGTGATCAGTGCCTGGGGGAGGGGGAGGATGGAGTATGCAGATCTTAATGAGACATATAAGCAAATACCAATAGCAGCAAAACCCAAGGAGTGCAGAGTAGTCCAACAGGGCATCCAAGCCCAATTCAGGTGAACAAAGATTAGAGTGTCCAGTGCGGCATCTGATCTCCGGTAGAGGGGAAGCTGAATCTGAGGAGGCCAGCACAGCATGCACAAGTGTATTCTGAATATTTGCACACGCCGCTGTGAGTGTCTTTTCATTTTGTAACCTCAAATGAGTAGAACTTGGTTTGTGGCAGGGCTTGGAAGTATTCCGCTATCTTTTTTTTTTTTTAAACACCCAATTTACATCTGCCTCCCTATAAAGACAGATGTACAATGAACCTCCTCCAACCCATCATGTATGCCCACCAAACAGAAATCAGATTTGCCTAAGCCCTAAATCACTTATTGACAGTGAAAATCTCTAACATGTCATCTTTTATTCTCAGAAACTACAGTCAATTGTCCTCAGTCCTGCTGTAAATCAGAGCGCCCACTTAACCTCATACACATAATAGTAGTCCATTATACTACCCTTATTGATTCTTAACCCAGAATTGAGAGACAGTGCTGTGTGGGTAGTAGTTATTGTTAGAGCTGGTTCAATAGTGTATGATTAATATAGTATGTTGTGGGGTGTTTTAAATATATATATTGAATGATTTTTCCCAGTATTTGTCCAGCTACCCTTTTGCTGTACATTTGTTGAGCAATGTAATCTCTGAATTTCCGCCAGCCCTTGTTATGTATTTTGTATGCCACAAGACAAGTGAACCATTACAGAAATACAGGGTCAGAGTTAAAGTTGTTTGTAGAACCTTTACTGTGAATTTCTATACTTTTTACAGTCTTGTTTTATTCTCAAGTTCTCCTCTGTAAATTGGAACAATAATGTCTGCAGATCTTTAACTCAGTTTCCAATCTTTGGATCCTTATTCAAGGTTATTTTTAAATGTCTGACTTAGGGTTTTGTTTTGTTTTGTTTTTGACTGACTTAGGGTCTGATTCAAAAGCCCACTGAAGACAATGGAAGACTTTCTATAGGCATTATGGTACTGGTTCAAAGGCCTATTAGATGTCTTCACAAGCTAAAAACAAAGGGAGGGGACTTGTTTTGTTTTTGTTTGGGAATAACTGACCATTTTATGCACTCTGCTTTTTGTTTAAACATTTATTTCACTATCCATTCATTGACTCCCAGGCAATCCACAGTGGTGATGGTGTGTGTAACTTTATTGGTCTTTAAATAAAAAGAAGTCCATCGAACTAATTGGCTAATACTCTGGTAATGAAGATGGACAATTGTTTGATTTATTTCAGCTTGTCTTAATAGCTAACTTGCTGTCCTCTGATGTCATCGAGATGAGACAAGCATGAGTAAGTAAGTAATAATGTAGCACACGACATTTTCTGGGCATTAATTATAGGTTAGGAAAAGATGATGCCTTCAGCTGTGACTCAGGCCAACTAACTCTGGTTGGTTAAGACTTATTAATTCCCAGGAAATGCCCTGTATCTCTGTCATGATCTCTGTACGTTAAAAGAGAGGTGTTAAAACTTTGAGTCCCCTTATCCACAGTTTTTTGTTCCATTATAATTGCACAATGGGGGTGTTGTCCCATTGTTCACTGAGTTCTAGAGTATCTGTGCATGGTGTGTTAAATAATAAGATCATATTCATTGTTGGTCAGCATTATGCTTAGAATATAATGGAGTTTAATGTACTTGTAACAAAAATACTGGATCTCTGTGTCAGAGACAGGAAGAGACAAAGCAAAGCCCTTTATTGCTGTTCATTAAGGTGGATTGTATTTCTGTTGCAAGTTAAAATGCAACTGTCAACACTTTCACAAAATGTATGAAATTATGACTATATGCCTCTTTCTGTTTAAGGAGCACAAAGTAAAATTCTTCTAGGCAAAGCAATATCCACCCGTTTGGGGGTTGTGTGATATTAACACAATACTGTTGTAAGATCTGATTGAACAGAATTGTACCTGACCTGAATTGGAACTCATAATTACTAAGAAAAATCATGAGCAGTAATTGTTGTTTACATCAACCGTGGACCTTTTAAATTTAATAAAGCCTTTATAATCTATTCGGTAAAGCCACTTTCTCCTCCTGTGAGTCACTTCTCAAAACATGCCTTTTTCTTAATGCATACAGTAAATGGAACCTGATAATGGCTAGGTAGGTCATGAGGTGTGGTTGCTGCTCCGACTAGCCTAAGAGTTCGGCACATCCTATTATTTTTGTTACCCTACCCACACCCCACGCTGCTTGGTTATTTAATTCATCTGTTATTTCTGTTTTAGACTGCAAGCTTTTTGGGATAGGGATTATCATGTTTGCACAGTGCTTAGCACAATGGTGTCCCTAACTGGGTACCGGGCCCTACTGTAATATAAATATATAATAATTCTGTTAGGAAGTTGACTGTTGAACTGAAGCACAGAGGAGAATCAGCATTAAAAGTTTATAAGTCCAGATCTGTATAATCTTTAGAGATCACTAAGGGTATGGTTACACTTACAAGATTATAGCGCTATAGGTTATAGCGGTCCCCTTATACAGGAATATGTATAGCGCTATTGTATGTCCACACTCAGATGCTCCTGCGGTATAGCATGGCCACATTTGGGGCACTTAATGCGGCATTAAGAGCAGCGCATTAGGGCAGGTATCCCAGCATTCAGCTGGGTGTAATGTCCTTTTTAAACGAGGGGGGTGAGGTGGGATGCGTTGTGTGTATGCGGAGGGAGAGAGACAGTGGTTTTTCCGTTTTTCTGAAAGCCTGTCAGTGAGCCTCCGTTCACAGAGGGCTTTGTTTTCACACAGGCTCCCTCCTTAAACATTTGCATTGCTTATCTGCCGAGTTAAGAAAGAAACTCTAAAGAGGTACTTCCGCATTCCTCCAACCGAGTTCAAAACAAAGGGAAGAGACGTCAATTGCCTTAAATGGCTCTAGGCATCTCCAGAGATTACTTGTAGCGCAGTGGGTGTCCACATTCTTGCTGTAGCGCTACAGCAGCTGCGCTACAGCCCTTATTCCCCATGTGGAAGTGGATTAATAATAGCACTATAACTCAGCAGTTATAGCGCTCTACGTGCCTTGCCAGTGTGGAGCGCTCGTGAGGGCTTTATAGCGCTATAAAGTGCCAGTGTAACCATGGCCTAATGAAGTACTGTGCTAGAGCACAGATAGATTTACACCTTCTAAGACTCCCTCATTTTAAACTAATCTGAAGGTAGTTTTTCAAAGTATAACCCTCTTAAAAAGGGGTGTTGAACAAAACATTTAAGATATCACACAGACTTTTTTTCAAATCTGCCTCATTTGAATTGTGTAGCTTGATGTCAGTGAATAACTTGGCAGCAAGAGTAGCTCAGCAGTAGTAATATGTCTGTGTTCATTGAATCATTGTTTGCTGCACAAACAAGAGAAGTTACTTTACTCTAGTATGGTGTTTGGTGTGAGAACTATTCAGAACAAATGATAACTCAGATTTCAATTGGGCATTTAGTCACAAACTCAAAAATCATCTATTTTCATAACAAAATTTACCAACTTTTGTTAAATATGTCAACTGCCTATGAAAGTGATCCTATTTCCAAACAACAGTAAGCATATTTGAACTGTAATATATCTATAGGGTTTGAAATTGAAATTTTTCATATTGGAAATTTTGAAAGAAAAATTTGTCATGGGTAGAAGATCAAATCTGGGCAGTGAGAAATTGCCTGAAACAAAGAAGCAAAATAACTGTATAACATTTTGTGGAAAACTTTTCTGGAGTTTCATATGGTCCACCCATGATACAGATCCTGAAATCTTTCTCAGCAGTTTAGAAGATGGGTAGCTTTGTCGGCATAATCCTGAAATGAAACGTCAGAATAGGAAAAAAATACCCATAACTTTTCAAATTTTGCAACTTTATTGCTGCGCTACCTGGGACCCATCGTGCTTTTTAACTTGTCTCATGAAAACATGATGAATGGCACAAACTCACAAAATTTCCTTTATTCAAAATGAAGTATTACTGACAATGGAACTGAAACCAGCAAAATAGCTGCCATTTCCCTACCCTCTATATGTGGAAGTGAGGCTGCCCTTAATTAAGTTGACTGCCCCTTCCCACTATTTTCAGTGAGATTGAAGGCATGTCTACAGGGAAAATGGCTGCCAGTCTCATGACCTTTGAGGGTCCAACTCATGATTTTGATCTCTTGAGGTAGGCAATACTGAGTATCCAATACTCAAAACAACCAAATACAACTGAATAGTAGTCATTGTCAGCAGACAGCCATTCCATCTGTTTCTTCCAGTCCTCTCATAGCTTCCTGAACATCTTCTTTCTCTAGTCCCTCTCCGCAGTTGCTTTATTTTCCTTACTTAATTTTCCTTGGCTTTTGGTCCCCTAGCACTCCCCAGCCTCCTTTCTTATCTCTCTTTGCTCATTCTATACCCCTCTGAGTGTCTCTCTCTTCCATTATTTTGCTGCTTCTCTGTATGTCTAAACCTTCCACTTTTGGAAGGAATGATCAGTCACTTACGGATGCAAAAAATGCAAAATTAAAGGCTTGTCCACATGGAGACTCTGTGAACTGGGGTGTAAATCTACAGCACTGTAGGCTGTCACCGTGGACCAGGGGTCGGCAACCTTTCAGAAGTGGTGTGCTGAGTCTTCATTCATTCACTCTAATTTAAAGTTTTGCATGCCAGTAATACATTTTAACGTTTTTAGATGTTTTCTTTCTATAAGCCTATAATATATAACTAAACTGTTGTATATAAAGTAAATAAGGTTTTTAAAATGTTTAAGAAGCTTCATTTAAAATTAAAATGCAGAGCCTCCAGGACCCGGGCAGTGGGAGTGCCACTGAGAATCAGCTCATGTGCCTCCTTTGGCACATGTGCCATAGGTTGCCTACCCCTGATGTAGACCCTTTTGCCGTGCATGGTAATACATAGGGTGCTTTCATCTATTGCTGTTTGTAAAACGAGGTCAAAAAGCACTACAGAACTTTTAGTGTGCAGTAGCAGGGTCCACATGGCTAGTTACTATGGAGCAGGCTACCATGCTGTAGATCTACACCCCAGTTTGCTGTGCACTAAGGGTGTTTACACTGCAATTAAAAACCCATGGCTGTCCTGTGCCAGATGACTCAGACTTGCAGGGGTCAGGCTACAAGGCTCTTTAATTGTGGTGTAAATACTTTGGCTTGGGCTGCAGACCAGGCTCTAGGACTCTGCAAGGTGGGAGGATCCCATAGTTTGGGCTGCAGCCTAAACCCAAATATCTGTACCATAATTTAACACTCTTAGCTGGGCCTCAGGAGCTCACGTCAGCTGGCAGGGGTCAGCTGCTGGTGTCTAATTGCAGTGTAGACTACCCTCTGTTTCAGTGTGTACAGATCCTCAGTTACACACTAGTAGTAGAAGGCACTGATATTTTCATTACTAATTACTAATAAGACAAAAAAAAGGCAGGAATATGGGGTTCTGCTCTAAAACTGGCTGCTACAGGAGCATCTTTTTACTCAACAAACCTGTATTTGTGTGCGCAGGCAGTCAGAGCTGCTGAGAGAATAAATTCTTGATTACTTTAAACTCCTATTAATTCTGCAGAACTAAAACACGGGTAGGAGAAGGAATTGAAATGGATTAAGTGCTTTCATTCGCAGTAACAGGATGGTTTACAAAGTTCAATCACTTAAATTTATTGCACATGTGTCACTGAAGCCCTAATTGGCCTGGCAGAACTGATATTAGTGGCGATGTTAGATGATAAAGAAGGAGTCCAGCTTGACTCTCAGATCCCAGTTTCTCCTTGCAGAGATAGCAGTTGGAAGAAATGGCCTTTTATTTCTACACTGAAAACACTTGATGAGGAATTCACTGAAAGACTGTAAACAGGAATTCACCCCCAGACTACAGCTGCTTTTTAAGGTATCACATCTGCAGTACATGATATATTATGGATTATTTCTGAGATAATGTAACATTTTAAAAATGTAAACTTTTATATGTATTACATTTATTGGACATATTCAGTGTTTTATTAAAAAGTACTGCATACACATGGACAACTTTCCCTTTAAATTAAGAACATATTATAGAAGCATTTTTCTTTTTAAAAGCTTACAATTTTTTTTTTTTTTTGAAGAGTGGGAGAAGAATATTTCAGCAGTTCATCTCGCACTGCTGAAGATTGTAACAAAAATGGATCTGAAGCATTCGTTATGGTCTACTACATCAATATAATTGGTATACTAAATAGTTCTTGACAACTCGTTGGCATGTATGACAGTCTGAGAGCAAAAGCAAACAAAATGATTTTCAAAATCCAGCATTATAAATTTTTCATGACTATAAATTTGAAGGACAAATTGAAGTCAAATGTTATTTACTGTTGGTATTCTCATTCAGTGAAAGATGCCATCCTCGTCCCAGAGAGCTTACAGTCTACCCAAGAGTCCTTTGTTTATGCATCCAAGGATCTCATATGCTCTTTTGGCCAGTGTCAACCAGAAGCTAATGTTGAACTGATTATCACCATGACCCCCAAATCTTTTGCTACTTCCCAGGATAGAGTCCCCCATTCTGTATTTATGGCCTAAATTCTTTGTTCCTAGATATATGTTTACATTTACCTGTATTAGAGCACATATTGTTTGCTTGCACCCAGATTACCAAATCATTCATGTCACTTTGTATCAATGACTTGTCCTCTTCATTATTTACCACTTCCCTAAGTTAACTTGCATTAATTATATTGCTCTCCTTTAAATCTTTTCAAGTCTGTGTCATTATCTTGCCTAGTGTCAATGCCAGGTTGACAGACCTATAAGTAACAACATCATCCCATTTATCCTTTTTAAAAGTTAGCACAACCTGAGCTTTCTTCCAGTCTTCTGGAACTTCCCCAGTTCTCAGAGACTTTTTGAAAATTGACATTCAGTCCACTGAACTCCACAGCCACCTCTTTTGAAACTCTTGGATGCAAGTTATCTGGACTTGCTGATTTTAAAATGGCTGATTTTAGTAGCTTCTATTTAACATCCTCCAGAGATACTAGTGGAATGAGAAGAAAGTTTATCATCATGATATGATGAAACTTTATCATCTGTTTTTCCTCAAATACAGAACAGAAATATTTATTGAATGCTTCTTCCTTTTCTGCACATTACTGATGATTCTACCATTTCCATCTAGTAGTGGATCGATGATATTGTATTTTTCTCCCAATATATTTTAATAACTCCTCTTTATTGTCTTTAACTCTGCTGGCTATAGACTTCTCCTTTGCTTCTTTTATCAATTTTCTACAATTCCTATCTTATTTATGTTCAGTATTCTCAAATTCCCCTTCTTCCATCTGTTATATGTATTTATTTTTTAGAGCTGTCTTCTCTTCCCTTCCAAACCATGTCAGTTTTTTAACCACCACAGCCTCCTTCTTTGATTGTGGATTTTTGGACATCTTGTAAGGTGTTCTTAAATGGTTTCCAATCATTCACATTTTTCTGATTTAAATTCTTCCTTCTAACTCATGGCTCATAATTGTTTTCGGCTTTGTGAAACTGGCCCTTTTAAAGCACCAAATATTGTGCTTGAATATTATAAATGGGATCAAGTCATGATCATTTGTACCTAAGAATCATCATTTTTTAGTTGTGTGATCAGTTCCTCTTTATCTGTTAGGACAAGATCTAATGAAGAAAAGAATTCTGTCTTATGGTGACAGTGGAAAAGTCACTTTAGCGCTCTCTGTTTCAGTTTTCCCCCAAATGTAATATGGGAAAAATATTTCTCTACTAAGCCCCACCTGCAGGGTAGGGTGTTAGTTAATGCTTACAAAGCATTTTATGATCATTAGATGAAAAACACAACATAAGTGTAAATTAAATTATGTTTTAAAGAGATCATTTATCTTTTAACATGAAAATCAGTTTGGACACTTTACAGGAATGCTGTTAACCTCAAGTGACTGAGTTGTAATTTTTTAAACTTGATTTCAGCTGCTGGGGCCCTCACTAAGTTATCTGATTAATGACATAAAACATGAAGCCATGCAGAATGCTTGTCTTCCATGCATAGCCTCACAGTTGTTATACCGTTAGTTCATGTGCTGTTTGGGGGATAGGAAAAGCCAGTGAGGTGACTTTTTTTTTTTTTTTTGCGCTTTAATATTCAAAGATTCTTAAAGCAGAAGTAACTTCAGCTTCATGAACCTATATAATTGTGGATCAGTGATTTCTCTTGTAACTGCAATTTAATTTACAAAGTTGATGATGGAAACAGCACTACTCTTTCATCATTTTAGACTGGATTCATGAACAGGGGAATATTTCAAATTTTAAGAGATGGGTTCAAACTACAAAGTCTGTTCTAGCACTAGTTTTCGAGCACTCCAAATGGCAATTTGGTTCAGGCTATTGCTAAGCATAACAAATAAAAGAAAAAAGTATTTGATCTTTTAAAATAATGCAAATATTGTTTGTAAAGTGTCCCTTCCTTCTATCAAAGCTCTCAAAATGACAAAATACAATAACTAATCACAGATAATTTAAAATACAATAATTATCAAAGGAGCAGGGCTAGGAAAAAACATGAGTATGTCCTGTTATAGCTACTAGATTCTAATCCTAACTGGGCTACTGTCTTGTGTAATATTGGAAAAGTCACCTAAGCTCTCTGAGCTTCAGTTTCCTCTGAAGGTAATATGGAGAAAATATTTCTCTACTATGCCCCATCTTCAAGGGTGCAGAAACTTAATTAATGTTTACAAGATACTTTGCAATCATCTGATAAACACTGTAACAGTAAAGTACCATTACTAAATTCCTATTCATACGGTAGGGTACTGTTTTGTATTGGAACAATTTTCATTGAAGGGTAAATAAAAGATACGCTTATGTTTATTTAATCTCATTTTTACATGCCATTCACCCAACACCTCTTTCATTGCTTTGTTTGTCCTTAGGGCTATCGTAAGTGCTGAGATATAAAGGCCTTTGAGGAAAGTATTCTAAATATATTTGCAATTAATCTGAGTGAGTTGTACATAAGTGCTGCTTTAACTTGGTGTGTGAAACGTGACCGCAGTAGCACCAGTTATGCTTGCAACATTCGGTTTGTTTAGTGGAGTAGAATTATCTGAGTTTCCTTCTTCATAATATTGGCAAATTATTAGTGGATTTTCTGGGTATAGGTATTAAGCAAAGTGAATTTGTTCTCTGGACAAAATTCAAAACAGTTTGTGGCTTATTTGCTTATGACAGAGATAAATTGAAGTGTTGTAGATCTGTGAAGTATGTTTTAATCTGTTTTTTCCTTGAAACATATGACACATTCAAATTCTTCTGTTTGGAGGTATTGTTAACTGTTTTCTGAAGATTCATTTTCAGGTAGAATCTATTTTATAGCACGCTTAGGGTGAATCCTCCTCTGTGTCATTCTCCCAGCCTTCTCTTTGATTTTTGATTGCCAGCTAATCATCAGTATGGGTAATGTGACTTTTCTAAAGTGATGCAAGAATTTTCTTTGGAGTCTGTTTGCTGTCATTGAAAATGGTTTCCTCTACTAACAGAATGTACTTAGCCCTTGTTTTATTTTTAAAACTTAAGTATCTTGCTGCTCATCAGCTCCACTCTCTTTACCCTGTATCTCCTACTCCTTTGTTTTCATTTTGTTTGTGGGAACTCGTTTCCATTGGCAATATGTAGATAGATTGGATCCACTTCCAGGTGTCAGTGGTTAAAAGCTCTGTTCTATGTTTGAACATTTCTGTGTCTAATGGCGTTCAAGAAAATGCAATGCTACAAATTCTATGTTTGTACTCTTTTTTTCCATTATTTTTGGCCACGATCTGTCCCACTTCTCCCTTTTTAGCATCCAACATTTTGCAGTTTTGTTTTCACTGATGACTTAGAAGTGATATATTACTTGTTGAATCTTACTTTGAATTTCATATTGATTTGTGGTTCCTTCTTCCTGGGATAAATACTTAGTAGTTTTTACAATGGTATTACATATACAGTAGTATTTATTTTATTATATGTGCATGTAGGAGTTTAAAACTCTTATGAGCAATAAATAGCCTTTATTTTTCCAACCAATAAATGAATTAAATACATTATTAAAGTATACTTTTTTTGGTTTCAATATTACTCACACTGAATAGGTGTTCTCTCCCTCCATCCCCAAATATTAGTTTTTAACACAACCACTTCTAACTTCCTAGTTGCTCTGATACTCAGATACTATATAATACTACTAACGAAAGATTCTAGTATGACAGCTTCCTCATTATTTTTGAATGTGAGAACACAATCTAATATGAAATTGTTCTTCTGGGATGTGACAGGAAGTTTTGGAACTTTGTTACATACCAGCTTTATAACTTAGGTATCACATGGTCTTGGTATGATGCAAAGAGCTAATGGAAGGGTTTTTTAAAAAGTGCACCTACTTAGATGGAGCAGATGGCAATTTCCTTTCTCACACTCTGTCCACTAATGAGCAGCAAGATACTTGGGGATTTCATGCACGTCTCTAAGGTTCATGTCTGTGTTACACACAAAGAAAGCCGTGAGCATAACACATCATGAGCAACACTAGACTTTTATATTCTTATATCTTTAATATTTTAGACTCTCTGTTCTAACCCACTCTGGAACAAATGATGGTTTGACATTAGGGAAACAAGACACTTTCTTTACAATAAAGGTGCTTCTGCTCTTTATATGAAAACTTTTGGAGTGTTTCAGACAAACAAATTTTCACAGAGACCAGGTTATTTTTATACCTTCAAAAACTTGTTTTTGGTAACAATATATGAATTCTTCAGCTAAAACTCTTCGAAAAATCAAGGTTTGATAACTGATGAGGTATCATAGGGCCCAATGTGTGCAGATCACGGTGAGGTTTTTAATTGATTAGTAATCTTGAAATTTCATTCTCCATCAATACATTGAGAGGGTCTGTTGGGTGCTGTATGAATTTAGTTTAAATTTTGCCTGGTTGACGTCTCTAGTGGCCTTATCAATCAGTCCAGGCACACTTTCATTTTATGTGGAGTTCTGAATGTATTTATTTAGGCATTGAACCTTGGGTTGATTTGAGAGCTTTGGTGCATTCAGATTTTGAGTGGGTCTTTGAACAGATACAAAAAAATTACGGAAGATGTCAGCAATTTTCTGTCACTATTTCTCTTTAAGCCAGAGATCTTGAAGTTTCATGTTTACTGCCACACTCTCTGGAGTGAATCATCACTGAGAGTGTCTATCTCAGGGCAGACTATCAGAAAACAAGGGGCAGACACCCCAAACTGGTGGTATATTCTATAATTAGATTCCACCAAGCCAGTAACAAATGTGAACTCCTGGATCAGTATACTGGTCTTCACAGAGAGTTCTCTTAGATTCTCCAGCTTATCTTGTCACCCAGACAAATTGGACTTTGTGATAAAAGGTTATTCATACCTAAAATCACACCACATGAGGTTGCTTCCAGTCCCAAGGGAGCAGTCAGTTACCGCAGATCCAAAGACAATACTGATAGCCAATTCTATAGTAAACTAGCTAAAGATTTATTAGGTAAGAAAAAAGAATGAGAGTTATTGAGAGGTTAAAGCCAGTAAAATATAATAGGCAGATCACATCTTTCATTCAGTGTTTCATTGCTTTAAAAGTTAGGCCCAAGACCTTAAATTGGCATTGAAAACTGACTGAGCATGGGTCTTATGTGTCCACAGTGGCCCAAGTCATTGACAAGGTGGGCAGCCTCCTTCTATACTAGGTGGAGCTTGTGCACCACAATAAGTACAATAATTTATGCATGGGAACAATACTGTGCTACATTTTTAAATAATTACTATGTAGTAATTATAGTTTGGGTGTCAGAAACATAAGAGCCCAGATGAGCCCAACTTCTATTGACTTCAGAGGAAAATGACGGTTATTCGTACCAGGTTAGATTGGCCTATATGGCTTGGCCATAATTCAACAAAGTTCTTAAGCATGTATTTAATTTGATATCCCATGCATGTCAATAGGATACTAAAGTGCTTAAAGATAAGTGTGCTTTGCTTCAGTACTTTCCTTTTTACTGACGCCAATATCAATAAACAGTTTTAGCAAAGATAGTTTAGTAACAGATGGACTACTAGAAGCCTCCATCATTTTCCATTTAGTCCTTTCTGTGTGCGTTAATACATTTGATGTGGCTGGCACCCAGCATAATTTAGTTCGTTGTAGTGTTAAAACAGGTGTGATCGATGCATATTGAATTTCTTACAAAAGTTCAGATTTGCTTCTGTGAGGTGGGAGTGCATTGGCTCAAAGAAAATTGAATGCCCTCAAGAGGCTGTGATAACATTGTAAAACATAAGGCCAGTTCTTTCTCTACACTGAATGTAGTTTTGCCTTAAAGAACCTTCTTAAAAGCCCAAAATTGCATCTGAAATGCGAATTTGTACAAATCACTGTCACTTAACAATACAGTACTTTCATTTAGAAATAATTCACAGCGTTGCACATTTGGTGAATGTATTTTTATATTGGGAGCCTCATTTCACTATAGTATGTTACAACACAGATATGTTGGTCTTCACTTGAGAGAAATGAAACCAGAATGGAATTTTATTGTTGGGTAGATTCTGATGATGGCATGATAATTGATAGGATTTTCCCCTCTTCTTTTTAAATGTATGTAATGCGTTGCAGCAATCTCAAACAGATTTAGGGGCGAGTGCAGCAAAAAGCTGCTTCTGTAGCTGCTGAGCACAAGCATCTAGTGCTTCTCAGACTATGCAGAGGCAACTTCTTATTCCAAAGGAGAACTTGAAGAAGGCAGTCCAAAACTGATCACTGCCATTCCTTTCTTAGGGAGTGTGTGTTAAGGTCAGATCCTCAACTAGTGTAAAACAACATAATCTCATTGAGGCAATTAATTAATCTGCTATGAGAGACCTTGAGCATTATATATAGTGCCTAACAATTATGGTAGCCTTTTAAGTATTGGATGAATTGATATAGCTGCAAGTACGTGGGAATGACAATGGGAAACTGACTGAATTTAACTGTAGAAAAAATTAAAATTATGGAGTGAATGGGTAGAAGCTAAGAGGAGTATAAACAACATATAAAATAATTAATTCATATAATATAGATAAAGGCTGAGAGTTAGCGTGACTGAATCTCAGGGGAGCCAACTGATGTCACTCAGGGTGAACTGCAAAGAATGGGGCATACAATCCTTAAAGCTGGTGGATATTCCAATACTTAGATTTACCAAACCAGCACAAGACAGTTTCTATAATATCTTATGGGTCACTGTAGCGGAGCGGCAACTCACCCTGTGGCACCTCCTCCTGGTCCATCTGGGAATTAGCTCTTCCAGCGTCTGGAGTGCCCTCTGCAGGCCGTAGTCCCGCTTGCACTCTGGCCCTGTGTCCCTCCCTGGACCCCAGTGCCCTCTTACCTAGGGTGCTGCACCCCTGCAGTACCCCCACAGTCTCACTCTGGGCCTCCCTTCTCTGGGGAACCGTCACCTCCTATCCCCACCTTGCCTCAGTCTAGGCAACTGCCAGTCACCACTTGCCCCCGTTCTCTCGGGCAGACTGCAGTATCATTGCTGCTCATCACTGGCAAGGGGGGGTTGGCCTGCTGCCTCCACTACTACCCATGGTCTGCTCCCTGCAATCCCAGTACCCCTTGTTGGACCGTCTCCTAGGCCCTGCAGGTTGGGGGTTTCTAGGCTGGAGCTTCCCCAGCTCCTTCTGCCTTGCCCCAGCCCTGCTTCCCTCTAGGTGCTCTATCAAGCTCCCAGCCGCCAGGCCTGTCTACCTCTACAGCTAGAGGAGACTGTCTCTCCGCCAAACTCTAGGCTCTTTTATCAGGGGCCAGCTGGGCCCTAACTGATGCAGCCACAGCTGTAGCTGCTCTGCCCACCCAGCCTGGGAGCTTGCTTGCTCCCAGCCACAGCCCTCTGCAGGGCTGTTTTAAGCCCTTCTCCTGGAGTGGGGCAGCTGCCCCACTACAGTTACCCAGAAGCCAACAGCACAGTTCCCTTAAAGTAATCCAGCCTTAGGCCTCCACCCAGATGCCAAGTCAGTTATGATGAGGATTACTGAAAATAGTATTCATCATATAAAAAATTGTACCAATCCCACAGGATCAGACACGTTACCTCCTAGGTTAATAAATATTTCAGATCTTACCGAAATACAAGCTTACGGCCAATTTTTATATACTAAACTAAAATTTCTTAAAAAATCAGAGCGTATTCGTTAAAAGATCTGTATACATACAAACATGAGTACAGTTCTTGAGATTAAATTCATAGCAGAAATGCTGAGCTTTGTAGTTGCAAAGAGTTCTTTCAGAAGTAGTCCATAGGCTATAGTCCAATGTTTATATTCAGGGTGATACAGTCAGGACTGGAGCTCTCAATCTTTTGACTTAAGCTTCCCCTGCATAAAGTATTAAGCAGGTCTGAGATAAAAAGGATCGGAGCCTAAGGGTTTTTTATACAGTTTTCTAGCAGCCACTTGACCATAGAGTCCTGGGTAAACAATTGGCTTTTGATGCAATCTTCTGTTTCCCAAATCTCACTGGTTATTAACTACACAAATTAACATGAGGCAATTTATCCATTAGGTGGTCTATCACAAACTTTGAGATAGCCAGACAATGACATTATTTCACCCAAGATTCATCTAAATGTTAATATTCCCTTTTGGTCTCTGAATCAATAGCTATAGTGACAGACTGGAACTGTCTGTTTACTTGACTAACATTTAACAAAATATGAGTACCCACATATAATTAGTATCACTTTTAATTTCTGACCAGATAGATTTGCATTTCAAAGTTCTAGCCTCTCTACCAGGGAATGGCTCTAATTACCATTCGCATGTTTTTCTAACATGTCTCTAATGGTTGACTCTGAGTCATTTAACCTGCAAGCTGCTTAACCCTTTCTGGCCATGTGTCCCACTTTATTTAAAATTCATTGTAATTATATAACAGTGGTAGCAATAATGGTTTGCATAGTTATACTTTAAGCAGATAATGTCACAGTTGGACAGGAATAGACTGGGGACTAATAGATTTAAGTTGAGTATATTTTAGGTATTTCTTTGCATTGGGGCCTCAGACTGTAAACTAGATTCATAGATTATAAAGCCAGAGAAGACTATCTAAGTCTTAAGATGACCTCCTGATTAACAGAGGCCATAGAATTTCATTCAGTTATTCCTGTATTGAGCTCAATAACTTGTTTCACTAAAACAGATCTTCCAGGAAGGCTTCCTGTCTTGATTTGAAAACAGCAAGAGATGAAGGGATAAAATAAAAGCAGCTTCTTGGCTTCAAGATAACATTGTCTATTCCACCCACAGTCTAAAAATGTTGAGGAAGAGGCACCAGAGCTCCAAATGTGAAGCCCCAGACCCTAGTGCTAAGTTTTAGCAGGAAGATCTGTGTTTAACACCAGAAATCTGAAGATTTCTGCCTGCATTCACTGAAGATCTAATTAGAAGTACCAGCTGAAGCAATCAGTTTGGTTTCATACATTTTTATCTGTGGATCAACAGCTTCAAGCACAAAATACAGAGAGCAGACAATCAAATGACTTTTGGTAAGAGGATGGGGGGAGAAGGAGGTAGATAAATCAAAGGCTGAGATTATAAATACACAGAGGGTTGCAGTAGAAACAGCTTGTGGTAGTGTCCAATTGATGGTAATGATATAGTTTCCTTTTTACTTTGAGTCCATATAGTTTAAATCCAGTCTCCACTGTTCCCAAATTCACTTCAAGTAAATTCCTGATGTAATAAAATAATTAAAAATGTGAAAACACATTTCACTCATGCAAGAAATGATCAAGTTACTGTACAGTGTGTAGTTTATTTAGTAGCTTCTTATATATTAGAGGATTTAGATGTAATTAATTGGGGAGCAAATATTGTGTTACGTAACATCATACTTTTGATTTTATTTTTCCTTTATACTGTATATTCTGGTTAATTATTAAACTGCCTGTATTCATATTTAGGGGTCTGATCTTGGCAACAATGCTCGCATCTTTTTATTGATTGTCAGAAATCTCTGCAGTTTACATTACTTAAATGGAAAGCTCCTTGTGTCAGGAACCATCTTTTTGTTCTCTGTTTGTACAGCACTTAGCACAATGGGGACCTGGTCCTTGACTGCAGATCCCAGTCACCATAATACACATAGATAAATAACTTTAGCATTACTTAGCACATAAATCACTTTAAATATGTTTTATTTGGTCAAAAATGACATGAAGAATAAGAAGGTAGAAATCTAGGGCCCGATCCTGCAACACTTACAAATGAGCATAGTGCTAACTTCCTTGAGTAATCTTTGCAGTTGAGTAGAAATAAAAGCCAAACCCATTACCTATGTTTCGTTTCTTTGTCTGATATGATATCAGTAACAAGATGCCTACATGAAAAATGTTTAATGTCATGTCTGTGGACTTTAATCATAATGAACCCAGATGTCATGGTAACCCTCAAGTACATCAGAACTGGATGTTCTCCAGGATGATGATGTCTGGATTGAGAAAGGACTTCAGACAAACTGAACTGCACACAATTCTTCAGATAATTTCAAATGGAATGAAGACTGGCATACCAATAAAGCTCTCCTTTCATAATCGTATACTGATTACAAATAAATAGCCACATTTCTGAGACTAGTTTTAAAAAAAACTTTGCAGGGAGACACACCTGGTCTGGGAGAACTGTCAGTATCCAGGGTCTGATTCTGATTTCATTAACACCATTGGAGTTAAGAGTATCTGCATTGTTTAATCCATGGTGTAAAATTGGTGTAAGTCAGCTCAGAATCAGGCCTTCCGGCTTTCTTGCCATACAGTTATGTCAAGGATAAATGAACAGCCCTGAGACTGGGCCAGAACACACTGGCATTTAATAAGCATGAGTCATATGGCTGAGCCCAGATTTTTATTAATGAGGTCTATTTCTGTTCTTTGCCAGGTTTTAAATATGGCTGCATTGATTACTGTATTTTTGCTCCATAACAGGAATTTGAATCTTGGCTCTGGCACTGACTCCCTCTGCAACTTTGGAAAAGTTATTTACATTTTCTGTTCACTTTTCCCCATCTCTATAAAATTACCTACATGCCTCACTGAGAATTGGAAAAATCAATCAGATTAGGTATATAAAGAGCATCAAACATAGAAAAAGTGGGACACTCTCTCTCTCTCTCTCTCTATATATATATAAAGGGAAGGTAACAACCTTTATGTATGCAGTAACATAAAATCCCTCCTGACCAGAGGTACAGAATCACCGTATCTGTAAGGGGTTAATCAGTTAAATATACCTAGTTGGCACCTGACCAGAAGGACCAATGGGGAAAGAAGATACTTTCAAATCTTGGAGGGAAAGGTTTTGTTTGTGCTCTCTTTGTTTGTTCCCTCTCAGGCAGAGAAAGACACCAAGCAGGTAAACCAGCTCCTAAAAAGATACGTGAAATGATATATATGTAAAATTACAGAAATTGTAAGTAAAGGGAAGGAAATGCATTAGATTATCTTTTGTTTTAGCTTGTGAATTTTCCCTATGCTAAGAGGTGCTTTTATTCCGTTAAAAAAAATAACTTTGAAGCTGAGGCTAGAGCAGAATCCTTTAAATCTTTTTATCACTTTGTAAAGTTACCTTCCATTATGATTTCCTCTCTAAAATCCTTTTTTCTGTATTATAAAGTTCTTCTTTTAAGAACCTGATTGATTTTAGTGTCCTGAAGATAAAGGATCTGGTCTGTACTTGTATACAAGGCAATTGTTTGGTATAGTATTCTAAAGCTTCCCCAGGAAAGGGGGTGAAGGGACTTGGGAGGGGGGATATTTTGGGGAAATAGGGATTCCAAGTGGTCCTTTTTCTGAATCTTTGTCTAAATCATTTGGTGGTGGCAGCAATACCATCCAAGGACAAGGAAAGGATTTGTGCCTTGGGGAAGTTTTTAACATAAGCTGGTACTTATTATCTTAGGGAGTCTTTCATGCGGGTCCCCACATCTATACTCCTGAGTAGGGAGGGAACCCTGACAATGGGCGTATCAAGTGTCATTAGTGAGGGGTTGGCCCTGTCTCCTCTGTCACTCTGAGTGCCTTAAATGCCCTGCTGCTGTAGTGCCGATGCCTGGATAGTTCCAGTCAACAGACAAGCATGCACCAAGTGTCTCCGTGTTAAGCAGCTTTGACTCACAACTCTAACTCCAGCAGCCTGTTTGTTACACACCAGCCACACTCTGGTTATACCAGGCAAGATGGCAGCAACATCTGCCAGTCCAGAATTTTCCCAAAACCATGTGCTCTGCAATATCTAGTCCTCTCCTGAACCATTCAGAGAGATTCATGTTCACTTGTTCCTATAAAGATACAATGCCCAGCAGCTTGCCACATTGACTGGGGTTAACATTCACTTTTAATCAAACACAGCACTGGGTTGATTAGATTAAAGGTAAAACAAGTTTATTAGTAGGATTTTACATGAGTTCAGTTATAAATAATAGAGTTAGAAATGGTAACAGGCCATTAAAAGTGAAAAACACTTTCTAGAGACTAAGACTTAACAAAACTGCAGTCGTGGTTCAAGGTCAGAGTCTCATCCCACTATATTCCAGCAAGGTGGCTGACCACACCTCTGATCAGGATCTCTGATAAATTCCAAAGTGCTCAGTTCCTTTATCGTCTTAGATGAAAGATCACTTGGGGTTCTTATCCTTTCTCTTTTATAGTCCAGAAGAATCCCCTTCAAAGCTTCACTAAAGATTTGCTTCTCCCCACAAGATAAAGCTCATTCAAGCTGCGAGGAAGGCAACATGGAATCTCCAAGTGAAGGATGTTCCATGTAGTTTTGTTCCCTTGCTGTTGTTTGCTAAAATGCAAATTACTCTCTCCTGCAGTCTTTCCCTTGTGGTGATGCTGAGTGGTTGTCTCCTCCCTTTGTTGGCTTTATGGTTTTGTTTACCTGCTTTGTCAATTGAATTCCCATTGTTGCTTAATACCTTGGAAATACTTTTAAGGTGGTAGAACCCCATTCCTTTGTTTAGGGTAACTTTAGCCCCACCCAGCAGGCATGCTATACCAACGTAATTTCCAATTTATTTGTGATTTTGAATTTGTCCTTTGTACATTATATCCTGCAATAATATTAACAATTAATATGTTATTAACTTTCTATTAATATCTTACATGACACCTTTTAGATACAGTTACGACATTAGTGAGTTGGGTACACTGAATTGCTCATACAGCTGAAACTCGCTATCAGATACCAGTGAGTCCCTTCTCCTCTTTGCATTGGGATGCTGTTAAGGTCACTGTCTGGACCAAAAACAAAAACTGGGGGGCATATGTCTTTATTGAAAAAGAGTCGGAATTGGCAAGAATTAATTATGTTGGGATTCCTACCAGGAGGGCTTGGCCAGTTACTTTCATACCTTTTTCTTTCCAATCAAAAAACACAATTGTGTATCTGAGCACATAATTGGACCAGTTTGTTTCAAACAAACTGATTTTTGTTGGAAAGTAATTTGCTAAAGTTTTCAATTTGAGGAAGTCAAGCAGTGAAGCACTATGCTGCATGAATTTCCTCTACTTCCTGACAGAGAGCAATCTATCTTGAACAATTGTTCAGAGCAGTGATCTCTTTACTTTTGGATACATTGAGACATATGTAATTTGCAAGTGTCAGGCCAAATATAGAAAAAAATTTTAAGGAGCTTTCCCAAAAGCAAATGCAAAAAAGGGAAAAGGTATAGGATGAAATAGCTGTATTTCCCACCTTCCTTTATTGATGGTTCCTGATCACTGCATCATGTAGGTAAACAGAAGCAGGGTGGGTGACTCAGAACAGAAACTGGGAGCAGAGGCTTGTTAATCTGAGCCTAGAGATTGTTCCATGCTTAAGAAAACTAGCGGTAAAGACAAATAAGGGTGCTAGGGAGTGTGTGTTAAATAGGGAGTGTGTGTTAAATAGCTTAAGATGCTGGGCTTCAGGAACCTCATTAATTATGTAACATTAAAAATTGTTCACATCCATGTTTGTTGTATGGGCCTAGAAAACCTGATCCTGAGAATTGCTAAGCACTGGCCATTCTTAGGTTATGTCTACTCTGCTTCCAAGTGTACCTAGACAAACCCATGCTAGCTCTGTTAAATGTAGCAGTGTAGCATGGGCTAGCCACCTGAACACAAACCTGTCCAGAATCTCTGAACACACCCTTATGCAACTAGCCCAAGCTGCCACCTGTGCTACCCCTGACTGTACTGCTATTTTTACTGTGCTAGTGCGTGTCAGTCTACTGGTGCTTGATACCAGCAGCTTAGACAGACTTTAGTGACTTCACTGAGAGTTATAGATTTTTAGAGCATGTGTAAGGATCAGGCCCTAAATCATGGACTCAATAAACAGTCCCCCAAACTAGCAATACTTCTACAGAATGGGAGACTTGTAAAAAATGGTTTTATCAAGTGTCTTTTTTTATCTCCTCCTAGGGTTGTTCTTGTGGAAAATATTCCTGAAGGTATAAACTATTCAGACAGTGCACCGTCCCACTTGTCTCTTTACCAAGGCTGGATGAATTTGCTTAATATGGCTGAAAAGTCTGTTGATATAGTATCTTCCCAATGGGACCTCCATCACAGTCATCCATCTGCATTCCAGGTATGCTTTAGTCTAAACTGTCACCCATCTATTCAGAATCTAGTTTTGTATCTTGCTGCTCATGTTTTCTTTCTTTCTTGAGCTATGGAGTTGTGACTTAACAGAAAGCTGTTTGGCTGAATATTGGGGTGGGGTGGGGAATACCGCCTAATTATGAGGTCTATTATAGCAGAGTTAAAACCAGCTTTATGTGTAAAGCACAACCATTTTCGGTGCTCTAAAATCCATAAGGTTGCTTGGATTGCTTTGAAATTTTGGTGTGCTTCATGGGCGTTCAGAGAAGGGACAGGGATCCAAATGTGGGGCCATTTGCCCAAGAGATTCCCAAGATACAGCTCCCTGAAATCCTCCCTTTTCTTAAAATTGACTTGTTTTGGCACCACTTACTACAGACAGACAAAAGGTCAAACCAGGGTTCACATCAATGCACATAGATCTCCCATCTCTCGCAGGTTACCCCCAAGAGAGAGTATGGTACTCACCATATTTTTGTGAGAAATCAAATTAAAATGTTGTTTGAAAAAAGTGTTTGCTTTTGCAATTAGGCACATGCCAAACCGTTCTAAGACTCATGCACGGAGAGAGGCTAACTCTCTGGAAAACTACCCCTGGACATGTGTGGCTCTGAGGGAATTTAATGGCCATTAAATCTGAGTACTACTTCTAGTTCAAATCCAACCTAGGTTCAGGGTGGGATTGGGAATCATCAGGCATATTGCTACAATCTGTTCCTATCAAAGGGGAATTTGTATTCTGAAGAACTGTAATCCAAGTACAGCATAATATTCACAATGTGCTGAAATTATTTGGACACACGAACAAATGCTCAATGTGAAGAGAAGGTGCCTGGGGCAGAAAAGCAGATTAGAATAGGGGAGAAAGTTTAGGGGATCAGGTGATGGAAATGGGGGGAATAGGATGGGTTAGTGGGGTGAGTAACAGGAGACTGGAGAAGAATAGGGACAGGGTGTGCTGCTCAGCCCCACATTCTGTGTGCCAACATCTGAGGAGGCAGGGACTACTCATCTCTGCTATGCCTTATGGGAGTGTAGGGTAGGGTTAATTTTACAAACACAGGGTTATTTGAACCAGGGGTTCTTGAGATACCACCCAGAAAAATTAATCTTATCAAGTTCACAGATTCTAGCAACTTTGAAATCCACTTGGGCAGAAATCTGAGAATGAACTGTAAAGATTTAGGAGAAATCTGTCACTATCAAGTTGTTGTGTGGTGTAGCTTTTTAATTTTTTTTAAAGAAATCTGAGTATGGCAGAATATTCAGAAGGTGCTGAAATTGTTTTTGAAAAGCTAATAAATTACATGTGTGGATGTTCACTGGGGCAGGGAGGTGTGATACGGTGGGAATGGGGGAGATGGTTTTGGGTCTGTAGTGAGGGATGGGGGTATTATAGGGAGGGGATGAATGGAATGGGTGGGAAAGGAGTTGAGGGTCTCAGGTAAGGGGGAGGGGATAGGGGATATGGATTAGGGGAGTGGGAGGTGCGAGGATGGAAGGGATTGGAGAATGTGAGTGATAGCAGAGGAAGTTGGGCAGGTAGGGAGGGTTGTGGCCAATAGTAAAAGATCTCAGGTATATTTAGGATATAGAGGTGAGATATAAGTATTGCTATAATTGAGAACTTTCAACCCTCAGATCTGTAAGATACTTAGCTTAGCCAATCAAGGTCTCAGGCCTAAAGATAAGGTGACTCATCAGTTATTCACTCATGTCAGCCTATGTTATGAGATGAAATCATCAAAGGAATAGATGTACTGATTTTTAGGAGATATATATTGCAATGTACCAATTAAAGTCTTATTGAATATTTTTGGGAATTTTTCCAGACATAGGATGTCAGCAATGTACTAACCGCAAGTTATTATGGTGACTGAGTGACATAAATGTTAACAAGTTAGTCTTTAAAAGTGGCCACTCCAAAATTAGTGGGCTGTGGAAGTATAGATAAGGAAAAGGAGTTGAAGCCTTCATAAAGATGTACAAACCCCAGGGAGTGTCAGCATAACACATTATAAAAGCTGTATCTGGGCCTGTTGCCTTGGGAGACACCAGGATGACACCCTCTAGTGAGGAGGAGGAAGTGGAAGATATATACTGATACTCTAGGGCAGGGGTCTCCAAACTTTGAGACAAGGGTCATATTAGATTTTTGAAGGGGCTTCGCGGGCTGAAGCGACTGTGAAAAAATTCAATATATGCAAATATATTCAAAATTCCCTCCCCCCTTTTCTCCTCCAGCCACTGCCGCGCCCCTCCCTTTGCTCCTCCGGCCGCTACTGCGGGGGCACTCACCCTTCCACATGTGGGGCTGCCGGCAGCAGCCTGTGGGAGTGGGGTGTGGGGCAGCGGCAGCTTCTCTTCATGCCTGCCCCAGGTGCCTGCTCAGCTGGAGGGCTGGACAAATCAAAGCCGCAGGCCAGATCCCGCCCCCAGCCCATAGTTTGGAGACCCCTGCTCTAGGGCTCCCCAACAGGAGATAAGAATGATGGAAATAATTGCCTTGTACTGTCTCTCTGTCTGCTATTGTACTTCACTGTTGTGGGATTGTTTGTTTGTTTAGTGTATTCGTTAATAAAGGAACTTGTGATCAATTGCAATTGTTGCTTGTGTGCTTCTCCGGTCTCCCACTCTAATGAAACTGATAATCTTCCTGATTCTGTAACCACTCAGGAGACTAAACCCTTATTGACCACTGCAGTCTAAGAGATTAATCCGTACACAAATCCAGCAGTTAAATTACAGATTTGGCACTCCAGATGGGCCCAGAAAGAGCACATAGAGAAGAAAACAGACTGTCGTGAGACAGGGATAGGTCAAGACCGTCCTTGGTGCTAGCCTGGGAATAAAATCCTTGTCATAGACTGACCCTGACCAGGGCAAACTGCCACAGCTGTGTAATCAACCTGGAATGGCACTTCCGCTTCTCAGTTCCTGTTTTATTCTTGTGCAGTTCTCTCTCTCTTTCTTTTGTCATTGTGAAATTATGAACTCATAAAGAAAATAAAGGGTAATAAAAAGAGAAATAAAAGATAAGAAATAAGAGAATGGATGTGAGTGCCCTCTTGTTTCTTAAGAAGATAAACACAGGTTGGAATTCCTTAAGAAAGGATTTCAGGGGGGTGAGGTCATCTGTGAAAAAGAATTGAATTGTAATGGACTAGTCATTTTGCAAAAAGAGAATTATTTTTGTGTTAAATGTACAGATGTTAATAGGTAGATATTGTGACAATCAATAGTAGTACCAGATATTAACTGAATAAGTAGTAGTGTTGGGACTCTACAGTCATTTATGACCAGAGGGTTCCTGAAATGTAAGACTTCTCTGGACGGTGCCCTGACAGAAGATTAAGGGAAGCTCTTTGGGACATCTTAGTCACAACAGCTAAGGGATAGCTCAGTGGCTTGAGTGTTGGCCTGCTAAACCTACAGTTCTGAGTTCAATGCTTGAGGGGGCCATTTAGGGATTTGGGGCAAAAAAATCTGTCAGGGGACAGTACTTGGTCCTGCTAGTGTAGGCAGGGGGCTGGACTCAATGATTTTCCAGTTTTATGAGATAGGTATATCTCCATATATTTTTTTTTTATTATTTTTGAATGGACTCAACCGGATGAACTAAGATATTTCAGACCCTAACAAGCAGAGTGCACATCTTCTTCTAGTGCTTACTTTACACTATCTGAGTCTTTTGGAGGGAAACAGGCCATTCAGTAAAATGATGGGGAATCAAAAAAATGAAAGATGGGGAAACTATTTCAATTGTAAGGAATCCACCATATTAAACTGTTACAAACCAGTCTCTTTCTTTCTATTCACACTACATAGTCAAAATTCCATTTACTGCATAACAGACAACGACCAGTATTCTAAACAAACAAAATATGGTGCTTTGGATGGCCAGTATTTTCAGTCATGAACTGGATTCTCCTTCTCAAGAAGGAAATTTATAACATTCAATAGGACTCCATATAATTCCATTCTTTCCTAGAAACAAATAGAACCACATGTGCATTTATATGTTGATTTAAATAAGTGAAAAACTGAGGTGGGAAGCCAAAGGCACAACTTACCTCCCCGCTCATCCTTTAAGAATACATATAAATATTGGACTATAGTAAACTTAGTACATGTCAAAACAGCGAGACATTCCACAATGTAAATTTATTTACATTTATTTTCTAAGGTTTTTGAAACCCAAGCAGATGAATTTGAAGAGAAAATGTCATAGATGTTCAGTTATTGGTATGTGCATGGATTTTTTTTTAAAAAAAACATTTTCATCTGAAAAAATGCAACATGTCATTTACTATTGAACCAGCAGAGCCTAACAAATCCCAAACAGAGAACAAAAATAGCAAACTGAAAAACTGGGAGTTGAGCATCAAATTAATACACTGTGATGCATTCAGATGTAAAGCAAAAATTACAGCTATGGTTGTCATTAGTGGTAAGGTGAGGGATTGGAGGCATGTAGATTTGTTCCCTCTCCCTCAATGCAAAGTTTAAATAAGCAAAAGTAAATGTATTTTTCATACTGTTCAGCTCTGTTTGTTTATTTCTGTCTGCTGACAGGTTTATAACAGTGAGTGATTACTTTCACTAAAGACTGCAAAAAAGATCTGCAACTTGTTCAGAGCAAGTCTACGCTACAGCGCTCCATCAACAAAGCTTACTCTTGGGGGAATTCTGCACCACTGCACGTGTGCATAATTAATGAGTCGTGCATACTTTTAATTTTTGTGCAGAAAAAGCTTCTGCTGAAAAATTGCAGCAGTTCTGCCTCTCCCACTCCCACCCGAGGGTGCTGCGGCAATAGAACACAGCAGCTGCTCCCAGCCAGCAAGGAAGGAGAGAGCCTATAGTGCCTTCTTCACAGCACCTGTCAGGCCAGGTCAGGAGATGGGCAATGGGGAGACAGACAGTGTGGGGTGCTGGCGGGGGGAGGGTCAGACAGGGACTCATAAAGGCTAGTGGGGGAGGACAGACTGGGGCAGAAGATGAATGGGAGTGGAGGCACAGAACCACGGGGGAAGGGAGGTGCAGGGCCACATGGTGATGTGGGGGTGTGTGTGCAGAGCTACATAGGCACAGGGGAATGGCTGGGTTGGGGCACAGAGACACATGGAGATGGAAGGGGGTGAAAGACACATGGATGGAGGGGAGCGGTGTCTGGGTGGGGTTGGAGGGACACATGTGCCTGGTTGAATGGGAGAGGCTAGCCTTCAGCCAGGGTCTGCATGGAGGAAGCTCCCTAAGAGTCACCCCCTGCCCCCCATAAAAAACACCCTGTTCCATACTTTTCCCACCCATACCCAACAACCCTCCAAGTTCAAACTCAGCCTCCTCCCCAGCAATTATTTCCCTCTCCCTCAGCTCCTCCATTACTTCTGACTCTGCATTGCTTCTGGGGACTACTGGAAATATGGTTCTGTGTTGTAATTTAAATGAATTATTACTCAGAGTACTGTATTAATATGCCTAGTAAGGAGTGTGTGTCAACATTTTCTGAATCTTTTTTGTTGTCTGTATTGTTACAGATCTACTTGCTGACAGTTTTTTTAAATAAATGACCAAAAATAATGAAACTGATGTGATTATGAGTTACCTTGACAAATAAAATATGCAGAATGTTGCAGAATTTGAAAATCTTGTGCACAGAATTTTTTTTTTTTTTTTGATGCAGAATTCCCCCAGAACTGATGCTGCTGTGGCAAGTCTGGTGAAGATATACTATGCCAACAGGAGAGTGCTCTCCCACTGGCATAATTACTCCACTTTGGCGAGAAGCATAAGCTATATCAGTGGGAGAGTGTCTCCCACAGACATAGCACTGGTGTGGATAGTGCAAAACTTGCATCTCTTGAAAAAGTGATTTTCACATCTCTGAGTGACGTAAGTTAGATTGACTCTACTGGTAGCATAGACCTGTCCTCAGTTGCACAGCAAAGTGAACAGAGTGGTCAATATATCTTTACATCATGAAGAGCTAGTAACTACATCTATCAGCTAGTCTGCATGCTGTAGAAATCTTCAAGATGTATTCCAAGCATGATGTCAAAGTATCCTCCACCCGAAACATTCACCCAAGATATTGAAGAAAAGAAGAAAAATGTGTGTAGCTAAGTAAGAGTCCTGCATTTTCATGTTTGGGAAAATCAAAGTTCCTTGTCAAGCGCGAGAGCAATCACAAAAGTTTCAAATTTTTGATAATTTTCATCTAATAATTCACAAAAGTAAAAGTGAAGTGTCCTCAAGTCTTTTCAAGTCTGGGTAAACTGAAACTTTCCCCAAATTAGGCAGTGGAGAAGAATGAGGACAAAGCCACTAGATCAGAAACTGCTAAGTACCTATGATGCTTAATATGTCATCTTGGATTTTTATTGATGTTTCATTGTGTGGGTATTTGTTTTATCACAAAGCAAGGGAGGATGGGATTTTTCCATGAAGGCCCTTATGCTTTGGGACTCTCTCACACCCTGCTCTGAAGTAGCCCAAATTTGTTCATCTTCAGAGCATGCAGCAATGCAAACCTTTCTAAAGGAACTTCTCGAGAGAGGTGTGTTTCTTGGAGGAGAATAGTTGAGGAGAGTAGAGTTGGTTTTTTTTCTCATTTTGTTGCCGTAACATTTAGTTAATATTTTTTCCTTTAACATGTATATTATGCAGTATGTTGTTGGATGTCTTCTATTTGGATGTTTGAATTACCATACGTCTCTGACAGGCCCCTTTTTTGGTTTGTTCTTTATAAATCTAAATAAATAAAAATTTCCTACTGCCTGCTGCACTTGATAGTACAAGGCTGTTCAGCTGTAAAATATGATTCTACAATGTTTAGTGCCGGTACAGACTTTTACAGTGTGGATATTCAAGTGAACAAGCATCTTGTGATAAAAAGCTGTGTGTATTTTTATTCTGCTGATTCCTCCTCACCTTTTCTTTCTCCCTCTCATCAGAAAGCTACATGCTCCTACAGAAGGAAATGGGCCTGCATTGGTGGTTTTGTGTAGTCAGCCTCCACAGGCCCTCAATATTGAAGTAGATACCCTGGGAGCAGGCAAAAAGACCTGCATTGCTTCCAAAACCTACAGAACAATAGTTCCTTCCCTAGCCATCTTAGTTATGAGACACATGGGGCTAGAGATAGGAAACTTTCACGGTAACTTGTTCCAGCACATGTGCAGTGGGGAATGGGGCAAATTTAGGATCATGCCATTTCCCTTACTTCCAGAAATCGTTTCTTCTCTTTCACTTCTCCTTGCTCCATGGACTAATGTGTCATCAAAAAGGTCTTGCTCATAAATTGGGGATTATTGTTCTAAACTACAGCTATCAGGGTAGATGTAAATTTAGTGACATGAGTGACCATATAAAGGCCATGTTCACAAGAAATCTGAACCCTTGACATTGAGTTTACACACTGGAAACCTGTGCAAATGACACTGTAAAATTCCAGCAAATAATCTTACTATTCAGTGTGAGGTTGTTAGTAGCATCCACTGTTGCATAGTGTTTTACTGGCTCTGTGTTGCCACAGCTTTCCCTGTATGGGTGCTTGTTTTAACACTAGCCAGGAGAAGGCTGGAGAGGAGGGAAAGCTATGCTTTTTGCAGCCATCCTCAAGTGAAAGAAGTGGCCAGCCCCCCATTATCAAGGTGATGTGCAAGTCCCAGGATAGGATTAATTTCATGCACAGATTCCCCCACTGCACCTCATATTTCCTGCTTGAGCTATTTGTCTAGGCTGGTTCCAAAGCCTTCGATGGTGATTTTTCTTGATACCTTCAACATCCATGCCACATACAGGGTGGTGTCAGGTGGCTTCTTTTATGTGTTTGAAGATGGGCAGGAGAAGGTGACATGCCAGGTTCTAGACACTCCTGAAAATTATTTATTCACAACAGATAAACAAAAACATTGGCAACCACCACCACGTATCAGCAATAACCCACGAAACCTACCAGCACAGAATTAAAGAGTACTCCACCCTCTCCAAACCACATACACCTCAACGTAATGATCAAAACATACAGGGGAAGGAAACACACAGATGGATTTAAAAGAAGAAGGTGCTAATTTTATTAACTTTTAACTTCCAGGGCTAGGCTAGGTCCTTCCACTTCCCAAACACCAGGCTTTTATTTGGGTCCAGTGTGGTGTTAAATGGACTTCAATAACCTCTTCAGTCCAACCCGTAGAATACAGCCCATCTCTGAATGCTATTACCCGCCTCCTGTGAGAGGGAATAAGAGTACACAGGAGGGGTGGCTCAATCTGCAGCAGTGAGATCTCCTCTTATTCCTTCAAGCATGTTCACCCCATTAAGCTTCTTGTCCGCACTGGACACTGGCTGCAAGATGTGACATAATTACAAACTTGCTCACGTGTTTAGCTTTAAAATCCTGTCTCTTACTCTTCTTCTTAATCTAAAACTGGGCTATCAGGGTTCTGCAAAGGGGGGGCGGAAAATCCACCAGACAACTTGTTGGTCTTGCCATGGAGAAAAAATTCCTTTCTGATCCTAAAAATGTTGATGGGTCACTCAAACCCACAGCTTCTTGGACACTCAGTTCAAACTATACTTCCATTATAGTGTAGGGTAGCAACCCCAGCAGAATGGCTAGTGCATGTCCTCAGGTCTTCAAATCAAGCTAGGGTAAGGGCAGGTGAGACATTCTTCTTCTCCCTGCTCCCTTTCCTACCCAGACAACTTCCTGGGACAGGCCACAGAGTAGCCAAGCTTGCCTCTCCTCTACTACTTACTCTCAGGGGTTCTCTTTCTCTGCTCATCCGATCACCAGCCCAGTCCCTGGCCCCCATTGACAGACTGGGGGAGACATTTCTGAGCTCCAGCTGAAGATACAAGAAAGGATGCTCTCACCTTTCTCTCAGAAGGTCGGCTGGAAGATTGGAAGTGTCTCTGTTTTACAATAAGCGTTGGTTGCTGAATTTAGGAATTTTTTTCCTATCCACTGCTGCCAGTGTGTTATGATTTTTTTTTATTATGCTTGTTAAGCTGTTAATGTACCCAGAGGTTTGGCCATTAGACAAATATTAAAAATACTAACACAATAAATGAATAAAAATAGCATGAATTATACTCTCTGCTTTATCACAGAGAGAAAACTGTAAAGCATTGTCAAAACTTTAGGTACCCAAGTTACTGAAGGGAGAAATAATTCAGTTTACTGTACTGCTGTAATAAATGTAGTTCTTTGTTCTTGCACTTCTCCTGCTTTATTTTGAATGAGACGTGCATGCTCCTAAAGATAACAGCAGCAAGGGAAATCAGCCAGTCTAAAATCAGATCATCTGGTGAGAGTGGAGAAATTGGCTTCATTTCTTGACTTTTATTTTTTTATTCAGTGATGCTTTTAAGGCGCCCATTTGCTGGGGGATCTATAGCTGCGATTGACATTGTGGATCATTGGTAATTTAGATCCAAAACTGTCCAGAGAATGACAGTTTATTCATGTGAAACATTCTTTGTTACATCATACTTTGCCTTTTTCAGAAGGTTGTTTCAATGGGTTGTGCAAGATGCAAGAGAATATAGCCAGGTTCCTAAGAGGCATGGTTTGATAAAGGTTAGATAATAGCCTGCTGCACTTTCATGGTACTTGTCTGGTACTTCATTTCTTCTGGCTCTCATAAGCTGACTGTGTAAGAAATGATATTGGAGACTGTCGTGTAGTCACACAGCAGTCTGGTATTGTCTCTCAAATCCCTGAGTTACAGCACTGGAATCCCTGAGTTACAGATTGGAAGTGTCTCTGTTTTACAATAAGCGTTGGTTGCTGAATTTAGGAATTTTTTTCCCATCCACTGCTGCCAGTGCGTTTATGATTTTTATTTGACAGAAACATTTCACGGCTGCTGACAGCAGTGACAAAACTCTTCAGATTTTCTCCCTTGTCCTTTTTCAGAGAACATTAATAAACATATCAAGAAATATTACTGGCTGGGTGTGAAATATTAAATGGAAAGAAAGCGGGAGCGTTTAACCAATAAATTCATCATTTATGAGACTTAATCCTGGGTTGTATTAGGAAATATTTGGAACATATTTTCCCTAGTTACTAGTATGGGATGTAAGAGGCTTTAAATACAAAAAGTTCAGTGTTTTTCATAGTTGTTCTGAGAGTCTAAATTCAGCATTGTGTGGGTTTGAGCACCTGCCAAGAGCATAGACCATGCAGTCAGTGACAAATAGGAAAAAGGCATATCTTTTCATTTGTATATCTGCAACAATTCTCTGCACTCTTACTCATAATGAGTGAACACGTATTACCACTCTCTCTAGCCACTGCATGACCTTCATTACCATCATGATTTTGGCTGTTTTATTAAATGTTTTGGGTTTTTATTTAACATTTTCTATAGTGAGATTTTCCATTTTAAGAATACAAATACCCTATTTGGACAAAAAAACTGGTTTTTCTGGGGTTATACCATTGGGTGTCTTTTGATAGTAAAAATATTGCTCAAGATTTTCAGAGCAGATGCCTGCTTTCGCTGCGCACCAGCAGCCATCAGTCAGGCGACAGAAGTGCGATCTTAAACATCTTTGAGCCCCTAAGGGCTTCAGTGGGAGTTGGATCATGCCTTTAGTCACAGGCACTGGCTTTCTCATTCCCCAGGGGGGTTCTTGACCCGCCACTCCACTCCACCCCTTCCTTTAAGGCCCCACCCTTGCTTCACCTCTTCCCACCCCTGCTCTGCCCCCTCCCCATAGCGCACTCTGCCCCCACCCAGCCCTTCCCCCCAGCACCTCTTGCACACTGATGAACAGCTGATTGCAGTGGGCAGGAGGGTCTGGGGGTGGGGGATGGGGAGGAGCTCATTGGTGGGGCCTGCTGGTAGGCAGAACACACTGGGAGGGGTGGAGGAGGAGCTGATTCACGGGGCTGTTGGTGGGTACTCCAGCCCCGGAGCACCCACAGAGTTGGTACCTATGCCGTTAGTCCTTAGGGAATAAGAAGAGGGGGGTATTATGTGTCAGGCCATCTAGTGATCTTAAGAAAGGCAGAATAGGATTATAGTGAGCAGTTTGTAACTTGAATGAAAATGTTTTCTGATTCTTCCATTACATCTAACTGGTCAGTGACTTTTGCCCTGGAAAGGAGATGAACTGGGCAGCCCCATTAGAAGCTTCTTCAGTTGGGGGACTTTTCCCATCTAAGATACACTGGTGAATTCATAGTAGGAGAGCACAATTATTTCATAGGGTTTCTGTGAGCTCTGTAATGAGACAGGAGCTGGGTGGTAGTTTTGTATGTAACACAAGTAAAAATAAACGTTTACTGTAATAGCAACCTCATGGCTTCCCTATAATTTGGAGGAAGCATTTCAACTTGTTTTTAAAAGCCTGCTGTTCTTATTTTGCATTGAAAATGGATGGTTAGAAATGGAGCTGTATTGCAGACAGGTTAAGAAACCTGCTGTGCTTCTCTTATGCTAAGTATACAATGACAGGGACTCAATAGTGAGCTGACTTTCCTGTCCACACAGTAGAATAAAGGGATGGAAGATGCTCCCGTACTTGTGCAGACTACCTACACCACAGATGTGTGTGTGGGAGGGAGAGCAGCTGCTGGGGGTTGCTACTCACTCCCTTGAAGGTGGGGAGGGACAGGAAGGGGATTGAGTGGAGCCTTGGCTATTTTAAAACAACATTATTTAGGTTGCAGAGTCAAGCAAAGTTAGGAAACGCCAGATTTTAACTTGCCTGTGCAACCTTAATTCTATCCCTTTGTGCATATGCATTATGATATTTAATCATATGATCACA
This sequence comes from Dermatemys mawii, assembly GCA_007922305.1. NCBI lineage: Eukaryota > Metazoa > Chordata > Testudines > Dermatemydidae > Dermatemys > Dermatemys mawii. The sequence goes on along the minus strand of ML677395.1, from coordinate 105,406 downwards.
TACTGTTTTTCACATGGATCATTTTCCTGGCATGGAACCGAATAAGGCATTGGTGTGATCAATGTACATGGGAAGGGTCCACGTTTTGTGTGGGAGCTGATTGGTGTAGTTCTGTAGATGTTTTTCTCTTGCTGGTGTTGTATAGAATGGTTTGTTTGCAGGTTAATATGATGAGAGCCTTGAAAACTTGCTTATTTTTTTTTCCTTTTAAGTTTTTGTGATAGATTTTACTCCGGGATGTGCATACACAGGTCCCACTAACTTTCATGGGAAATATGTATGTGTATTTTGAGGGCAGACCCTGGCTAAGTCAGTTTATTAAAACCATGACTTCTGCATACTTTTTATTTTATGTTCTTCTAATCACTTATAGCATCTGTATTTAATGAGCAAAAATAGCAACAATTAAACACAAACCCTCATTATGTTGTGGTAGCATACCATAGTTGATAGTGAGTTTGACATTATATTCTGGACTCTTCATTTTAGATAGCTATAATTTAGCAGCATATTTAGTTTGGATTTAAATATTTTTCATGCCTGGTCTCAGCCCCATGATTCCTTTTTTTTTTAAAGTTTAGCCAAAATCCCTTTTAGCCTTTTTTTTTTTAAAAAAAACCTAGAGAATTCAAAATAGCTTTGTTTTGGAAGATCAAATTTAACATGTATCTTGTCTTCAGTGAGAAACGCACTCTTTGCAAAATATTGAAACTGTGGCTTGAAATGGAAAAGGTATGAATGTTTGAACAAGACACTTTTAAGCATGCACAACTTGCCACTTTCATTACCAGTTTAACTATGTATATTCAAGAGCAGCAGAAAGACAAACTGATGGCCAAATTTGATCAGTTATACCTGTGCAACGCCATTGACCACAATCTGGAATAAGTGAGAGGCAAATTTAATCTTCAAAATGGTTTTTCAAGAAAGGGGTTGAGGCAGTCTTTAGGCAGATTTCAGCTTAGTTGTGGACTAACTCCTGTTTACTCCAGTTATTGTCCAGTATAATTTTGCTTTTATATATGTCTTTTTTTAATTACTGTACAATTTGACAGTTCTTTGTTCTATTAACCTTGCTTTCCTTTAATATTTTTCCCAGGGCCAGCATCTTTTTGAAAAATTGCTAGAACTGGCATCTCAAAATATTGAGATAAAACTAGTGAGCGATATACTGCCCACCGAATCAAAGGTATTAAACGACTTGAAAACAAAGGGTAAGACCAAGGTCTTTACGTTATTATACCATTGACTGCTATATTAGCATAACTCTTTTCTTTCACTTAAAATGCTGTTACTTCATAGACACAAATGAAATATGTGTAAAACTAAACCTATTTGTTTAATGGTGATACCTTATAATTCTTCAGCTTACTTTGGCTCAGAGTTTCCATTAATCTTCCAAAAACTCGTTTATCACTTTAGATGGAGCAGATATTGGCAGTTTGTAAGTGGTAAAAAGGTGGCCATGTGATTACAATTTTAAGTCATCACAACCATATTAATGGTAGACAATGCAACCTGAAGGAATTATTGCATTCTGGGATGAGATATTCTTCTCTTTTGAGGAATAGCGAAACAAATAAAATAACATGTCAATGGTATTGACGTAACTTTTGCCAAATCCTGCCATCAATTTCTATGCAAAACCCCAGTGACTTCAATGGGGATTTTCCATGCAATTGATGGCAAGATGCAACCTGTTCTATAATGAGCGACTGTTTTGTTATCTGATTTTTTTTTTGTTAACTGCAATGTATTTTACAGTGATCTCTCCCATATACATAATGCATTTCATTGTGAGGTATTCTAAAGCTCTTTAGAAACTGAAAAGTACACTCTGAAATCTAGCCAATTTCAAAAATGTAAGTGATATGTACTTCAGGTACAACACCTATCACTGAGGCCCTACTGACCTTTGAGCTTTCACAATCATAGTTATGTATTTTTTAAAAATGTTCTAACTAACCAAGCCAGGGCAACTTGCTGACTGTTCATGAGAAACAATGAAACTGACTAGATATCAAATGTACAAATAAATACATGGAAAAATACATGGCGATAAATGGAAAAGTAGAGAATGTTTTTTAAATCTTTCATTTTTAATAATAATCTTAGGTGTTACCTGAAGCGAAAGTAGAACAGTGATGTAAAAAAATCTGCTAGAAGTGTGTTTTTTAAAAATATTTCAGGTCTAATTTTAAATTTAAAAGCAAACTCTCTATATGAATCCTATCACTCACCTCTGAAATGAAGAAATCAGCAGGTATTCAAGGCACTAATTCAGCAAAGCGTTTAAAAACACGCTTAACCTTAAGCATGTACTTAAGACTATCCCTGTCTCTAACAGAGCACAGCAATATTATATACTTGGTTAAGAAAAGAAGTGAAGAATCATTTTTCAAATGAAAACTGTTAATTTGTATTTTATGAAGTTTCTTTTAATTTGATGATTAGATATGGAACAAGAGAAATTTTAATGAAATTCTTGCTTTGCTAAAAGAGATCACTTTTGATCACATTACTATTCTGCTCATATCAGACAATTGGTTATTTGTGTTGTAGTCCAAAGGTGATATTTATTCCATTATGACTGTGAGAAGAATCTGGATGTCAACCAGTGTGAAACTCAGACAGTATCTTAAATATGGTTGCAGCTAGTGAACCAACAGGGTTTTTCTTCTCGTAGATTTGAAAAAAAGGGACCTATGTTGTATCACAGCCAGCATAGCCCAATAGCTTGAGTGGCAAGAGCGGTTAGCCACCTTGACTCATACGCATCCAAGATGCTAGGCATGTATTTGGGAAAGTTAGCCTGACCTGCTGCTCAGGGTGCGGTTGCTACACCCTATTTTTAGCATACTAGCCCAGTCAGAGCTATCACAGGTACGTCTTCTTGAGTTGGGAATTGCACACCCAGTTCAAAATGTAGACACGCATTTTAGAGAACGTGTTCCTTTCTGCATGGTTAGAAAGTTCCAGATTCTTTCAAGCCAGCCAGTTATAGAAATGGAATCTGTACATTTGCATTTTAAATGTTTTCATAATTAGGCAAGAACAAATTTCTCTATGTTGCCCCACCATTTGAGGGATATTTGAGGGAAGGCCCCCAGTAAGTAGGCTAAAGGATCTAGAGCAGGGGTGGGCAAACTTTTTGGCCTGAGGGCCACACTGGGGTTCCAAAATTGTACAGAGAGCTGGGTAGGGAAGGCCCCATAGTTTGCCCATCCCTGATCTAGAGTTATATCTGCATCTGTGATTTTTCTAATTACATTTGCTTGAGTTACAAAAACTTTGGATTTGGGGATATGGCCACTGCTAATGTTGTTGCTGAGTGCCTCATTGCCATACATCCACTAGCAGTATGGAGAAATAGATTCATAGATTCCAAAGCCAAAAGGCACCACTGTGATCATGTACTCTGACCTCCTGTGTCACATAGGCTATAGAAGTGCCCCACACTAATACTTGTTTGATAAAGCATATCTGCTAGAAAAGCATCCAAACTTGATTTAAAAATTGCCTGTGATGGAGCTTCCACCATGACCATTTGGTAGATGATCCCATAACATTTAATTTTGAAGGAATAAGATGGAGTCTGTAGTGAGAACCTTCTTCTGGTGGTTTATTCTCTTTGGAATTCTGTGCTTTAAACAAACAATTAAAGACTTCAGCAAGGAGGGGAATTTGCAGTAAGAATTTCCTCAAACTCTGTTGCAATCTCACTAGAGCTGAAAGCCTTTCCTATGTCTAAGGATTTTATAACTTTGCTAGCTTCAGTTTCCTTTGTCTCTCTCAGGTTTCTGGGAAAGGAAATTTGAAAGTATTCCAATCAGTTTGTGGATATATCAGTTGACTGTTCTGAATTATAAAGATTCTCATAGAATCCAAGGAAGTGACTTGTATCTGATCATTTTGGTGTATCAGGCGACCATCCTGTGTTTGGAGTTTTGTAACTGAGGAAGGAGGACATGGCAAGTTTTTTTTTTCTGTCCTTTCCCAACACCTTACGAAGGTGGTGTTGGATTTCTCATAATGAAATCTTGTTGTTTTTCTTATTCCATGTTTGGTGTGTTTGTTTCTGCTAAGTTTCAATATCTCTGTGGGAACGTCTTGATTAGGAACCAATTTGTGGATGTTTTCCAAATGTGCTAATTGGCCATACAGCTCTTTCACGTGTGTCTGAGCTAAATTTTATCTCCAGGAAGCTAGGGAAATCATTTCCCCCTAATTACCACTTCTGCCGCCGCCCAGAGAAATGTTGGTTAGTTTCTAGTGTACCATTAATTAGTTATGGTGATTTTTATTGCCTTGTTGAAATTAAAGGATCTTGTATGAACAGGCAATTCATGGTCCATACACTTCTGTATGTACTTCTTGCTCCTGTCAACTAGAAGCTAACTGGTACATGAGCAGAAAGAGAGATTTATCCAGTGCTCTAATGCTTTTAACAAAAACACAATGAACTGGAGAATGAAATATATATATATAAAATGAATGAATGTTCTGCTGTCTATTGCAGACACAGGTGTGATTATCTCCTAGTCCTGCCTTAGCTACTTGCTTTGACAGGCATTTCATTTTTTTCTCTGCCATTTACCCTACTAAGTTTAAAGGAATTACTAGAATCTCCTCTCGTGCTGCCCTGGCCAGTTGCATCCCTAGAAATCAGTCAGATTTGACTCTTTAAAAAGACCTGTGATTATTCATTTAAAACATATGTACAAGTAATGTATAATTTGATCTATTGTTGTTTTCCCAGCCAGTATAAGAACTCTGCCTTTTGTATCTAAGGAAGAACACTGCCTAGTAGATGGTACTTTTTTTATTTATAACATATACCCCCATGTCTGGTGAGATCTAAAATGTTAAATACATCCAGCACCCATTACTTCCTGCGTTTTTCATCTTCCTTGCAGAAAGCTTTAGTTTCTTGTCAAAAGGCAAGATGGGTTTTTAGGTTTTTTTTAGGTAGAAGAAGGTACGTTTTTCCTTTCAGAGGACTGACGTTCTTTTGACATTCAGGGAGAAAATTTTGTCAGACTCCGTCAGAATATCAAAAGGGGTCCTCCTGTAATATTTGAGATGCAGCACTGATCAGTTTTTAGTTCTGATGGTTTGGAAAATATGTTTTATAGTTTTACTGTTGCATATTTGATAACTACTGAAATCAGATTTGTTTTTCAAAGAATCTTCCCACGGTAGTGCTGCTAAATGTTGGAATGAATGTGGATTGTTACCAGATGTTAAATGGTTTATTTATGAGGGTGTGTATGTAGGTCATAAAAAAAGTTTTTGTGTTTATCAGAGATGTCCAGACAGCCAGATCATGAGTTTCTAACAGAATTGTAACAGATGAACATTTGTCTGTCAAAATCTCATATCTAAAATAAGGTAGAAAAAAGCTCAAATGGAATTATAAGAAAATAGGGGCCATCTCTCTTTACAAGCAGACAGTGAGATAGGTTTGGATTAATATTTCTAGCCAGAGATGTGGACAAAGCAAGTGCAGGGATGTTGGCAAATATAGGAGACCACAGATGTACAGAGGACAATAAGCAGAAGAGCTGTGTGTTCTCTTCCTGTGGTCTGGGCACTCACTGCTCCCCCAATTCTCCCATGTTGTGCTGGCTGGTGCCTGAGGTCAGCAGAGGGCCACTCTGCCTCCAGTCCCAGCACATACCTGCTGGTGTACTGCCTGGAAGCAGTTGGAGGTGCTACAGCCAGGGCCTCCCAGCCATCTATAATAGTGCTGCTGTCACTGTGGATTCACTCTGCTTCTTCAGCAGGGACCCATGAGAAGCAGAGAGAGGCGCTGAACAGCAGGAAGCTGCCAGGCCTCTTCCTGTTCAGTAAAGGGGAGAGGTGTGAATTGCTGTGGTTGTGGCTTTGCTGAGCCCTCACCCTACCCCTGCAGCTCTAGCCAGCAGGAGCCAGCGTGGACTCCTGCCCATCCAGCCCAGGAGCCTCCCTCATATCGACCTGAATCCCTGCCGGCTAAGGGAAATTTGGGGGAATGAGCTGCCTGGGCCTCAGAAATAAGCATATGGTGTTGGGAAGGGGAGAAAGAGATGGAATCTGGGGACAGAATTTGATTGATTGGGTAAAAGAAGCAGAGAATACATGAATGAGAGAGCAGAATTGAACGGACTGAATAAAATGATTTAATTTCTCTCCCCAAACCTTTGTGTGTTACTTGGCTTCCCAGACTGCAAACTCCTTGGAAGAGGGTCTGTGCCTTCTTGCTGTCTGATCCTGATTAGGGTCTCTAGATGGTATGGCAATATAAATTACATTCATAAATCTATGTTAAAAGAATGTTATTAAGGTTGCAAAGTTCGGAAATGTCACAGTTAAAGTTCTTTATGCAACCTTCGTTCAGCCTCTTTGTGCATGTGCACTATGATATAGCATTTCATTACAAGATTACATACTATCTTTTCCACAGGACCCTTTCTTCACTCTGGGCTTGATCCTGCACCACTCAAGTTACTGGGAGTTTTTCCGTTGACTTGGGTGAGAGAAGAATCAAGCCCTCAGTGCACAGAATGGGCAGCGCTCCCTCAATGGGCATTCCTTCCTTGGGAAATGTGTAATGTTTCTTTTTATCTTAACCATTCAACGTGTGGCCCCAGGCTTTATTTACCACACATCATCCAAATCCTCCACAGAATGCAGAATTACTTTCCTCCTGGGCATTATCAGTGCTTCACAAATGTTAATGGATTCATCTTCACAGCATCTGGTTGAGGTGGGAAAGTACTATTATCCACATTGTACAGGTGGCAAACCAAGGCACAGAAAATTGCATCCAAAAATGACGGTACCAGGCTTGAGACACTGATTTTTCATAGTACAGCATTTTTATAGCACTGTATATATTCAAAGCACAGCTCCCATTGACTTCATTTCAGCTGCGTGCTCAGCATTTCTGTAAATTAGGTCCTAAGCATAGGTATTAGCCTTTATTAGTTCAACTCCTGATCAACAAACATCATGGAGAGAGTGGAGAAAAATCCATTATTGAGGAAATCCCAATAGAGAGAATCAAAGCCATTTGGACTCAGTTTATTTATTGTGATTATCTAGAGACCTAGAGAACCCAGGTGTGATGTGGCTTGGAGAAGTGCAGGGCCATGAAGTGAAATGAGCTTTCAGTTAGTTCTGATGCTTACGAAAGTGCCTGGCATCACATATTCCTCTTTGGCTGACAGGTGGATTTTCTCCAGTTGCCAAAGAGGGGGAAGGGGGTGAGAAAAGAGGATTCTGGGGCAAATTTACTCCACTGGCATAAACCCTGAGCATGCAGCATTTGTGCAAGGGGAGTGCTGGGTGATTGGGAAGGTGAAATTCTCTCTCATCACAACTCAGGGCCAGGCTTCCATGCAGCCCCCTCAAGGCTCGTTGTGTTGGATACCAGGGCTTCTGGATCCACATGAAAATAGATCTGTGGCTCATTCCCAGTCCCCTACAATCTCAATTTTTGTCACTCATAGCTTTAGTGAAAGTCACGGGCAATAAAGAAAAATTCATGGAAGCCCGTGACCTTTCTGTGATTTTTACTAAAAATATGCCTGATAGAATGGGGAACTACAGGCTCCTCACACCACACAGGGGGCACCTGTCTAAGAGCTGCAGGGTTCCCACACTGCCAGCGGCGGGACTCCATGCTCCATAGCACCTTGGCAGCCTGGGGTGGCTCCATAACTTTCATGGCCTCTGTGACAAAATTGTAGCCCTAGCAATGATCAGGCGAAGTTCAACAGTCACCAGAAGTCAAATCAAGGGGTTTTAATTACAAATGTTCATTCATCAAATGAAAAGTAAATAACCTTAAACATATCTCTGGCAAATATTGCCTAAGTTATTACTAGATGAACAATAACTCATTATACTGTTACTTCAGAACCTTATGTTATACAAAGTTCTGGGTTGAAATCCAGGACCATTAGCTTCTATGCAATCAGAATTTCCCCCGCTTCTTTCTTGTGCCCATGCGCATATATCCCCAGCATGAGTTTCTCCTCTGCGAGGTTAGGCTATGCCTGTATCATGGCCAAAATTTAACCCACCGTTTGTATAAATACTTCTTTCCTGTACCTTTTTTGCCTTTCTGTCATTAGCTTATTACAGCTTGTTTTCAAGGTGGTAGTTTTAGCCTTTTCTTGGCTAGTATGTTATATTTTCAGTCTACTAGACTGAAACGTTCCTCTTCCTGTAAACCTCCCACTCCTGGTGTATAATTCTGTACCGGTCTTTGTCCTTCAGTAGTGTCGATTTATTGTCTGCAATTAGCAGTTTGTTTTGTCAGTTATTACTAATATGAAATCTGAACATCTTGCTAATTATGATCTTATTTCAGATGATAGTGACTGCTGATTCTTTTTGAGGGACAGTGATGAATTTCCTTGCTCAGCTGGTCGGTCTTAGGTTTTCTTTTCTGTTTTATTTGCAGTTTCCCTCTTTTCTTACTGTATCAGTTTTGCATGAATTATTTATTATTTGCATATTCATTTATATTGTATTTATTTATTTTGACTGATGCAGATATAAAAAGGGGACCCTATCCATCTGACATGAATCACTAGAACAAAACAAATAAATAGCAGTTGAATTCTCACAACCACCAGCACAGTTAGTATGCTATGTATCTTATGGCACTATTGAGACTTTGAAATAAAATAATGTCCGTGTGCTAAGAAACTTGCAGTATAAGGGTTAGATCCTGCAGCCCCTATTCACCTGAATAGCCCCATAGTGTTCAGGGAAACTAAACATTTGAACCCGATTGTATTCTATATTGAATAGACACTACAGGGACACTAGGGGAAGATTTATCTCATTGTGGGGAATTGTGGGGAAGAAGAAGAGGGCTAGACCAGTAGGGAGAGAGATGTGCGCTTTTTGTTTGTTTGTTTGCAGTTAGAGTTACAGATTCTTTAAGATGCCATAAGGGCTGTGGCTTTCAAAAAACAAAAAACTGGTACCCCAGTCATGACAATAGAGAGCACTCTAATGTCTTACAGATCAAATGAAATGTGGTTAGTATCAGTTTCTACTTCTCTTAGCACGCTTCTGGAGTGCTGCACAGGTTACAGTTAGCATGCCTATAGGCATAGGTGGAATTTGACTTCTGTATTTGCAGGGGGCAGAGGGGTTAGTACGTACAGTTCTGACTTCTGAACTTGCCAATTATTCATGGTACTTAAATTACAATGTATTTGAAATCATAAATTCTGTTTACATTTATTATTTAATCACCCTTCATTTTTTGTTTTGTTTTAATTATTTGACATGTTTACCAGCTACCACTAAACAGAATCGAGTACTTTCATGTGACTAGGAATAATGTCTCACTAGTTTGAAAGATACATAAACATTGGCTTAATATAGAAATAGATAAGTCGCTACATATTCCCTTGGTATGCTGATGAACAGATATTTCCAGTGCTGTAGGAAGAGTGTGAGCAGGTGGGCCAGATGCTCAACAGCCCAAGCGTGTTGTGGGCTTGTGAAGGCTCCCAAATGTTTAGGCTATTACTGAAATGTTTAAATGAATAAAAACAACAAGGAGTCCGGTAGCACCTTAAAGATTAACACATTTATTTGGGCATAAGCTTTCATGGGTAAATGCCCCCATGAAAGCTTAAGCCCAAATAAATGTGTTAGTCTTTAAGGTGCCATCAGACTCCTCATTGTTTTTGTGGATAGAGACTAACATGGCTACCTGTCTGATATTTAAATGAATAGTTGCTATGAGAAGATATTATATCTAATAATAAGAGTAGGGTTTTCCATAGCACTGAGCATTAGGGCTGGGTGGAAAAGCATTTTCCCATCCCAAATCAGGCCAAAAGGCTGAAATCTCAAAAACAACAAAAATGTTAAACAAAAAGTCTGGAAAAAAAAAAAAATTCAGGTGGGGGCAATTGAATTGCTTCATTGTGGTCATGTCAAAAACTTTGTTTAGATTTCAACCTTTTTTTTTTTTTTACAATTTTAGCTATAAATTAACTTTCATTTGGAAACAAAACATCATTTTGAACCAAAAAACCCTTCATTTTGAAAATGACAAAACAGGATATCTCAACGATTTAAAATTTTTTTCTAACCAGAAAACTCATTGAAACTGACTCTATTCTGCAAAAAGTTTTGGTTTGGGTGAACTGGTATTTTCCGACAAATATTCTTCGAGAAAACCTTGGCCAACTCTACCCTCCTCAGCATTGGCCTAGCTTTGCTCCTTTTCAAGTCAATGGGCAAAAGTATTCAGCATTGGCTTAACTCTGTTCTCATTGATGTTTAGTGCAAAGCACTTTGAAAATCCTGCCCTAAATATCAAGTCACATTCTATGCTCTTAGTAAAGAATTTCTTGTTCTTAGTAAAGAAGTTCATGGTTCTTAGCACTGCCTTTCATTGATGTTCTGTACTGCTGAACTATGTAATTAATTGACAAAACTGCAGGAGTGCAAGTGTTTGTGCCTTTCCTTCTGCATGCTCATTTTCCTGTCATTCCATAGCCTGGAGTTGAGCACAAGCGAATGACGTGACTTTGTTTTATTCTTGAATTGCAATTTCATTAGTAACAGAGTAGTTTAGAACAGTTGTGCTGTAGTGTTGACTATATCAGTAATATCATGTCTAGGGTTCTGTTTACACTGCAGAAACTGCCATCTTAGATATCATTCTTTCGGTGCTAACTAGGGTCAACAGCAAAGAGGAAGTTTTATGTTTGACACCTGGTGCCTATTGAAGTCAGTGGCAAAGTTCCCACTGATTTCATTGGTTTTAGTGGTGCAGGATTAGGGCCCTGATTTTTTTGCTTGAGTTTGAGCTTAAGTCTGTCCATTTTGCCTTAGCTTCTAGTTCCTTCAATCAGAGATATGCCATTCTTTGTTCATGTTCAAACTGCTGCTTGTTTGTTGCCTTCTGCATTCATAGAATCATAGAATATTAGGGTTGGAAGAGAGCTCAGGAGGTCATCTAGTCCAATCTCCTGTTCGAAGCAGGACCAACACCAATTAAATCATCCCAGCCAAGGCTTTGAGAAGCTGGGCCTTAAAAACCTCTAATTAACCCATTCCAGTGCTTCACCACCTCGTTAAATAGTGTTTCCTAATATCCAACCTGAATCTCCCCCACTAAAGTTTGAAACCATTGCTCTTTGTTCTGTCATTTGCTACCACTGAGAACAGTCTAGATCCATCCTCTTTGGAAGCCCCTTTCAGATAGTTGAAGGCTGCTATCAAATCCCCTCCTCACTCTTCTCTTCTGCAGACTAAATAACCCCAGTTCCCTCAGCCTCTCTTCATAAGTCATGTGCTCCAGCCCCCATCATTGCCCTCTGCTGGACACTTTCCACTTCTGTAGTGGGCGGTGAGGGTGGGAGGGCAAAACTGGACGCAGTACTCCAGGTGTGGTCTCACCAGTGCCAAATAGAGGGGAATAATCACTTCCCTTGATCTGCTGGCAGATCAGTTGTCTTCTGATCACTGTGCACTGATCTTTAACCTTTAAAACTCTCAATATTAAATTTTGAATAGCGAGGGGTTCTGATCCAAAGCTTAATGGACTCGGTTCTATGGATCCTAGCCAGACTACATCACTGTAACTATGCCTTGGTTAGCAGTGGTCAGTTTCTGTAATATAAACAATACCTACAGTGTGAGATAAAGCATGAAAGTTTTTTAAAAAGTAAAAAACCTGAGTATATTTTCCCTATGACACAGATGATGCAGCAATGCCTACAAACTAAAAAGTTCTGTAAAAGTAGAAACATGGTAGCAGGTGTGTTCAGTTTTCATTTTTCTTTGGAATCCACAATGAATGTGAAACCCAAACATGAATGTGAAAATACCATGAATGAGAATCAAAATCCACAATGTGAATGTGACAATAACAACTTTATTGTAAGCTAAACATACTCCTTTCCATGGCATCTTGATATCTGACATGGCCACTGAAGGACTTCACGAAGTAATTGGTGATATTTCAACTTGAAATATACTGCTGCTAGGAGAAATTTCCTATTACGCACCTGAGAAGACAGTTTGCAGTGTTGTTGGAGTCATGTTGATCCCAGATATCCCAGGATATTAGAGAGACAAGGTGGGTGAGGAAATGTCTTTTTATGGGACTAATTTCTGTTGGCAAATGAGACATGCTTGCACAGAGCTCTTCTGGGGGTCTGGGAAAGGTTTCTGGGGAAAATACCTTTCCCAGATCCGAAGAAGACAAGCTTTGTGTAGCTCAGAAGCTTATTTTTCATGAACAGAAGTCGATCCCACAAAAGTTACCACCTCACCTGCCTTGTCTTAGTATAAAAATTATCATTGGTGCAAACTTAGGGGGGCTTTTCCCATGAGGCAAAGGACAGGCTTGTGGCGGCTGCTCTCGACTGGGCTGCAGTAAAGATGGGTTCAGTTCCCAGCTCTGCCACAGAGTTCTTGGGCAACCTTGAGTGTGTCGCTCAGTCTCCCTCAGTTCCACATCTCAAGGTGGGTGTAATGATATGTACTTCATCCATCTTGTTTGTTTAGATTGTTAGTGCTTGAGAGCAAGGACTTCGAGTCAGTGTGTTTTTTTTACAGGGCCCCACAGAATAGGGCTCCAATCTCAGTGAGCTGCTAAATCAGGGGTGGGCAAACTTTTTGGCTCTAGGGCCACATTGGGGTTGCAAAATTGTATGGGGTGCCAGGTAGGGAAGGCTGTACCTCCCCAAACAGCCTGGCCCTGCCCCTTATATGACCCTCACCCACTTCCTGCCCCCCTCAAAACCCACAACCCATCAACCCCCCGCTCCTTGTCCCCTGACCACCCACTCCCGAGACGCCCCCACCCTAACTGCCCCTCAGGACCCGATCCCCTACCCAAATTGCCCCACTTCCTGTCCCCTGACTGCCTGGACCCCTATCCACCCCCCATCCCATCCCATCCCACCCCTGCTGCCTCCTGAGAAACCCCTGGAACTCCCTCGCCTACCCAACCACCCTTTACCTGTCCCCTAACTGCCCCCCCAAAAAAACTTCCACCCCATCCAACCGCTCCATCCCTTATCCAGCACCCCCGCCCCACCGGCCTGGCCCCCTTACCATGCTGCTCAGGGCAGCATGTCTGGAGGCCGCGTGGCCCACCGGAGCTTGAAGCCCCACCCCCTTACCATGCTGCTCAAAGCGGCAGGAGCTGCATCACTGCCTAGGAGCCGTCCAGAACGCTGGAGCCAGCGAAGTAGCATGCTGAGGCTCCATGAGAGGGAGGAGGAGAGGGGCCGGGGAAGCCTCCCCAGCCGGGAGCTCAGGTGGGCCCGACAGGACAGTCCCATTGGCCAGATGCGGCCTGCAGGCCGTAGTTTGCCCACCCCTGTGCTAAATGTTGTTGTAATACAAATATAAATAATAACAGGACATAGAATAAAGTCTGAGGTGCTTCTCTCACATATACCATGAGGGACCAACAAAAGCAGGAGTATGTTGAATTGGGGATGTTCAGCTCTCACTCACATGATTGCTTTTTTGTGATCCATGATTGTTCTTTGCATGCTATATAAAAACATCATGCTATGTGGAGGGATGTGCTGTCTGAGATAGGAAGCACTTAACAGAAAATTCAGGGTTTGATCAGTGCCTTTTATATTCAGCTCTTGCTGGAGTGTCACTTTTTGATATGATTCTTTGTTTTTCTTCCCAAACTCCAGCTATGCTTCAGCAGGTTGTGTGCATGCTTCATTTATACATCTGTCTTTCTTTCATTGCATGTTAGTTCCTCCCAAATGTCAGAGCACAGGCAATTTACTGCAAGAAGAAACATAATGTTCACAGAGGTGATAAACTCTTAATGAAAAAATGGTATACTGCATGTTCGTTAACGTAGATGCAACCATACACAGAATTCACAAGGGGAGAAAACCAGCAAAACAACCCCTGCCCCCACAGCCAGGGTGGCCCATTACTAATAACTCCTTTCCCTAACCAGATAGGCAGTAATTGTGGGAGGGGATGGTCCTCCTCATGTGGCCACAATGGTTATTGTACTTCCCTGATGGTCACATGCCTGGGAAAGATTCACCTAACTTTGGACATCCTGTCCTCTTCTTCCTGCTCCTCAGGAGTTTGCCTGGCTGTGCTCCAAGTGGTGCTTTGGGGAGCGAGAGTGCCCAGCTATGGAAGGGAGACCCAGCAGCCCTCCCCTCCCTCACACTGAGGGGACTCGGCTGCAGTGGGCAGATCCCCGGCGCATTGCTGCTGAGAGAGGCCCAACTGGCAGACTCTGGAACGCTGCAATAAAAGCTGCCACAGCTGCCTCCTTCCCTCCCCTTTTCTGTACAGACAGGTTCCCCTTCTCCTGCCTCCCCCGGTGAACTGACCACAGCCGCTGCAGCCCCAGTGCAAAAATGTGCTCAACAGCCAACATAAACCTCCTGCTGCCTGCGCTGGGACTGGTATTCAGGCAATATCCGTACAAACCGCTGTCCCGCTCTACTTGTAGGTTCTTAGAGGGGGTCACGGCCACCTTCCCGTTCTTTATGTTCAGCGGGGAGAACAAGTGCCAAAATTCTTTCTTTCTGTCGTAGAGTCATGGCATAGAAAAAGCTGAGAACATCTGCTGGAGGGGGTGTTTCAGTTCTTCTTTTTTAACCCATTGTACCCTGGGATATGATTTGATTTAAGGTTTTCCTAAGAGGTGGCCTTTGTGTGATGCAAGGCCTGAGGTTACAAACACTCCCATTTGAGAGAAATAGAAATTACAAGATAATCCCAGGTGGTTTTTTTTTTGCAGGAGAGGAGGGAAGGGGAGGTTAAAGTAACCCTCCAACTCCTGTGCTTGTGATGAGAGCCTGGAAAACTGATGCAAACCTACAGCAGAGGGTGAAAGGAACAAGCAGTGCGGCTTCACGTGCAGGAGGAAATTAGAATGAAGGTCTTGAAACCTCCCCCCGTGCGTGTGTGGATGTTCCCTCCCTCTCCCTCTCTCTTTCTCTCTCTCTCTCTCTCTCTCTCTATTAGAATGAGTTAAATTTAGGGGTGTCCTGTGCCTAGTGGTGTGATAAAGAATTGAGTATATTAAGAGTGGAAAGAAGGCAGATGGTGGGTGAGGGGGAATTGTATCTCAGGCCTGCTGAAATATTCAGAGGCCAGCTTTCCTCTTAGTTATCAGTGCTGAGGACAGAAAAGTAAACGTTTTTCTTCCAGGCAGTTGCTTCCGTGAGGCATTTGATATAAAAGGGGAGTAAAAAGGATCAGCTGGCATGGCATAACATTTCTGTTTCCCCGGTGTGTTACTTTGATTTATAATAGCATGATCAACTATAGTGAGTACCTTCAAATGAAGAGGGGGTGGTGGCCTGTAAGGGGCCCCAACTTGAGGGTTTGAAGGCAGGAGGTGAAGAGGACGTTTGATTCATCAGGACCTGTATTTCCATTTTGTCATTGTCCTGGCTCTCTCGCTTACTTTGCCCCTCTTTTTATCTCATTATTATGCCCAGCTTTGCATGTGCTGCATGGGTATAATGCATCCTCAGCTCAATAAGGGAAGCTTTGAGCTGTGCACAGTACCATTACAATGTCAACATTCAGAATTATGGATGCTCCATGGGAATCTGAGTGTTCTTGACAGATGAGGCTCCACAGATACGGGGGTGAGAAGAGATTTAATTCCAGAGTTTTCCCTGTCAGTCCCTCTTGACCCAGGATCAGATGGCAGGGTGTATAGGGGTGGTTGGGGGGTGCAATATTGTGAAGACTCCCACCCTTTTGAAATTCAGCAGGAGCAGCAGAAACAGGCTCATTTTCTCATTCACTTTGCAGGGAAGAGTGAAACAGGACCCTGTGCTGAGGTGGCCAACAGAATGGGGGTAAGTCTTCCTGCAAAAAGGAAATAATGTGGGCATGAAAAAAAGAGTTATTTCCCAGGGCTACAGAAAAGAAGTTGTAAAAGAAATAGAAGAAGAAAAATAAATCCCTCTAGTGTCTCCATGGAGCTTCCTTATTTTGGATGTTGACTTTTTAAAAACACAGCTCTAGCCACACTTTAAAACTGGGGGGTTTCAAAAGAGCAGCTAATGGAAGTCACGCTGCTAAGCCTTTGACAGTCCATTTGAGAATACACCAGTTGGCATTTTGATTTACTGTGACATCTTATTATTTCATACTCCTCAGATACCCCCAATAAAATAAATGTACACTTTGAATTTATTTTTTATTAGTTTCTGGTGGAAGTTATTGTTTTCATGTATATTTTCTTTACTGGTGTCTCTTAAGGTAGGACTTTCAATCAGTGGCACACAATCAAAGACTTAGTTCCAAACTGAAAGACTTCCTCATATCCTGCATCCACCAGAACACCAGCATGACTGTGGTGGGGGAATACTGTGCTGTTGGTGGTGCAAGGCAAAATTTTCAAAAGTGTCCTAGGAGCCTAAGTAACATTGACTTTCAATGGGACTTAAGTGTGGTCTCTGCAATGTTTTGCTGACATAGCTGTGTGGTTTAGAAGTGTGAATAAATTACATCCCCAACTGTGGTAGCTATGCCAGCAAAAGCCTTAGTGTAGAATACTGGCCAAAAAGTCCTTTTGCCATTGCTTATTTTAGTTAAGCCTTGTTCTCAGAAACAGCTGAACCCTTTTGGCAGAAATTTTCCATTAAAATTCATCCTGAGGCAGACATGTGGCATGAGAAATCTCAGCCCAAATAATTAAAGTTTGGAAAAGTTATAATCAACTGAAAACAAGGTTTTATAATAGGAAGTGTTGGGCAGCCTTAATAAAAGGTGGTGCTACCTGGCTCGCCTATAAGAATTTTCAGTCTGATTTTCCTTCATATTTTTCATCCTGCAGTTGCTCATGCACTCACTGTGCCTCTTATCATCCCTCACCCAAATGTTCTATCTAAGCCTCCATCTAAGCCTCTTCCCCTTTCTCCTGCTGACTCTGATACCCAGGCTGACTCTGTCTCCTCTTCTCCTCTCAACTGACAAACCTCCTTTCCGGTACAAATAGCCTGGGGAATGCTGCTGACATCAAGTGAAAGTGCTTTCTTGTGCAGCTGTTAAAGCATCCAGCTGGAGAGTCAGTGCTTCCAGAAGGCATGGGTTCATCCCCAGGAAATGGGCACTGGGACTCCAGCCCCACATGGTGCCTTGTGAGCAGCTAGGACCCTAGCATCCCCAGAAATTCCTTTCCCTTTGATGTTCAACCACAAGGGACTCAGATAATGCCACCTACTCTGACACATGGGACAGCTATGAATGCTCTGGACTGGGGAGTATCTGCCTCTGAAATCTCTGACGACTCCTCTGAGAGGTGGCTACTAGGGTTCCATACCATTGTACTCTGCATGTTTCCCTCACGTGCCTAATAACAAAGAGATCTTGGACCACTAGTTTTTTAGCTTTTTGCTGTTGATGTTGTGATAGCTTGACTTCCATCCAAACAGTCTATGTTAGGAAACTGTGTAATTGACAATGTATTGCTTTATATTGATTTGTGTCTCCTGTGTATTTTTTCAAGGACAGAAACAACAGAATAATTTTTCTGCGTGCTTTATTTCTCCCTTCAGTGTATTGCATGCATTTTCCTACTTGTGACACTAAGGCAAGTCCATGTGTTTCTTCATAGTTTCCATTTTATGTATGTAGTAGCCATAGAACCAAAACAAAATATTGACACTCCATAAAGTATGTGACAGGCTAATCTGAGCAGTGATAGATCCAGCATGAAATGGTTCATGCTACAATCAAGTTCAAATGTCTGTCTTGCATCGTTTATTTTAAACCAGAAATTGCTATAAAAATGCCATGCCCTTTTAAGGTCCATAGGCTCTGGTAAGAAATAAAAGCCCAGCTTCAGTTATTGCTCAGACTGAGAGAACAAGAGAAACTCCCAGGGCTCACATTTACAGTAGTGGCCAGTGATTTTGTGTGCCCAACTTTAGACACCTTAACCCTAATTTTCAGAGATGCCAAGCACCCATATCATTCATTAACTTCTACGGGAGTGCCAAGAACTTGTGAAAATCAGAACCAAATTGGACACCCAAAATCAGTGACCATTCTTTGGCCCAAATTTTCTTCCAGCCTTATCCCTTCCACAATCCTATTGCCACAGGTTTACAGAATGTTATATGCTCCTCGGGGAATCAGAGCCTGCTACCAACATGGATCCATCATCATTTCTATAACTGATGATCAGAAGGTTACTTGGGTTCAGGGGTGGCTCCAGGCACCAGCGCATCAAGCGTGTGCTTGGGGAGTGGCCAGCTGGTAGCTGTTAGGGCAGCAGTGGAGCGGCCTTCAGCGGCATTTCTGCAGGAGGTCCGATGGTCCCGCGAATTTGGCGGCAGGTAAGCTGAAGCCATGGGACCGATGGACCACCCACAGAAACGCTGCCGAATGCCACCTGACTGCTGCGCTTGGGGCAGCAAAACACGGAGAGCCGCCCCTGCTTGGGTTTACAGTTTGTGTAAAGGAAAAATACATTATGTAAACAGAAAAATTCACCATTACTTGCAATATGTGAAGTAAAAGATTGTTGTAGATATTTCTTACAGGTGGTTGGGAATTTTCCATTTAAATTATTTTTGATGGAACATTTTTCACTGGAAAACTTTGATTTTTGCCAAAAAAAAATAAGTTTTTCTAATGCAACACTGAAATATTTACGTTGTTTATTTCAGATTGCTCTGAATCAAATTATTTCTGTTTGTCATACCAAACTGAAACTTTCTCAGCCTTTTGGCTAAGAAAGCATTATCTAAGAAGTCTCCCATCACCACCAAGTCCTGTACTTTGGATGATTTTGTTAGTTATTTTAAAAAAGCCTCATCCACCTCTTCTTCCTTATGGGGTGGTCTGTAATAGACCCCTATCATGACATCACCCTTGTTTTTTACTCCTTTTATCCTTATCCAGAGACTTTCAACAAATCTGTCTCCAATTTCCATCTCAACTTCAGTCCAAGTGTATAAATTTATGCAACTTTAATGCAACAATGCATTTTTGTGTGGCAACTGTATAAAAAACAACTAAAGCAAATGTACTGGGGGTTTTGTTTGTCTGTTGTGATTTGTTTATGGATATGGGTTGATAAATGCTACATGGTCCCAGAGTAGCAAGTTTCAGCTCAGACAATTTTTAAAAGGGAAGGGGTTATAATGGAAAAGGGCAACTAATTCTTAACTAAGTCATTGCAGACAGATGTTTCTCTAAAAGCC
The DNA here is from genome assembly GCA_007922305.1 of Dermatemys mawii. Lineage (NCBI taxonomy): Eukaryota > Metazoa > Chordata > Testudines > Dermatemydidae > Dermatemys > Dermatemys mawii. The sequence continues at coordinate 86,201 of ML677395.1, read as the reverse complement.
CTTAAGTGTCCTGTGTTTGAACTAAGTCTGAATTACTAATCCTCTTTTTGGGAACAGACAGGACATTGAAGACATTTTAAAATTGTATTCCAAATCCAATAGTCCTGAAAGAGGCCATAAAATAGTAAATGGTGTAATTTAAAGTTTGTAATTTTATCATTCAGAGCTGTAGTTAGAAGAACACTGTGTTTTCAAGTGAGACATTCCTCGGCTTTTGCAGCTATCCTCCTTTGAGTGCTGACAGGTCATACTAATGGAGCTGCTGGAACAGCTCCAGATCTTTCACAAACAGATAAGAAGGAAACTTAAAAATTGCTGGGGATGTAATCCTCTGCCTGAGTCACTGGATTGTGTCCAGTATGAGATGGCTACTTTGCCTGCAGTGAATCAGTGTCTGGGAGACTCATTTTCTTTTTCCCCTGAGGAAACATTGTTCTGGTAAAATTCTTGATCAGTTTACATTAAAGAGTTATCATGCATGTGGTCATTCTGAAGGATCCTTTGTTCTTCTGCCCAAACTAGCATACAACAGCATAGCTATGCACCAAATGTCTGGCATTGGTAGGGATAAACAAATAAGCTGCTGTTCAGATTCAGGGGGCAGGCCTATTGGAGAGTCGCATTACCTGGAAATCGTTTGGGAATATCCAGATTTGGGAAAAAATCTACTGTAGAAATAACAAGAGGATGCACAGATATGTACCATGATGCTCAGCAGACTGAGGCAACAGGAGCAAGAACAAAAGAAGCAGAGAGAACGATGCTTTAAAAATTATGATCATGCCAGTGGTGACAGAAGGGTGGCTGGGAGAAGCATATCGGGTTGGGCACAGGGTAGAAATGGTAATTAAGAAGAAACTGAAAATAAAACTAGAGGTTTTCACACTTCATTAATGATGACCCAGCATGTTGCACATACCAGTGCTCCTAGCATCCCTCCAATTCCTGCTCACAAGCTCCCTGTGTGTCACCCTCTCTGTCTTGCTACACTCCTTGTGTGCATCCCCATACCTCCCATTCTCCATCCAGTCCAGGGGCTGCAGGCATCCCCTTGCTCCCCCTACCTAGCAGGATCACCCAATCTCTGCCTTGCCAGGGGCTCTGTATGACTCTCCATTCTCTTGCATGTCAGGGGCTCTGTGTAGGCCCCCTTTTTTCCCCATACCTGGGTCCTCCATCCAAACACAGAAAGGTCATCAAGTTAAATAAAGTCTTGAAAGCGTGGCCAATAATTTACTGAAAATCCAGAAGGAGGGGATTGCATTTTGGTGGGTTAGGGAGAAATTAGCTACTGGACGATGACGCCAACTAGTCTGGAATGGGGATGAGACAGCATGACCTCATAATCCTAAACGTACTTTCTGGGGGAACCCTAGTAGTGAGGTATGCCAGGGAAGGGGTTTTCAGTCTAACTGTGCTAAAACAGGCCAGTAATGTACTGCAGTACTTGAGCTCAGTAAATCAGGAAATTTGATGGATAAGATGTATGGTCTTAGAAAAGTTGCTCTGGGACTAGATATTTCATAGAAATAACTTGTTTATGGCTTTCTCTGTTCAGCAAGGAGAGGGAACTTTGTGGTGGTGTGTCTTCTGTCAGCGTCAGGATAGTTACCTACTCTGCTGGGATTGTTGTTGTTTCTGCTATATGACAGTGGACTCACATTGGTACTAATGTGGTAAAGGTTCCACTTGTTTCTCTCATCACTGTTCTGCACTCTGAGATTCTGCATTCTGCGTTGAGGTTCACTGGACTCATTCATTGCTGTTGCAGCTGTCCCCTTATCTTCTGCTTTCCCCAAATACCTGTCCTCTCTCTCATACACTCTCCTGCATTGTGGTACATAGGACCGTTGAAATGCCTTAAGCTAAACATACAATGATGCAGAATGTCTCACTGTGACACTGACAGACTGGTCAACTTGTGTGTGACCCATAATAACTTAACTGGAGGCACTGAAATCAATCAAAGCAATCTATTTGTATGTGAGTTTCAAATAAATGTGCTAGACTCAAATCTTTCATGTTTGCTTGTATTGTTACAGAATCAAGAGTATATGCAAATTCTGTCTGTTTACCTATGCCTTATTCAAAGTTTATACAATGTGATCTAATTAGCTTGTAGTTGCTAAAATCCTGTTCCTGACTTTTAATGATTCATTACTATATCCAACTGACTCAAAGATCAAAGCTGTAAAATACCATCAGAACTAATAATATTATTTACATTATATCTTTTTTATTTTATTAATACATCTTGGATTTTGTTAATAAGGATTGGCTGTAAGCCTGTATTTGAGTGAGATCTGAAGTATTAATTGACCCAGTGGGCAATGTGTCTGATGTTTTGAGATCAGTAGAACTTCAAATATGGTGAATAAGGTTTTCAGTAATCTCTCACTATATTAGACCTGGCTGTTTGGATGGGAGCCGAAGGCTGGATTGCTTAAAGAGGACTGTGTTTTGACTTCTTGGTACCCAGTGTGATATTACAGAAGAAGTTTGGTTACTGGTTCGGTGATTCTAATGATAGAATAAATCACCAGTTTTGGGGATTGTCTGCCCTATTCATTGCAGTTTGTGCTGAGTAATTGGCCAGGGTGACCCTTCAAATCACCACCTCATACTCAGTTAAAGCAAGGATACAGTATTGCTGCAAAGATCAAAAACAAAATTCAGCTGTGGTATAAGCAGATGCTACTTCCATGTAAATCAGCAGGGTTTACATTTGCTTATGGCAGGGCAAAGTTTCACTTTTAGCTGTTGTCAGAAACCATCTCAGGCTGAGTCTGAAGACTCGCCCTCAGAGCAGCTGTGATAACAGCAGCCTCTGCAGAAACTCTTTCTGGATCTTCTTTGCAAACAAGACACAGACATAGGTTCTGGAATTAGGTGTGCTGCCATACCCCCTGGCTTGACGTGGTTTTCATTATATACAGGGTTTGCAGTTTGGTTCAATGGCAGTGAGCCAAGAGAGTTCCTGGTGGAGATCCACTCAGAAATGGTTGCTTGTCCAAGTATTCCTTCCCTGCCATACTTCCTACCTACTCATTAGACAGGGAAGGAAAGCCAATGGCAGAATGGCTACTCTGGCGACTGGGTTGCCATGAGACAGAGAAAACCAAAAACATATTTACACTGTTGCTAATGTGTCTCCAGAGATGGAGTGTCATTTCTCTGTGTGCACTGCTGGGCTACCAGACTGTGCCACTTACTCTGTCTCTACAGGGTCTAAAACCCTCTCCCGCTTAAGGAACGGGTGTAGTGGAAAATATGTGAGGAAATCTTTGCAGAGCTTCAAACATACCCTGCTCACTTCAGTGGCTTTTTCTTCATGATGGGAACAATCTGGCCAAAAGTATATTATACAAAATTTTGCGGGATATACAAATCCATCATACTTTTTAAATGTATGGCTCTCTAGGCACCTGCACTGGTATGTAAGTAGTTGTGACACTGACATTGCAACGGATGCTATATCTTCAGTGAACCAAGGCTTTTATGACTGACTGTTAGCAGAATCTAGCATTCTCTGTGGGCAATCAACCCTACAAATTCTGACTTCTGATTAAACTTTGTAGACCCACCAGTTTTGATGACAGAAACTGAGGTACAATACTAAAATCTATTATGATTACCTGTATCAATCAGTCCAATTTAATTTCCTCAGGGGACACCAACAATGCTGTGGATGATGGATGTTCCTGAAGATCTGATAAGCCTGCTTTGAGAGAACATCTCAAGGGCTTGTAGAGAACAGGCAATTATCAATACTGATGAATGTTTCCTTTCATCAAAAAATAAGGTCTCAGTAGTAGTCCTTATAGCAGCTGATGATGATAGATGCTTTCAACAGATGACTTTTTTTTTTTTTTTTTTTTTTTTAGATTTACTGGAGATACTATCTGCTCTGATTATGAGTTGTCTGTTTTCAGTTGAAAGACTCATTGGTAAAATGTGGGTTACAGTTTTTTAATAGGCTGTATTATCACAGCCTGTCTTATACCACTGCATTCATTGATGAGTCAGTGGTTGCAATTAAAAATGATATTTTAAAGAGATGGGCTTATGCCATCCAATCTTCTTTCAAAATTCAGGGGGATTCAGATCCAGGGTTTTAGCTCGAATCATTACAGAGCTCTAATTTTTTATAGAGTTTAGCACAGCTGGCAAGATATTTCTTGTTGTAAACATGGAATGCAAAGTTTCTGCTCAAGATTAAATATTTTTTCAAGCAAGTTTGAAAAAAAAAAAAAGCACAATTCATTTGTGAAGAACTAAGTAGCTGCTTCAGACCAGTGCTTCCTTCTCCAGCTCAAACAACATTTCATTTATAACGTACTTGGTGTGGGTGTCAAGCTATTTACACTGCTGCTAATGTGAGAAATTGGATATATACTAGGAAAATCTGATTCACTCTAAATTGCTTATGTTAAAATTGATTAGATGAAAACTCTATTTATAATGAATTCCCAAACTTTTACCACTTTGCAGTGGTGTGTTTCTCTTATCTAATTGATTGTGCATCTCTATTTCAGTTATGAAAATGTTGTTGTTTTTTGTTTTGTTTTGCCAGAAACAATTTAGCACCTGCCCTATTGCTTTTTGTTTGCCCTCTGATTTATACACAGAATTAATTCCACTTGTTAACACATATAATGAAAGTCAGCAGCATGTTGCAGCTCTTTCTCGGATGTATAAAGTGCTCAGAAAATACCTGCTTCCAAGCATAGATGAGAATGAAAGGCGACATGCCTGGAAGATTCGCAGATGACATTCAGGTTGTACAAAATGCAATTCTGGTTAGAGAGCCAAATCCTGTAAACTACTCAAAACCCAGTGTCACCAACTCTTGCAACTTTATCATACGTTTTGTCATATTTGGTGTCTGTCTTGATCTCTCAGCTCCTTGAATCATTTAATTAGGTGAGAAATAGAACTATCATTCCAAAAAATAAGTTTCTAACCCTGAAGTTTAAAAATGTGAAAGGGTCAGTAACCAGAAGGTAAGTGAAATTAACCCAATATTTATTATTTTAAAAATATTTCATGATTTGAAAATAGGATGACCAGATGCCTTGATATTAGGGACATTGTCTTACTTATCTCCCCCCGACCCCTTTCCAATTTTTCACACTTGCTGTCTTGCTTGCTATATGAAAACAGTCTTATGATTTTGGGGGCCCTGACTCATGATTTTTGATTGTTTTGGGCTGGCAATACTGAAAACTCAAGAACGTGGCCTAGGGCAGGGCAGGGGAGATAAGAAAACCTGCACTACTGCCAGGCTATGGGCTTGTCTACACTGGCAATGTACAGCGCTGCAATTTTCTCGCTCAGGGGTGTGAAAAAACACACACACACCCCGAGCACAAAAAGTTTCAGTGCTATAAAGTGCCAGGGTAGACAGTGCGCCAGCGCTGGTAGCTGCGCCCCTCGTGGAGATACGTTTTCTTAGTGTTCTCCCAGTGCTGCGCCGTGACTATAGAAGCCATGTTAAAGCGCTGCCATGTAGAAAAGCCCTAAGTCTCTGTGTCCACTTACTGTAACCTTTGTAACTTCTAAGGCTGCTGTAGCATGCTGTGTGTGGGTACACATCTCTATGTATGAGACATGACCAGTGGATCTAGCTTGAGCTCCTTCATATCTATACAGGTTTCAGGGATCCTGCCTTTCATTCTGCATGCGCACACACAGCTTCTTTGGTGTCCAGGGCCTTCCATGCTTGGGTGTGTGTATTTGTGTGTTGAAGTGAGGAAGAAGATTGTCCTTCCTTTGCAACCTCCACAGAACATAACAATGGGGCAAATGATTTCACTGTGAGATATTTCACTGTATTTGGCATCAGCAGATTCAACTGAAATTTGATAGCCAATTTGTAAAAAGACTCTGTAAACCCAAGAATCTTCTTCAGTTTCCTGAATTTTGTGTGAAGTTTTTAAGTTGCTTTTTTCTAAGTGTTCCTTGTTGGGTTTATTGGCTTATCTTCTTTAGAAATGCAATTTTCGTACATGGGACAAGTTTTTTTCCACTAACTCTTACACATTTTGCAAAGGTCCACATACTTCTAAGTTGGTACATAAACAAAAATAATAAAGGTTTTTAGCTTGGGGGTGTAATATTAATGAGTGGGTTTTATTGTGCACTTTTAAAAATGTTAATATTGTAATTCATAACCTGTATGAAAGTTTCATGTCTTAAATCAAACTTAAAGTGTATTTGCAAGAGCAGTATTAGAAAAGCAACATGATATGAGGAAGCCCAATGATCAGTCCTTCCCTCCCCCCATCCCCACATACTCTTTAAGGGTAGGTGCACTATCATGTCTCCAATAGAATACATGTCTGGGTGCTGCATGGAGCAGGAACTGGCAATTGTGCACTGTCAGAACTCTATGGCTCTATAACAGCAGACAAAACAGGTAAAGAATAGTAATGTGTTGAGATGCCACTTACTCTTGTTTATTTGAGACATTTGGTAGGTTGAGCCTATGCTCACTGAACTCATCGATAGGCACAGGAGCAGGTCTAAAATAATAGGGCAGTAACGTTGTTTAAAATAACATTTGCAGACTGCTTTAAAAGCTATGATATGTCTAACTGATGTCAGCCAATAGTTTGGTTACTGGAATGCTGAGCTGTTACTTGTTCCTCTTTGTTGCTTGTTGCATCTACCTTCCATTCTTCTGGACAATGATTAATTGTTGTGTCCTGTTGAACTCCTAGGTGCAGAAGTGCTGTATATGAATATGACTGCTTACAATGAAGGTCGCCTTCAATCATCATTCTGGATTGTCGATAAACAGCATGTATACATTGGAAGTGCCAGCTTAGACTGGAGGTCATTGGGACAGGTAATTTTACTGATAAATGAAAAATCAGATACACTTTATAGTTTTAATGTAAATCTAAACCAAAGGAAAACATAGAAGAAAAATGTAACTTGCTTATTATTTTAAAATATATAATTGGGGGAGGGGGAGTAAGAATAAATAGGTACAGTATTGTGGCTATTTTGCCTATATGGAAGAGTGTCTTTTTTGCTGTAAGTCATACTTCTTTGCACAGTGAAACTACCATTATCAGTCACTTAAAGGCAGCAATTCCTCATAGAAGAGGAGGCATTAGCAAATTAAATCATACTGGAAATATTGGAGTTATATTGCATCAAGCCTGCAGTCCTTACACAGATAAAACTCCCACTGATTTCAGTGATAAACTTGACTGAGGAAAGAATACAGGTACAGGCCCATTCATAAAAAGTTGGAAGATCACCCACTGGGGTTCCCTTTTAGAGTTGATCCATAATGGAAGTTCCTCTGTAACATTTTGAGCATGAACCAATTTTGTTTGTTGTTCAAGTCTGCAAACTAGATACAGTAAAACTGAAATTGGGAAATTTCTTCCCATATAGTGAGTCTGATCTGGAACAAGTCAGTGTGCGGAGTTCCTGATGATTTCAATGGAAGTTGTATGCACAGGGGAATTGTGGCATGAAACCCAGAGTTTGTATGTGTGTTAGAGCCAAACAATACGTATCTTATAAATAAGCACCTATTCATCAGTATATCAGCTTATCAGTGCTGTGAATTCCCTACTTTTGTGAGAGACTCTTTTTTTAAATTATTTTGAAGAAGCAACATGTTGTTTACATAGCCAGCTGTCTTCTGAAGGCATCTGTCATAAACAGTTTTTATAGTCCAGCTTTTAACACAATTTTTTTTTAGGAGTTAGTCAAGTATCTGTTGAAATCATAAAAAGGTAGTGACATATTTTTTCTGTGTTAATGGGAGTTTTACATGCAAATTCTTGTGTGTCAAGAATAGCAAACATGCCAATATTGATTGTGTACCTTTGCCTTCTATTGGTGGAACCAGGCGTGCTCAGCTGTGTGTCATTGGCCCTGTCCTTTTTAAAAGCTAATATAGATTTTCCTTCAGTTCAAGAGATAGGGGGCTGTGCTTTTGGAGCTAGGTGTTCTGTATTTATCTCCACTGTCATCCTGGAGCTACAGGTAACCATGATGTGCAGAATGGTTTAAACCAGAGGTTCTCAAACTGTGGTCCATGGACCACCAGTGATCAGTGAGCTCCATTTGGGTGGTCAGCAGATAGTTCTCTCTAACATGCATGCTTGGGCAGCCACACACGTAATTAGTGGAGCTGCACAGGCGTGGCTCCACTAATTAGATGCCTGGACCCTGGAGAAGACTCACATATAAGGTGAGGTGGTGCCCTTGGAGGAAATAGGTGGGAGAGGGCAGTGGGGTGAGAAGTGGGGATGGGGGGAATTTGGGATGTGCAGTGTTGCAGCGGGCAGAGAAAGAGGTGACTTTCCCCAACTCCAGGGCTGCGGCTGCTGGGGAGAGATGACCCCCATTCCCAGCCTCAGCTCTCTGTCTTCTGTGGTGGGGGAGAGACACCCACACCCTGCTTCCCAGCCCCAGCGCAGGGGCTGCTGCACTGGAGGAGAAAGGAAGAGACTCCCAACCTGAGCTGGGGGGCTGCTGCGGTGGGGGGTGAGAGGGCAGATCCATTCCATTAGGAAGGTAAGACTACAGATATTAGAATATGAGTTGTGTGTTTTTGTTTGTAGAAGAAAAGTTGTTGTGTGTTTTATATTGTGCTTTTTAATCAAAGCGCTTTACAATAGTTTAGCTAATGGTACAAACAACATTTGGAAAGATCCTTAAGTGGTTCACTGAGACTTTCAGCAATTTTCAAGTGGTCTGCAAAAATAAAAGTTTGAGAACCACTGGTTTAAACCACAAAGTCCTAGATGGCCATAGATGAGTTACAATAAAATAACTTGCTTTCTAAATATATGTGAGCTTTGGAAATATGTTACTAATTATGGGCATAGCGTGTAACAATATTTGTACGTAACATTGAGTAAACCGTTCATGCTGAAATTTTCCAGGCTTGTTTTGATCTAAGGGGTTGAATGTTTGAACAAAAATAGCTCAGCCACTTGAGTAACAAGAGAGTGGAGTAAATATACTTTTGCCATTATAAAAAAAAATTTGTAATCTTTTTTTTTTTTTTTTAAATTATATTGAATCACAAGTTTGTGGTAGAAACCTTGCCAGAGACTTCACTCCTAGGTTGCAGATCTGTCTTTTGGTGACCCAGTGAAAATTCCAGCCTTGAGGCTCTTGTAAATTATGCCGGCTGGGAACAACTCCTTATGGGCTGTTATACTGCCTGGGGTTACTGAGGTGTAAAATGTGCTGGCCATGCTACCAGCATGCTCACATACAAATGGGAGCCTAGACAAAACCTATGAGATGTGGAATGTGAAAAAAAAGATGAATCTGGTTCAAGGATCTGGCCCTCTATCCTTTTGGAACCCGCCTGTTGTGTATTCTAAGAAAACACAAAGAAAGAATTCAGGAGAAACAGAGACTGACATTTTCCTGGAATCTTCTTTGGAATTAAAAAAGGATTAGCTTTTTGACTAGTATTGATTGGAGAGATTATATGAACTGAGTCAGAAAGGGTAACTTTGTTGAGCTATTCTGAATGGGGTAAAGAAGCTGAATATTTTTCTGAATTGTTCATGTTTATCAATTCCGTATGTAGTATAAAGCAATAGGACAAGTTATTCGTCTGTCATAAGCAAAATAATTCAGATCTGTTCATAGTGCATCTATTATCCTATAAAATAGTTACATAGTAAATTATATTGTTTTAACTATAAGGAACCAGCCAAATGTGAGCCTTTGAACAGTCAAAACAATGGATGTAGAAAAGGAGCTGAAGGTGTCTAAGTGACATTGTCAGTGACTTTCATCACAGACACTACAATCCCCTGTCTAATCAGACTAATCATAGTGAAGTAATCCAAGTTCATGTCAAAACTCAGATTAAATTTGTGGGTTGTTTTTTTTAATGGCCTGGCTGGAGCCAGGTTTATCTGCATCTATGTTTCAAAAACATTCTCTGACTGTTCATCTTACGATTTGCTTTCTAGAGACATATGGACAGTTTTCCATCCTATTAAATAAGATGTTGTCAGAAAGTCCAGCATTTATACAGAGCAAGGACATACAGCAGAAATTTTCTCTTGATTAAAAATATTTGTCTGATCTCATTTAGGAACGTTAAGAAATATAGACTGGGATTTCTGTGGGGCCTCAGGGAATCAGAGGTCTAACTCCCATTGACCTTCAGTGAGGCTTGGGCATCTAACACTCTTAGGCTCCTTTAAAACTTCCTGCCATAGTTAATAAGGACTGCTCTTAAAGGAACACATTGCTGTTTTAGGATTGCATTCTCCTCTCTCGGGAAAACCCACATGAGGGCGAAAATAAGCAGAAAACTCTGTGACGTTAATTTCTCTGCATGCTTCCCTTAAGGAGAAGGCTCTGGAGATTTGTGGAGGAGCCAGGGAATGAGATCAAGGCATGAGACCAGGGTTCCCTACATAGAACCCGGGGTAGTGCCCATCAGGGACTCGATCCCCTTGTCCTACCACCTGCATCTTATCTCCTGGGTATGTAGGTGAGATTATGCTGATATTGGCTAGTATTATCTCCTGCATAGAGTTTAACTGGGAAATCTGTTCATGTTAGAATGGGAGAGGAATGCCAAAAGCAGCTCCCTTCCCACCCTGGCAAATCCCCACAGACCTGCAGAGACATGACTATGTGGAGTGGGTGAAGAGGGACTTCTGCAGTTAAAAACTCATCATACCTTTGAACAGCATCTATATGGTTTCTGCACCATCGCAATGTGTTTAAGGTATGCAGGATGGCTGATTTAATTAGCCTCTTCCGCCCCTTCCAACAAATGAAGGGTGTCTGCTGTTCTAAGAGCATCTGGTACAGATGACCCATCAAGTATAGTAATTTCCTTCTCACCCAAACTAAAGGTCCAACCTGGGTCAATAGCTTTTTAGCTAGGTGATGTTTTTCCATCCAGATGAATGTTCCGGTACAAGATAAATTATTTGAGTGCATCAAATCTCATTATATCAAATAAAAACAAAAGAGCAATAAAAACATTAAGGTTCAAATTGCACTGGATTATCATGTCTTGCCATCCTACTGAGTATATGTAGTGTTTGTTCAGAGCTGCTTATATATTGGAATTTGTACCTGACCAGGCACATATACTGATTAACACGTATACGGAACGGTTGATTTTACTGATGTAGCAGTAGAGTTACATATACAGTAGATCACTACTGTGCTTCCACAGAGAGCATATACATGTGCACTCTAGCAGCCTGTGTCAGGTTTGCTCTCCTTATCTCGGATTAAGGCAGGGTTGGGCAGACTTTTTGGCTGAGGGCCACATTGGGGTTCAAAATTGTATGAAGTGCCGGGTAGGGAAGGCTGTGCCTCCCTAAACAGCCTGGCCCCGCCCCCATCTGACCCTCTTCCACTTCCCGCCCCCTGACTGCCTCCCTCAGAACTCCCAATCCATCCAACCAACCCCCACCCCGCTCCTTATCCCCTGACTGCTCCCATCAGAGACCCCCAAGCCTCATCTAAGCCCCCCTGCTCCTTGTCCCCTGACTGCCCCGACCCCTAACCACACCCCTGTCCCTGACAGGCCCCCTGGGACTCCCATGCCCTATCCAGCCCCCTCCCCTGTCCCTGTTCCCTGACTGCCCCCTGAGACCCTCTGGCCCTTATCCAACCCCAACCCCTTGGCCCTGGCCCATATACTATGCTGATCAGAACAGCATGTCTGACCTGGAGCCAGACACGCTGATCCGCGGGAGTGCGCAGCCCCACCTCCCAAAACGTTGCTCACATGGCGCGCTGAGGCTGTGTGGGGGAGGAACTAGCCTCCCCAGCCGGGAGCTCGGGTGGCCGGACAGAATTAGCGGCCTGCAGACCGTAGGTTGCCCACCCCTGGATTAAGGTATAAATTTTGCTCATAGTTACCTCAGGTATAAAACTGGATCAACTCAGTTGAACTCAGTGGAATTATTGCTCTTTAACACCACTGCAAATGAGAATGAACTTTGGCTCTTAGATATTGGTTTACACTATAAATGTTATTTGCAGTGTTGTTGTAGCTGTGTTGGTGTCAGGACATTAGAGAAAATATCCAGGATATAAATCTTGAAAGCTTGTTTCTTTCCCCAACAGAAGTAAAAGATATTACCTCACCTCCTTGTGTCTCTAATTTACTACAGATTTGGCAGTGAATTTCTGATTTAATTCTGTTTTGGGAAGGATTTGGGGTTGCATCTGTCAGTAACTTTAAAACATGATTTCTGCTGCCCTCTTAGGATGAGAAGCTGGTTCTGCGGAGAAACTTTCACTGAAAAAACATCATGCTTCTGTTGAAACAGCAGTTAATGATAAGAATTAGCTGTCATATCAGTCTACAGGGTGGTGGATCTGAGACCTATAGTCTTCTTCTTGCAAACATGGATTTTCCTTGCAAGATGTGGATTGCAAAATATGGATTTTTTTAAAATTTAACCATCCAGTAAGCCCAAGAGGACTTAATTCTTATTTTGCCTCAAACCTGTGCACAGTACAAATCAATAAGAGTGAAATATGGTTATGAATACAAGAATTGTTGTGACTATTTAGGGTGCTTAATGTAGTTATTCCATTAAAAAATGTAACTTACTCTGATGATATCTGCACTATTGTACTTCTGTCTGAGTAAAAAGAACTTTTCTGAAGTCACATGCATACATCCCCATGTTGGAATTACTATTTATCTACCTACCTAATTAATTGGTGTAGTATCTGAGCACCTCCCCAATATTTATTAATTTATCCTCACAGCACCCCTGTGAGGTGGAAAGTATTGTTTACTCCTATTTTATAGGTGTGGAACTGAAGCTCAGAAAAAATTTCTTTGTCTTTGGATTCTAAAATAATAAAAAGGGGCACCTATTTAAAGGGGTAGGCAGCCCGACACAGGTTACAAACACATACATTTTTTATAAAGCGGCACTAAACACATAATTCCTTCTCCCCATGCAGACCTTGTGCACCCTTCACAGCAACATGCGTGAATAAATACATCTTGTAGATCGAGTTACTAACCACAGGCCACACAACCATCCTTTCATTCCATAGCCTCCACTGTTGAGCAGATATCCACCTTTTATTATCGTCAGGGCTATAATTTTAAAATTTTCACTATTCCCATCTCTTGCCTACCTGCAGACCAAGAGACCAGATACAGGAATATGCTGATATTGCATGTCAGTACAGGATATTTTAACATGGAGCAGATAAGTGCAGCACAGAACATTTTACAATAAAGGGTGCTGAGCTAGTCCAACTTATAGCTGAATTTTATTGCCGTTTTGTTCCTGTGTAACAGGTCTGTTAGCATTATTCGTCTCTTGCGAGCCAGAGTCTAAAGTTAAAATAATAAATTAACTGCAAATGGACACTTGAAAATCAGCATCAGGTGACGTCTTCAATAAACCATTGTGTTAGGTTCATTTTTACGTCAACTCTAGAGAATTGTTATCCATGTTTTCAAAGAGGACAGTAGAAATCAATCCTACACAGAGTTTACTGAGCTTTGTTGCCATTTTTCTCCTCGTGCTGTCCTTGACAAAGCTTATAGGCATTAATCTATTTGCTTAAAGAGCAAGGAAAAAATGTATATCAGGAAGGCATACTTTGTATGCCATATGCATTAGTTATGGATGAACATTTAAAGGTTCAGTGATTTGGCTAATGTCATTTTGATTTATATCTGAATCTCAGCTTCATCTTCATTTTTAATGCTTATCCTAAAACTAAATACTACTTACTCTAAAACTCATGGCAGTGGTAAATTTGTCTGAGAAACTGCCTGAAAGATAGAGGCTGTAGTGCACTTATATATTAAAGTTCCCTGAAGCTTCCCATTGTATGGCCTAGTTTTCAGTTGCTCATAACTTTACCAAACTTGTACTCCTGATTGAAATTTTCCATGTCAGGTATCTGCCTTAGACCAAATTGATTTTTTTTAAAAAATACAGACAAAACAGTTCAGCCATTTCTGAGAATGAAGTTAGGAGAAAATAAGTTGTTTTGACCATGTTAAAAAATTCTGGTGACCTTTTCTGTGAACATCTCTAGTACTCTCTTCCTTTTGTCAGGTACTTGAAATTTGGCAGGAGGTGGTCTTTGTGCCGGGGATATGTCTTTTGCCACTTCCAATAACATTATTCTAAATTTGGCCAGGTTATAAGCATCTGACAGATTGCAAGGATGAGGTTAGTATTTGATGGGGAAGGAGACTAGGATTAGGGTGAGAAGCCTGCGGAGTAGAGACTGGGACTGTCTCGATGAAGAGACTGGAACTGTGATGAGGAGCCTGTGGTGGGAAAGAGACTGGATTAGGACAGGAACAATTTGGAGAGCTGAAGAAGGTGATATTTGGGGAGAATGACCCACAGAGCGCACACTTCTCCAGAGCCTGGAATGGAACCTGATATTTCTGAGTCGCACCATTTCTCTGCTGTCAGCAAATATATGTGAAACCCACTGGCAAGATGTCCCATCTCTTTCTAGTCCTAGTCCATATACAGGATGACTACCTACTGCTGCTGTCAGTAACTGCAAGTTCAAGTGCAAAAGTCTGTGTGATGGATCTAAAGAGCCCAACCCTGCTGATCAGTGTGAATGTCAATATAGTGCTATGTGATGGATTTTTTTTTTCAATTTGATTTTTTAAAACCTAGGAAGTTACATACAAAGTATGGTCAAAATCATTATTAAGATTGAAAAATCAAGCATTCAGAAAATGCCAGAATTAAGGTTGCCTGTGCAGCCTAAATTCAGCTCCCTTATGCATATGTATTATGATACAGTATTTAATTACTTGATCTAATATTGCTTTTAAAGGAAACCTTAATGCTGACATTTGCTAACTTTTTAATACCTGCCTTTTGTAATCTTAATGTTCTTTTAATATAACCTTTGTGTAATATAGAGACTGTAAGGGACAATTATTGCGTAACTCCAAGAGATGCGAAATTTGCATTTGCAGCCCAGTAATGTATTGTACATTTTTGCAATTGAAGGTCTGGTTTCACAAGGCAAGCTGTGATTTTAATAACTTGGTGTGAGTATCTGAGGACCAAACTTTTCCCATATCAGTGTGATCTCAAGTCTAAATAGCTGTTCACTATGATCCTTGGGTCTCTTTCAGCATCACTGTCTCTCACATTTTTCCAGCCAATTGAGTATCTGTGTTATAGGTTATATTTCATCAGATGTATGTGCTTTCCAAATTTAATCTCATTTTACTTTTGCCATGTATCTAACCTCTCCAGAGCTCCCTTTGTATTATCTAGCCTCATGGGCATAATTAATACCACCCAGACTTGCCAATTTCTGCATGTCAGCACTCATATTTCCCTTTTACAAATTTCATTAATGTGTTTTTTATCCTTTTTCACAAAATTGGCTAAAACTGGGAGCCTGATTGTCATCTAAAGGGCCCTTACTTTATACCTCCCTGTCACTGTATTTTAGGACCTTATTTACACATGTCCATTTCAAGGCCTCTGTGTAATGCCAGAGCGTGTGAAGGAGCCTTGCAATACATGAGACTGACTCTGTAAATCCAGTTCAGTCACCAGTCATCATGACATCACACCATTCACTTCCCCATCAACATACATGCTGTTTCTCACTATCCCTTGCATTTAGTCCTGCAGCAGTTTTCAGTTCATTTGAGATTGTTCATATACCACCTTATTTAATTTAATTTTATAAGTAACTATTAAATGCATTGCTCAAATGGCGACATTACATCTGTTTTGTTCTACTAATTTTGCCATTCTGTCAGAATAAGCTATCAGTGTTTGTCTGGCACAATGTGGATTTCTTAACAAAAACATTCTGCTTATTGCTAAAGAGTCTGTTCTTTTCTAGATACTTATAGATATTTTGTCTCATTTGCTCCATTACGTTTCTGGGGAGTAAATTCAGTAATTGCCAGGATCATTCTTCTTTCCAGATTTGAAAACTGGTACTATATTTGCTCTCCCCCAAACCCCACCCTCGTGTTTTTGCTGTTCTCAACATTTCAAAGATGATTGTCATTATTTTGATAAATTAATTTGCTAAATCTCTTAATCCCCAAGCATGTTTCTCTTAACTTTTTAGTTTGTCATCTGGATGCACTGATGTACATGTTATTGCAAATTGTGATAGTACTTCCTTACCCGAGTTTATATCAATTTTTAAATAAATCTCCTTTATTTTTGGTGTCAAACATTTTTTAAAAGACTAGTACACAGACATTGCCATATTAGAATCATTAATGATTTCATCTTCCCCCTTCTTTACTTTAGGCCTTGATTCAGCAAAGCAATTAAGGTTGTGCTTAACTTTAAACTTGTTCTTGAGAGCTGTATTGACCTACTACTGTTACTTTTTCTCTAGTATTTTTTTTTCACCTGCTATTTCTGTAAAATCTCTTCTTATTCGTATTATCCTCTATGGGTAAGAAGTACGCATTCTGCAGTTGTTTGTGCCATTATCTATTCTTTTCAAACCTTAATTGACCATATATTCGTGTTTGGTTTCCTCCTCCTTTTTCTATTTCCAGTTAAATGTTCTTTCTTTTAACTTCACTGCTTTAACAGTTTCTTCTGTTCTTTTTTTAGAGGAATTATAGCCAGTTACACTCTAATTATGGTGTCTTTCAGAGTTTTCGAAGCTTCTTCACACTAGTAGATTCTAATACTATTTTCTGTTGCACATTTCTTTTCAGGATGTTTAACCCTTTCTGGCCATGCATCACGAACACCCATCACCATAGTATAAGTGAAAAATCAGAAAATCTGTTTGATTTTTCTGCACCTTAAAATCCATCCAGGGAAGACTCAAAATATCACTAGATATGTTTTCAAATGTATTTATGAAGAGGAGTTTATTCTAGGTAATTCCGTTGGGCTTGCTTGTAGTAACAACATGTTGAAAAGAAGTACTCTGACCTTACCTCCTCAACTCATTTCATGACAAATGTGTTTCAAATAACAAGAGTTTATCTATTCATTTCTGTTACAGAGAATTAGTGTTTTACTTTTAGTGTCTCTCAGCTAATTTGGCTGAAAGCGCTTTTTTCAAACTTCTCCAGATATGATTAGGCATTTGACAGGACTTCTTACAGTAGACATTTCCAATCTGTGTGGGTGTAAAGTGTGGTGTTTTTGTTTGTTTTGTAATAAGAAACTGCTGATTTTACCCACATAAGTCATTCGTTGCTCAGAATCTAGACCCCTCTGTGAACTTTCCCAAAGCTTAGGGTGCTCTGAATTATTGTTTGGATCAAAATCAAACCAGGATCTATGGTTTTGTTTTGGACCCATCTCTTCTAATAACTAAAACAAAGTCATTCACTCCTAAAAATATTCTTGGCAAAAATGCCTTCTTAATATTTAATGTAATATTAATTTTCTACTTATTTGTGTAATCAAAATTATGCTAACCTATAGTGTGTAATATAAATAGTGTATTTGTGTGCAGTATTTAAAATATATTGTGGTGGCCACATTTGTTTCCAGTTTTCCAGTAACCTTGTTATGATGGAGCCCCATGGTATTGATAGCTGAAAAGAATCTGTTCATTTTCATTTCTGTTGATGACAGTTGCATCTGATCTTTACAGAAGTGCATGGAGTGAAAAGAACACTATTATCAGTCTCTCAGTTTTCTGAGATTTCTTATATCTAAATGAGTCTTTTGAAGTTATGAAATGGTGCATCTGGCCCTTTTATGATAAGACTTCTCTGTCTGGCATTTAGTGGAATTAAATTCTTTCTTTTTCCATCAAGCGAAAGTTAGATTGGGAGTATTTATTCTCTCATATTTCCACTGGGTGTAGTGTTATTTTAGAATGAGCTACAATTATGTCCCTGATGTTCTGTTTAAACAGTTGCAAATCTTTGCCATGTCCTACTAATAATTCCTTTAATTCTTTTTCTATCCCAGAGCTGTCTTGTAACTTAGAATTCTTAGTTAAGTGAAGATGAACACAGCATTGAAGTGTCCTGCATATTTGGAAAAATGGTGCTAACCTTTGCCACCCTGGGAGGTTCAGCAAGCACGGAAAGGAGGTCAATATTATCATTCAGATGTAATGCACTACAACAGGCAATCAGTGCCATTAATGTTAATTCCCATAGACTGTGTTATGTTTACATCTCTATATTAGAATAACATTGCTTTTATATTACAGCAATATTCCACATCTAAAAAGCCCTGATAAGAGAACAGTTATCAGTTTAAATCCTGAAAAAATTTACTCATATCAGTTATTCCATTGGTTTCAATGGAATTCTTCACACACCTAGAGATTATTCCCATGAGTTAGAGTTAAGAGGATCAGGCCATGATTTTTGGGAGCATTTATTAATGATTGATAATATTTTTTTAAAAACAAGCTATCTCAGTGAATATTACAGAGATGTAATGGTGAATTTCCTTTTAATGTGTTTCTCTTCTAATCGTAGAATACATGGAAGGGTTATCAAAAATATGCTGTGGTGCTGTTAATATAAGAATTGCCATACTGGGTCAGACCAATGGCCAGTCTAGCCAGCATTTGTCTTCCAACAGACAGTGGCCAGTGCCATATGATTCAGAAGGAATGAATACAACAGGACAACTATTGAGTGAGCCATCCCCTGTCATCCAATCCCAGCTTCTGGCAGTCAGAGGTTTTGGGACACTCCAGAGCATGGAGTTCTGTCCCTGACTATCTTGGTTAATAGCCATTGATGTACCTATCCTCCGTGAACTTCTCTCATGCTTTTTTTTTAACTCAGTCATACTTTTGGCCTTCACAACACCCCCTGGCAATGAGTTCCTCAGGTTGACTCTATATTATGTGAAGAGTTTCTTGTATTATCTGAAGGGGTAAATAGTGTTAATGTACTTCATTGCAAATAGGAGTCTGAAAATTACTTGTTGTTTTCATTGGGTACCTAAGACAAAATCCAGTTTAATCTTTTCAATGTCTGTATAGTGAGCAAGATCTAAACTAATGAACATTTCCTTCATCTGAGATGGCAGTTTTGGTTTCTGGGCCATGCACAACATTGTAGGATTTATAGAGTTGGTGGAAGTCTCAGAATGTTGAAGAAACTGTCCAGGTCTTGATTCAAGTTAATCAAGACTGCCAAAATCTGCTCTATTACATCAGTAAATGAGAGCAAAATTTGACCCAATAAGCCTGCCCTTCTCAAAAATTAATACCAATTGATTGTCTAAAATTTACAAATGAACCTTAGTGACACAGCTGGACTCATAGATTGTATTGTATCTTCTAGTCACTGCCCTGCACTGTGGGTGGAGTATGGAAAGTCAGAGACTCCCTAGGGAAGCATGGCTGCTGTGCTAGTCTTTCTCATAGTGCTCCACTGCACAGCTTCCAGTGGCCTCTCTTCCTCCCCTCTCCTTTGGGGACCCTATCCACAGTCTGTTCTTGTGTTCAGGTGAGTGATAAAACTGTGGTTGTGTGCTCTCCCTGCACATGGAGCCCAAGAGTGGAGCTTTTTGCGCTCTCCCAGCTTGCTGATGTGTGGAGAGACAGAACCCAGTGTGACTCAAAACTTCCTGAAAAGCTATTTTAGCTTAATATGTACTTTCTTTATTCTTTTAGTTGCTCAGCCTTTCTAGTGATCTGTTCTAGTCTCACTCACTCCCATGCATACAGCTTGACTTCACTAGGTTTGCACAGTGAGTAGTTGAAAACAGCCTTTAGCATACACATTGTTTGTGTTTTCAAACTTTTCTCAGCAACTACAAGAGCTGGAAACTTACTTTTTAAAAGAAACCTCATGTGATTAAAGGACTTCAGGAACTGCGGGTTTAAGAGAACACCAAATATCACAGGATTGACTTCAGAACTGGCCACATTACTTAGGGAAGTGGTGGATTTTCCATCTTTTAGTGTCTTCAGATGAAGACTGGATACCTTTCTGAAAGATATGCTTCAGTCAAAGACAAGTTTACTGGGCTCAAAGCAGGGGCAACTGGGTGAAACTGAATAGCTTGTGTTATCCAGGAGGTCAGGCTGGGTCATCTAATGGTCTCTTCAAGCCTTTCAAATATATTGAAATTAGAGTTTACAGCTTGGTGTGTGTGATTTTTTTATTTATGATTTCTAATCATTTGTTCATTGCTCCATCACTGACCTGCACCTTATACATCCACCTTCTTGTCTTCTAAGCAAAATTTCTTTTTTCAACAAAAATAATTCTAATAATTCTAATCAATTAATATTGGTACTAGAGATGTGGGCTCTCTACTGAGAATATCCTGCTGCTCATCCTAGTAGAGTCCATTCAAGGAACTGTCAGCAAGCAAAATTATACGCTCCATGATAAAACATGGGAGACATGATTATTCAGATAACTGTGCCAAAGACTATTTAGAGCTTTAAAGAAGATTATTAACATCTTAAATAGCCTCCAGAATCAAACAGGAAGCCAGTGTAAAAGACCTGATAGCACCGGTGAGAGATGCTCAGAGCAACCCATCAAGAAGTGAACTACTAATTTCTGCACAAGGTGCAGTTTCTGGGAGCTCTTCAAGGGTAGACCAAATAGTGTATTGTGCAGTGTTCTTTGCCTAGAGAACACAGCACATAGGCCACTTTGATGAGCTCCACATAATACAGGAGTGTTTGTAGTCTCCAGACCACCCTTTGTAGGCTCATAGATTTTAAGGCCAAAATAAACTATTAGGATCATTTAATCTGTCCCATTGCATAATGACACAGGCCATAGACTTTTGCCCACTGATTTCTGCATCAAGTCCAATAATTTGTGGTGGAACTAGATCCTTAAATAGTTAAATTTGTTAGATGCTTCTGCTGCAATCTAGAAATGAAAGAGTAGCAGTGAATCCATTATGACCAAAAGAATGTGATTTACTTTGCAGCAAAATCTAGACATAGTCCTCGAATAGAAGTTGCAGTCACATCCCTGCAGAGGCTTCCACATTTCCCCCTGCTGTTCAGCGTTATTTCCATTTTATCTAGATTGATCTTAAGCCAGGGTAGCTATCCCAATCTTTACTTCTGCTGGATGTTGAGTAAACATCTGGACTTAAAAGGAAAAAAAGAAATGTATCATCTGCATCGGAAAAAGTGGGTTTTTTTACCCATGTAAGCTTATTCCCAAATAAATCTGTTAGTTTTTAAGGTGCCACTGGTCTCCTCGATGATTTTGTGAATACAGACTAACATGGCTACCCATCCCTCTGATACTTGATCATCTGCATATTATAGACCAAAATATCTCACTGATTCCTAACAGCTCTACGCTGAACAGAAGGAGTGATTGAATGAAGCCATACAGGATCTTTCATAGGTCTTGGAACAGCCAAGAGAAGGAAGATTAAATACTTATTGGGGTCTCTGGTAAAAAGCAAATCTCCTGCAAGATCTTATTATTAGCTCACCAATTTTTCTTGGTCAAAGGTATCAAAGGATGGATGGGGGTCAGATTTATCTCATAAGGGCATAGGTATCACCATACTACATCAAACCAGTGGTGTATGTTTAGACAGTTAAAATAATGGAATTACATAATAAAAGTGTATCCTGAGTCTCTGTTACTGATTATCAACCTACTGAGACACTGCACAGATGACAGCGCCCATTATAAAAGACCTTAATCAAAATTACCTCAGCTCCAGTTGAGTTCCTCAGTGCAACAGCCCAATAGTCTTCCATATCAACATATGGAAAACAGAATATTGGGTTGTCTTGTAAGAAGAAGCATGTAGTAAATCATACTCAAGTGCGAAGCAGTAGATTTCCGTCAGTCACTCTAAGAAAAAAATGAGGACAGAAATCAGTACAATATTTCATCTTTCTATATACATAAATCACCAAGCTGAACAAACATTGAGTGACAAAATGTTTCTTCCACCTCAATGTGCAGAACTCATGGCACCTCCAGCCCTTTCCAAATTCAACTCTTTATTAATGAAATTAAGAGGATTCTTTTGCGAAACTTTGTCGCCTGTCTTTGCTCTGCTGAGCAGACTATTGCCACCAACATCTTGAAATCTCCGAGCTGTATCTCTGGGCTAGGTCTTCAAGTTATCAAAACTGAGCCATTTTGCTGAATGAATATATGTTAAGCAGGCAACTATGTGCAAATAAGAAATATGTTTATCTACAAATATGGATTGAGATGTGGAAACTCTTGTCAGTCAGATTTTTGCAACAAGAAAATGAACTGAGCATTTCTTGCAAGTCAAATTTTATGATAATCTTAAAACATTCTGGAATGAACATTTTTGTTTGCTTTTCTTTGTGTTCTGCTGCATATGTGGAGGCCACGAAAATATATAGATATAGATATATATGCACAATATTTTATAGTGTTTGTGTACTGAAGTTATTTAGCAAATAATCTTTTCCACAGTTCATCTTTGTCAATGGCATTTTACTGTCTGCAAGTCCAATATTGTATAGTACAAGAACAAGTTTAGCTTAAACAGAAGTCTAGTGAGAAATAAGCTTTATCCTCTGTTTTTAAGATTTTGAGTAAACCTCTTAATGCTAAACTGGATTAAAACATTCCGAAGTATCTTTAAATTAGGTATTTTCTTGTCTTCCTTTCCTTTCCTGTATGGAATTGAGATTTTGATCATCCAGTATTATTCTTGGAGCTGGTAGTACACCTATACTTAAGGCTGCCTGACAATTCTCATTATAAAACCCAGTTTTCATTTGTCTACAAGTTTGCCAAATTTCAGCCATTTGAGCAGAAGTTTTCCAACTGAAATTTTAGTTTTTGTGTGTACCTGTATTGATATTAAGGTAGGAGATATTGTCCATTTTAGCCTATGGATATTTGAGATTTTTAAAAAGTTAAATTTGTTCCTTCCAGTTTTTCTTTTCAATGTTGAATTTATGTAAAAGCTATACATGTAGATGTTATAGTCATTTTTCATTAATTTGTTTAATCTCTGGCATCTTTAGCCTGCAATGCTTCCATTTTTTATTTTTTTATTTATTTTTTTGCCTATACAATTCTGTAAGTGGGCAAAACATCCTTTTATGTACATAAAAAAGAACATCTGTTATGGCTCAGGAAAACTATAACAGTACCCAGCAAATGATAGCATAGAGGAAAATGTAGTCATTTTCCTATTTTCTGTGATTCAGCAACGTTAGGGAATCACCACTTGGCCATTAATCCATAATCAATTATGTAAAAGGAAATGCCACCATGTTGTGTGGCAGTGGTGTTATCAATAATGCATAGTACTAGCCAATCACATGCTGTCACATCTCCATTCAGTCTATAAGTACCCAAAAAAAAACCCCAGCCCTGGCACTTTGACAATGGGTTGGTACATAAATATTTTCTTTATTCTGAAGTGTTCTGAAGAAAAGTCCTTTCACATGCTGCTTTTGTGTTGTACAGCAGGGGAAGTATGGACTGCTGGCCCT
Source organism: Dermatemys mawii (assembly GCA_007922305.1). Taxonomy (NCBI): domain Eukaryota; kingdom Metazoa; phylum Chordata; order Testudines; family Dermatemydidae; genus Dermatemys; species Dermatemys mawii. Next base: position 62,798 of record ML677395.1, on the reverse strand, counting down.
TCTGGCATTATTTATGGCAAGGAAAAAAACTCAAAACATGTAAGTGCTCATGCTGTGAGTTCCAACTGAGTAAGGAAGATGTGAGATGTTCTGACAGGCCAGCGTAATAGAATCCCACTATGTAGAGCTAAACAGAGGAGGGAAGCATGTGGGTGAAATGGAGGGAGAAGGATGCAAGATTCCAGGTTTTTAAAAAAGCAAATGGAATTTTCGAGCTACTTTTATTCTTTTAAGAATCTACTGATATAGCAAACTGTTTCATGTCCTGTAAGTGACAATGAAATTTGAAATATGATGAAGCTCACCTGCAATGAAACAGAGGCCAGAACAATGTGTTCCCTTGTTTGACTGTTCAGGGCAAGCTCTTTTCTTTGACATATGTAACAAAAACCAAATTTGAAAACAGAAACAAAATCAAATTAGAGTTCACAGTAATTCTGTTCTCTGCAGTAAACTAAAACTAAGTCAAACACCATCTTAGGAGATTTTCATACAGGTGCAAGTATTTTTTTCCTCGTAGAGAAAATTGAAGTAACACTTATCCCCACTTTTAGGGAGCAATAAAAATGTAAACTGAAGACTCATTTGTAAATGATAAATTGAGCTGTGATTGTTCAGTAATATCAATGATGTTGCATAGCAGTGAACATAGCTGAGTCAATTCTGCCCTCAGCATCACACTTCTGTTCGTTATTCTGCACCATTAACAGCAGCAACTGAACTCAGGCTTATCTCCTTATTGCACGGGAGTGTGCATGAATATCAATGGTGTGGCTTTCCTATGTCTGTGATTTAAGATTTTTGTACTGATGTATCTTGTTTACATTGAGCAACAACCTGCCCAACTAATATGAAAAATGAAGAAATAATATATAGTTCGGGGGAGAAGCGGGGACAGACATCCCCTAATGTATTAAATACTTAAAGGATTTCTTCTATATCAAGGATGCATGATTACTCCATTCCTCTCAAATACTCCTCCTCCTAATTTTTGTTCATTATTATTTTATGGCCTTTTAAAGCAAAACTTCCTTCTTTACTTGTTTTTGACTTCAGTTCTGTCTATGCTGCAGTATTCTTGGGTACAGATGAAGTGCAGAATCATGTTCTTGTTCAGTGTGCTTTTCTTTTAATAAATTCCCATGTAAGATTACAGAAGCTGTGCAAAATATGGTGGCTTGTAGTAACCATCTGATCTTTCGTTATTTGAGGATGTACTGTGAATTGGAAATAGCAGCACATCACTCTTCGGTTTGTTACCCTTGCCCCATAGCACCACCAGGAAAGGAAATGTAGATAGTAGTTTCCAGGTTATAATGAATAAGTAGCAGCCTAGAGCATCCACCTTACCATACTGTGTTGTTAGCTCTTCTACTGTAAGCAGTGGAAGCGTAAGTACTAAGCTGTGATTCTTGGGGGACTTTAACTGTGCAGGAATTACACATAATACAGCCTCTGTCTAATTACTTACAGAGGATGAGAACATAAAAACACTGGGCTGACTGAGGTTGGCACTCCAAATGTAATGGACCAAATCTTCAATGGCATCATTGGCCCATTCATATGTCCCCTTTCACTCACCATATGTCACAGTTTTATGCTGAATATCCCTGTAATGTTAGGTCAAATTCATTTTAAGTGTTATTTGTGCATTGAGTATGGGAAGCACTATCTCATTCTGGCCATGTGCTCCGGGTTTATTTTCAGCACACTGACTTGAATGGTAATCTTCAGAATTCAACACCACTGGGATCTGGTCCAAATCACAGATTCAGAATGCATTTTGATAGCAACCAAAACTGCAAAGGAATTGTTTTCCTCTTCTGGTCCAGCAGAAGTTTAATCTTGTCAGACAGCTTTTTTTACAGAACTTCCAACTTAAACGGTGGAAATCTACAAGGATCACAAGATCTTAAGATTGCAGTTTATTAGGAGTGAAATGTTAGGAGAATGGCTTGCAAGTAGTTATAATATAAGGGACAGAGCATAATTACAGCTGCATCTAAACTAGCCAGCTGGGAATGTTTTTGAGCCCATCTCCGTTCTCCACTTGTAAGTGCTGCAACTAGACTCTTGCCCTTTAATACATATGGGATCTCTACAGTAGAGGTTATTATAAGTGGGACTTGTAGCACTGCCTATTATTAAAGTTTCCAGACACTTCCCATTATCAGAATCTGATTTCAGTTGTTTATAACTTGCCAAACTTTAACTGTTCAGACTGGAATTTTTTTGCCTTAGACTGAACTTTACTGGAAAATTTCAGTCAAATGGATCTGCTACTTCTGAAAATGAGACTAGTGAAAAAATACATTGTTTTCCTCAAGCTAAAAAATTCTTATGACCTTTTCTTTGAATAGCCAGGACTTAATGCACAAAGAGACTGGGACAAGGAGCTGGGGATGGGGGAGAGACGATTGGACGAATGGGAGCCAGTGGGGAAGGAAAGTGTGTGGGGGGCGGAATGGAATGGGAGGTGAACTGGAAGCCTGGGTTGGGAAGAAAGACAGATGAGGGGAGGAGGCAGGAGAGGAGGAACTGGGAGTGGCTGGACAAGGAGACTGTGGACAAAGACCTAAGGGTTTGGGACTGTGGGGAAAGGATATGACTGGGCCAGGAGACTGGGCATATGAAAGGTATTGGAACTAGAATGGGGAGTTAAGAGGGGTGAGACTAAGATTTGGTGGGAAAGGGGTCTAGGCTAAGAAGATGTGAAGATGGGACTCGTTAGTTGAGCAAAATGGGTCTGGGATGAGAAGCCAGTGGGAGGAGGGGGGAGACAGGACTGAGAGGGGGACAGGCTGAAGAGAAAGAAGAGGTTCTGCTCAGGTTGAGAATAGGCAGAAGTGTTTGTGCCCTTTCCAGAGGCTGGAATGGAATCCAAAATTCCAGAGTCTCACTATTCCTCTGATGTCAGTGGGATGGGATCCCCAGGGTGCAACCTGGACTGTGGGACCACTGAGCCCTTCAAACCCACCAGTCCGGGCTACCTCTCACACTGTGATGCTGATGTCAAGCGACAAACTTCTGGTAGGCACTGCACTTACACCGACATCCACAAGCAGGGGGACACCCGACTGTGTTACATGAATAATCTCCCAGCCATTCATGAACCACCTATAGAGAGACTAGGGCCAATTCCCCCCCAAGTCTCCAGCCTTCACCCCAGAACTGTACTGTCTTGGACTGGTCAGAAGCTTGACCAGTGTAAGTTCATTAAGTAGTTAGTTACTCCCTCAATGTGGAATGGGCACATGCTAGTCTTTCTAAACTGAGCTTTACCAAGCACTTCAACCAAAACACACCATTTTACGTCAAATATAAAACAGGTTTATTAACTATAGAAAGATAGAGTGTAAATGATTATAAGTAGCACACATAGAGATCAGAGCTGGTTACTTAAACAAAAATAAATTTGCAGTCTAAGTTCTACAAACTAAGCAGGATTTGAATCAAGCAGTATCTCACCCTGAGACATGATACAACCATGTTACGGATCCTCAATAATGGACTCCATTTCCAGCCTGGAACCACCCTTCCCCAGTTCAAAGTCTTTAACCTCCAGACATTCCTCCAGGTGCTGAGTTGCCGGGCAGGGGTGGAGGGAAGGGGAACAAGGAATGGTAATTTCCCCTCTTTTATATTCTTTTCCAGCTTTGCTGTGACTTGGAGAACAGGCAGTCCCCATTGGTCAAGCAGTCCCCATTGCACATGTGGTCTCTCTGAGAATTCTCTTGGATGGCCGTTGGGAGAGTGGATTTCCTTTAATGGGCCATCAGCACATCTGGCTGGTTCTCCGTTGCAACCGAAAGATTAACTGTGGGCATCAGTAACACATATAGCAATGTTTCATAACTTTACATACAATTATAGCAAATTCAATCCAATAGGATATTAATGTTCAACAGATTAAAACTTTTGGAGTGATACTTCACAAGGCATACTTTGTACAAAACATACCATCATGTGACAGTGGTGAATATGGGGGTTTTAGGGTGCTACTTTGAGGTACAGAGTGTCATAGTCAGTAAATACCTTGTGAACTCCTTGTTTCACAGGACTCCTGACTCATTCAATGTACACAATGGATCCACTGGGTCCTACGGGACTGAATCAGGATTTTGTGGTGAAGGAGACTGGGGGATCCCTGCATCATTTTTTGCAGCATTTGGAAAGTGTGTAGTGAATGAGGCAACTGATTTTGGGAAGAGAAATGAAGGTGTCATAGTTAAGACAGTTGTTCCAGGAGAATTGGATTCTGTCTGTGCCTCTGCTGCAGATTTTCTTTGTGATGCTCGGCAAGTCACTTACACCAAACTTTTCACAGGTGATCACTAATTCTATGTTCCTTATTTTTGGGTGCCCAATTTGAAACTTATTTGCAGAAATGCTAAGCACTCACAAGTGCAACTGAAGTCACTAGGAGAAAACTTTGAACATATGAAGTGCTATACAATTCTAAGTACTGTGAAAAATCCGGTCATAGGCATCTCAAATTGAGCACCCAAAACCAATAGATATTTTGATCTTCATTTTCTATGTCTCAGCTCCCCATCTGTAAAACTGGGATATCATCATCTGCTCATCTCACAAGGGTGTTGGTTACGTCTCCTATTGTTTCTTAGACAGTACAAAGGCCATCTAACGTGTTATGCATCTCCATGATGTTCTGTCCTGAGCCAAATCTGGTGTGTTACAGGGTAGAATGCCCATGAGGGACATGTTTCTGTTGGCACTGTCCAGCTATTGTGGTTTAGGTCTTCTGGGGGATCTCTTCTATTCTGCTTTCATTGGGTCAGAGTCAAAGTTGGTAAGCATTCAGCGCAGATACCACTGTAGAAAGCATTCAGTGATTGTTTAAAAGACTGGGATTTCTTCATTTTACTTGAATTCATATCATTTGATGGTTTTGGTCATTCAAAGATGCTACATCTGAATGGTGTACAATTGATTTTCCATCCTGACCACAAGAGGCCATGTTTCAGTCCCATTGATCTAAACACTGACCACCAAACTAGTATGTATCTTCAGCTTCATTTCTTTACTTATCAGGGCATTTGGTTTGTGAAAGACATTCTTGATGAAGCATCCCATTACTGATGATAGTTTTGTAGTACAGGTTTCAAGTTCTTTCTTGATGTCCCATGCTGCTGACGAGAGAGTGGAGGTAGGTGAAATCACTGACAAGGTCAGCTTAATGGTCTTTTACTAAGATGTTAGTGACCCCAGCATGTTCAAAGTAGCCAACCAGAAGAATTTTTCCCCAGTTAGTTTTCAGACTGACTTTTACCAGTGAGCTTTCCAGGGCTTCAAGTGTCACAACTAGCTTGTCTGTTGATTCAGCAACTAGTGCTACATCATCAGCAAAATCAATGTCACAGAAGTTCTTATCAATAAGGTGTATACCAAAAATGCATTTTCTTAGTGTCTGGTCAAGTACATAGCCTCTGATGGTATTGACGTGTTTTGGGGTTGCAATGTATCCTTGTTGAACACCTGACCTAATTCAGAAGAAAGCAATTTTTTCTTATTTACAAGAATGCAGCTTGAGGAGTCATCTAATAGGAGATGGCCTATTCCATGGAGCTAGTCAGGAAAGCCTGCAAGTTTTAAGATCAGCCAAAGAGATTCCCTGACAACAGAGTCAAACCTGGCCTTGATATACACAAATGAAATGTGAACGGGGCATTTGAATTCTTGTGACTTCACCATAAACAGGCACACTTTTATGAAGATTTTCTCCATTGCGGAACTCTCTTGTTCCTTAGGGTACCAGCGTGTTGGGCACCGTGAAGTTAAATTGTATTAATATTTGTGAAACCATGAGATGCTATAGTGAAGACTGCATTGAAAAAATGCCACGAGGAAATTAATAATTCTGTCTTCAAAGCAGGATTTAAATAGTATTCAGTAAACAAGTCCTGGAACATGTGATACAGCAGGGCCAGAGGGCAGCAGGAGAGTGATAGATGGGTGGTATATAAGCCCCAGGATGTTCAGGGCCTTATTCCTGGTGGACTTGAGGAGAGGTTACTACAGGTTAATTAGAGCACCTGGAGCCAATCCCCTGCCAGAGATCTAATCAAAAGAACCCTGTTTCAGTCACACAGGAGGAGGAAAGGAGAGCTGACTTCAGTTTGGAGGAGTAAATATTTTGATCAGAGTACATGCAGAATAGAAACCCTGTCCAAGGGAAAAGAGGGTAAGAAGCTGAAGGGGCTGGGAATCTGGAGTAGGGGGCAGACCTGGATCCTTTCCCTGCTCCCTTTTTCTCTCTCACGAGGGCACTAGCAGAGCCATCGACTCCTAAGAATAGGAATAAGGGGAGGCACCCTGACCCATCACACCAAAGAAAAGCTTCGGAACCACCTTAATAGCATCGGCCATTTGCCACAAGCCACACACTGAAGAACAAGGAAAAAACAAAATATTTCATACGTGCTCATTCACTGAGCACAGTCCATTATATACACTGAATAAGGCCAATTGGCCTGTGGGAAAAAATAGTATGTGATCATGCAATTAAAGACACCCTCATAAAGCATACACATAAGGGGGCCAAATTAAGGTTGCACAGACAACCTGAATTCTGGTATTACCTGTCTTTTGAGTGCTTAACTTTGTAACCTTGATAATGCACTTTTAACATGTGCATAATATTGGTATGTATGTCAACAATATATTCTTTGCTTTTTTGGACAGTCTTTCTAAAGATATGTTACTGGTAAATACATTCATTTGGATAAAAGGAGGGATCTCAGTGCATCTTAAAAGATTTAAAAAGTGTTGTTCAACCATTTTTTTCAAGCTAATCTAGGCTCTGGGGAGACAAGAATTTATTCTTTTCAGTGGTGGTGATTAAATTATGTACTGTATTTGTTTAATCTTTTTGTGACTAAAATTTGCAACTTGAATGGTGCTGCAGCACTGGGCTCATTTATTCCTGAAATATTGCACATGCTAAAAAATATTATGTATCTGACATGGAAAAAACTCCCTGTAAAAAGCTAGCACAGCTACATAATCTGAGCACTGGAAAATCCTAGAAAAGATCCATGCAGCTTCTGAGAGCTGGGCAGAAGATGTTGCTATTTGTGTGTAGTTATTGTAAGATGGTTCGGTGTCGGGTATATACGATTATAGTGTAGAGGAAAACATCGAAACGTTCACTTATTCCATAAAAAAATATTTTTAGGAGATAATTTGTTATACAGGAATGTCAAAATGAAAGTAAACCATTTAATCGTTAATGTTCTTAAAAATTAAGTTATTTTTGCATACCTTTATGCCACTTTTATAGATATTTTACCAGTTTCCAAAATAAACAGACTCACGGGTTAAGCTTTATATTTTGTACTGCTCTGTTGGGGATGGGGGAATACAAAATGAGATCTCGCATTTACTCGGTACCAGATACTATGACCTAATCACTTTCTCTTTTCTTTGTTTTACTCACTGACTGAGAAGATAGGCAGCCTCTACTGCTGTGTGTGACTTGTACTCATTTTTTCTAATCAGCATTTGCCAATAGTAGTAAAAAGGAAGAGTTATGAAAGAGAGGCAGCATTTGATTTGATTCCTTTTTGGCTTATTGCTTAGTTTTGTTTTTGTTTTTCTTTAAAATGATGGGGAACATCTGCACTGCACACACTCATGTTGGTAAGACAAGTGGAGAGATATTGAGTATATGTTTGTTTTTACGTCAGGAAGCTCACAATGGTTTCAAATGCCAGCTAAGTGTTAGCTAAGAGACCCTTTATTAGTTTGCAGGAAACGAAAATCTGTAGACATTACCGGCGGTAAAATCTAAGAAAAGAGAGCTGGAGCTCTCTTTGCCTCATCACAGTTTTGACACCTTTTTGAATTTTACATCAAGAAGATGGCTCTGTGAATAAGATATATTATACATGCTGGATTTGTGATGAGAACCACTCTCTTCTGTAATCTTGTTATAGCGGAGACTGCCACAGTAATCCAGTAATATTATTAAGAAGAATATTTTACAAGGAAACAAATTTGACTTTATGGAATCGATCCTCCTATCAATACTTTGGTGAGTGATGCAGGTTCTGTAATTCCTATTAATGCAAACTTCCCTTTCCTCCCACATTATTATTATTATTATTATCACAGGCGCCTATTAGCATGGTATCTGCGCCTACAATGGGACAGGGGCTTCCGATGTGTTCAGCAGGTTTTGTAATGAGTTGTTTTGTAGAAACCATTCTATATAGCCCTAGTTAAAACATCCTGGAAATGTAGGGCTTTTCTACATGGAGCTTTAATCTGCAGTTTTTTGCTTTGTGCCAGATAACATGCAGTACACAAGCCACAGTAAAAGTGTGCACATGGGACAGCATGCCCTATGTTGATGCACATTATTGTATGCACACAGAGGTGATTTGCTTCAAACTGCAGATATAGCATTCTTGGAGGTTATTTTGTGCTGAGCAGTGTGCATTGTGGGATTTTTCTCACTCTGCATTGTGGGATGCATAGTGGAAGTGGGGATAGATCAAATTTTTAACAAATCCCGTGATTCATCTGTCTCTGCCCTATGCTCCTTTCTGGGTAGGCTGACACTATTGTCTAATTCCTGTTGGTCAGCATGCATCCAACAATATCCATGCCACTCTGCCGGCATTCTCAAATACACAGACGCTGCTTGGGCTGTATTTCAGCACTCAAAGATGGATGAATTCAACTTGGGACTTTGCCTACCGCACCTTTGGGCAGATGATGTGGCAGCAGCAGTTCCCAGCAGCACCTGGGTCTTCAGCAACAGTGGAACCGAAAAACAAATGAGAAAGAAGAGGAAGACACCAAGCATACTGACTGGCACTGTGGTCTAACACTTTGGGTTAAATAGTTAATGCAAACCAGTCAGGCTGCTGCAGGGTTTTGTCACTCTGACCTCTCTGAGCAGTCCTTCCTGTGGTATCCAATACTCCAGGAATGGATGGGTGGCGCTTCATCTGGGAATTGGGAATTAAGTTTCCTGGCTGGCTTTGCAATCTTTTTTGTGTCTTCAGGGTGCTTATTTGGTGTCAGCGGGATTAGTAGGGTGAATCTGGGGATGAGCTGGTTAGTAATCCTTCCTACATCCCCTTTAGGCTCTCCATGATGTTACAGTGAGGCAGGGATTAGGAGGCAGAGAATGGCCTTGTTCAAAAAGGCAGACGAGCAAAATACCTTGTTGTGAAGTTATTACCCAAGAATAACGTCCCCCCCAGAAGTGTTCCAGGTGTGGAAGGGAGTCACGAGCTATACCGGTGGAGGAAGGTGGCTGTGCAGCTATTTCTCTTAATCAAAATTGAATGGTTTCTCAGCCTTAGGTTTTGCTTTAACTCCCCTGAAGATGTGTTAAAAGTGCAGAAAAATATAGATAGGAGCCTGTAATGATTACCTTGCTGTTACCAGTCTGTAAAAATGTGGGCTACAGGGCATTTACAGGGGAACTGTAATCTTTGTAGGTTATGTCTGCCTACTGTAAAGTGAGAATATTAGGCAAACTTCTTTCCTGTAGCAAGTGTCTCAATATTCTTTTTGAATCCAGGAGCAAATGGAGAATATCTGGCTGAGATCCAGTCTATAAACTGGGGAGGGGAGCATCTGGTCAATTTGACCCCAGAGCAGGGGAGGGCACCCAGGTAAACAGATAGGTCAGTAATGGTCACCCATGAAGCAACGTGGGGGTAGCAGTTGGAGGATTCCCAAAATAGTGTGCAACATCATTGTGTGCACATGAACAATAGCCTGGACTAGCTTGCTTCACAGCAGAGTTATTTCAATTTGAAAGAGGACTTCAGAGTTTGCAATAAATATGGAGTCAGTGATCTTCAATGAATTGTGTTGTCTGCATGCAAGTGTTTTCAAACTGGATTAATTCCATTTAGTTCTAGAGTGGCATTTAAATATTTTTATTATGTGATTTCTTATTTACAAGCTGTCAAGGAGCTTCAGTCATTAGAGACCTTAATAATTGATTTATCATGATTTAATGGCTTGAGTTTCACTCTGTGTAGCATGCATTTGGTTTTTGCACTAACATGCTGTGTTATTTCTGCTTCTGCATCTGCCATCCATTTGCAATGGGATCTAGTTTCAAACATAGTGGAAGTTACGCAGAGCAGTGTTTCTGAAAGGCCAGAATCTAAAAGGTCACATGAATTTGCTAAAACGTTTTCTTCAGTACAATAAATAAATGCTGTGGGTGTTATCCTGGAAGATGCCCAGTGTGTTCAGTTCCCAGTACACTTGGAGCTAATGGCAATGAGCACCTTGCAAGATGTCCATCGCTTTCAGGACCGGGCTATTCATTTCTTTGAGCAAACAGGAGTTTGAGCACTTTTTATAAATATGATTATTCAACGAGGATCCTAGAGATTCCTGCTCCACCCATGACTGGTCACTCTTGTTTTCACTTCAGAAGATTTACTTCCTTCAGACTCTTTTTTTTTTTTTTTTTTTTTTTTTCTTCAGGCTTTGAGTTCTCTCTAATCTGTTCTTGAGTGGGGTTTTCATTAGGATATAAGTCACTTCAAGAACTCTGGGTGAAGCAACACCACCCTATCAGCTCTCACCCTGGAGGATTTTACCAGGGCAGTAGATCTTGGCTTAGATGCTTGGCTCCATGTTCCAGTCAGAGCAAGTCCCAGGGTAATCCTCAGATAATTATTCTTTCAATATAAATCCCTCTCTTTCTACTTCTCCTCTTAAACTATTTTTTAAAAGTTATGTCTATAACAATAGCAGCCCTCACATTAAAACAAGGGAGTCTTTTCCCCTTAACTGGGCAACATACTCCTTCATGCAAAAATCTGTCATTGCCAGATATCCTCACTGCCCAGCATCTGAAATGCCTGCAGGATCATGGGCTTTGTAATTAATAGGGAAAAAAGCAGTCTCTCCTCACCACAGAGTATTCTGCACGTAGCTGTAAAAATAGACTCAAGACAGAGGAAAATGTTTCTATCACAGGAAAGGATTCTTTGAGTGTAGAATTGATGAAAGATGAAGAAAAGAGAAGGCTGACTGCTTCATTGCATACAAATAGGGATTACTCATAATTTTCTTCTAATTAGGTCTTAAATAATGCTGACAACAAGCAATAAATGTAGGTGATAAGCATGCGCTTTTGAAATGATTCAGCTCCGATCTTGAAATTGATTGATTGGTTATCACTGGCATGACTGATGAGTGAAATTATGAAATTTTCCACTTCTTTCTGAATTAAGTTAAAGGCTGGCTGAGTCTTATTGTTTATGCGATTTGATTAAGTAATGTTCGTATGTTGAAGCTGACTAATAACTTATTTTTGGAGTGTGACATGTTGAGGCCTGATGCTCCCTCTGGATGTGATTTTTCCAGAATAGGGGGCTGGGAAATGTACATTTTCATTCATCAGGCTTCTTTTCGTAGTTTTCTATCAGGGTGTTAGTTGTTGTTCCTCTCAGCCATGGAAGGAAGATCAGCTCCATCCATTATCTTCCTTCCCCACTGAAAAAGAAACAAATACATCCAGTTCCCCAAGATCTTGATGTTTGTGGGAGTCAGGAGAAGCAAATGTCATCCATGAGCAGGCTCTGTTTCTTCTCCTTGGCACTAGGCCCCATTGCTAAAAGTTTCTGTAAAGCTGCTTTCCACTGGCTTCTCCCCTCAGGGATTTCACGGTGTGGACGAGAGGCCCTTGCTGACTCTGTCAGCATTAACTTGAACAGTCCCTTTATGGTTTTGAAGAGGGACATAATACTTTTGGGTTTGATCCCTGCACCTTGATTTCAGTGGCAGAGTTCCCACTGGCTTCAGTGGTGCAGGATCAGATCCGTAGAAAAGATGCTGTAACCAGGTCAATTCCTGTTAAAACTGCCTTGCTCCCAGGGATACTACAGAGGGCAAAGGGACTTCTCTGATGTCAGGGGAAACATGAAGCCTGGTGCAGAGTTGGCACTTGCCCGTTCCCCACCCTTCGCCCCCGCCACCTCCTCTGGGTTATGCTACCCTGTGCTTGTCAGAAGGCAGCATGGACCCTTTCAGCATTAATCTGGAATAAACAGATGTTGTTTCCCAAACCATAACTAGGTATGTGAATGGCATCTCTTTCTTTATTTTTGGAGATGTTTAAACAGGTGTGCAATGCAGATATTGGGAGGTCGACAGTATCTGTGACCCACAGCAGTGAAAATCTTTCTTGAGCCTTTATAAAATAAAAGAGGGGAAAGAAAGGTGTATGTGTACTGACACAATGTGACTCCAGAAGGAACGTGATACACACATTTATAGAATAAAATATATCAACATATTAAGTACTAAAGTGGTGTATTTAGTAAAATCTAAGCCAAATCAATAGATAGCCAGGAGAGTTACCTTCAGTTAAATGCAGTGGATAGTGTGGTATTAATGCTAATAAAAGAAAAAAACTTTTACTGCACTGTAGTATTTATCTTTACAATGGTATTTTTGTTTTTTTCTAACATAAATTGGAAATAACAATAATACTTCCCCTTGTATAGCTCTTTTTATGATCTCAAAGTGCTTTTCAAGGAAAGAAAAAGTATCACCCTCATTTTTCAGATGGAGAAACTAAGGCATTCAGAGATGAAGTGACTTAATGTCATGCACTATGTCAGTGGCAGAATCAGGCACAGAATCCAGTTTTTCTGCCTCCCACTGCAGTGTCCTATTCACTGGATCGTGCTGTCACCCAAAGCCACAGTAAATTTTACTACTATTAGAGACAAAAGTTCAGTTTTTCATCAGGCCTGCCATGTATAAAGCATGAACATCTCCTCCTTTCTGCCTTGGCGAATTAACTCACTGTCTTTTAGTGAGATTTCTACTCTTTTAGCTTTCCCAGTGGCTACAAAACCAAAACTGCTCCTGAAGTTCGATGTTGATGATAGTGCCATAACCTGCTATCATGCCGTCCTGCAGATTGAATACTATTTATTGTAAACAAGCAAACCACAATCCTGTAAGAGGAACAGATCTAAAGCAACACCTACAGAAGAAATAGCGTTTATAAATAATCTTGGAGTGGAGGGAATTTCTGTAACAAGTTGATGTCATTCATCAGAAGTTTCTTCGGTGGTGCATTATATTTTATTATGGTGCACAGTTCAGAAAAAAAAAATACATTGAACTCTTGCACACGGTCATATTTTTGTCTGAATCGAGACTTCAGTATTAGCCATGTAGCCTATGTACTAGCCTTTCACATATCATTGTTGGTAACGTTCTCCACTGTTCTTGTCTGGTGTAAATTTCACTACAGATACAGAATATACTTATGAAAAATGTGTTTTATGTGCATACTGTATATTTTTAAAGATATATGTGCCAGCCAATACCCTGTTAATGGTATGAACTTTAATTTCACAGATGAAAGAACTTGGTGTCATTGTGTACAACTGCAGCTGCCTCGTCCTAGATTTACAAAGGATATTTGCCTTGTATAGCTCATTAAAATACAAGAATAAAGTGCCTCCAAGTTGGTCTAAGAGATTGTACGGGGTGTATGATACTCAAAATAAACTGTTGCTGCAGCTGAATGAGACAAAATCAGAAGTCTTTGTGTCGGTGAGTTCTTAAGAGAATGTCTGTCCTTTGCCTCTTTTTTACATGGGGTGGGATATTGTTTAACACTCGCGTTTTATTGGGAGCCAGAAATTTAGCTTCAGTTGAACCTCCTGTTACAACATTGTCTTTACTGCATAACTGAATAGATATATTGGGTTAATCTGGTGTTTAATGCCATAAATGTAAAATATCACATCTCTTCACACACACAAAAAGAACACGTTTACAGAACACATGACTAGCTACTATGATGCTGCTTACTCCCTGACAGCAGCTCACTGCTAAAAGAGTCATTGCTACACATGCTTCAGAACTCTTGTGTACCCAATGTTCTCTACATATAACCCTTCCACTTTTAAGTTTTTAGCTCTCTGAAAGCATTCTTATTCAGGAAAGCACTTAAGTCCTTAAGAAATAACGGAAAGTAAGCACATGCTCAAGTGCTTGTCTGAAATGTGGCCTAATTTATGAATATATGCACCAGTACTTTTCATTAATTAAGAGAAGCTGTTGAAATTGCGAGTCCTGGCAGTGACTGAAACTGAGCTACAGAGAAAGTACCATAGTTACTGACTGTGCAAGGAAATTCTATGACTGCTGACAGGCTGGATCACTTTCTCATCAGGGGAGAAAAAAAACATTTTAATAGGTATATTGTTTGTGGGGAAAGTCTGTAATCAATTATGGAGAAATTCATAGTTTTTCCCCACTTTTCACATTACACTGTTGCAAAGAATAGAAAATTGACTCTGATTTTCATGACATTTTAACTATATGTAGAGCACTGTCATGAATGCAGAGCTTTGAAAATTAATTTTTGTATTATTGGTCTTTCCTTGAACTGTAATTCTCAATATTTTTTTTTCTTAGTCAAGGAACAACAGGAGAGCCCTCATGTGGCTAACTTATTACCTGTACGTTTCAGCTTAGCAAAGAATTTGTAGCTAAATGGATTAATTTTATATCTAATATTTTAACTATAGCTAGTCCAAATCCTGTTACATTTTTACTAAAATTAGACCCCATTATCTGTTTTTTGCAATGTAACTTTTGGTTGATTAATTATCATAATCATCTTATTAACATAACACTTCCTCCCCATCCCCATGAATGCATTCAGAGTGCTATATAACAACAGAAACATTTATCCGTAGATCATTTAAAATCTCCAATACCGAAACAACTAAAATTGGTTGAGAATGCCCAGTACAATAAGGGGTGGGGAGAAGGGATAGGAGAAAGTAAAAAGGCCCAGTATACTAAAAAGCTGTTTTTTAATTGGGAGAAATGGACTAAGATGGAAGTATAGAATATGCTCTTGGATTCCCCACAGCAAAGTCATGATTCCCTGTCCACCTAATGATCCATGGTTGAATCCCTGAAAGGTATCTGGTATATGAGCTCATATACCTATTCAGAAGATACTTACAGAAGATCTCAAACAGAGCCAGGGTCTACCCCACTGAGGACTTTAAAAAAACACCACCGCCAAGTTAGTCAGTCTGAGACTTTAAAAGCAGAAGATAGAGTGGGTGTAAAGCGATTTTAGTTGTTCAAACCAATTTTCAAACCTGCTGCCCCATT
Source organism: Dermatemys mawii (assembly GCA_007922305.1). Taxonomy (NCBI): domain Eukaryota; kingdom Metazoa; phylum Chordata; order Testudines; family Dermatemydidae; genus Dermatemys; species Dermatemys mawii. The sequence goes on along the minus strand of ML677395.1, from coordinate 47,636 downwards.
GTGAACAAAGAGTGAGTCCTGGTGAAATCCTTTCTTGGAGGAGAATATAGTAATGAGCCTGTAGTCACGGAGAATGTGTTGCTATTACAAGGTTATCATAGGGCAAAGAATGACACAGCCTGAGCAAATGGAGTGTGGGGGGAAAGATACCATTCATGTCACATTTAGCATGGTTGTGAGCGAAAGTGACACCAACCAAACATGTCCATTTGATAATCGTGTGCATGAAAGAAGAGAGCACATCCTCATGCTGTAATCCTTAACCCACCAATGACTCTCCCCTCTCCCAGTCGTAAATCTGCTCCAACGCACCCAGCTGCTGTATCATACCAGCATTCCTCCTGGGTGGAGACTGAATGTGTAGGCCCTACAGGGCAATTATATATCACTGGCTAACTGTCCTCAGTTTTGAAATGACCTCTGCAAGAGGCCTCATATACACTGAAGAAAATGGGAGCTAGGGTAGACCTACAATGGATATTGTGCTTCAGTTTATTTAGCGAGACCCCATAATTGATATTGATTGATACTGACCATCTAGTTCTGACTTGAACCATGGAAGGGTAGTTCTGCACCCACCTCACCTTCCTTTGCTCCCCCATCCATTCTGCTGCAGTTTCTCCTGATAAATCTTCTTTTCCTCGTGTTTGCTTTTCTATCGTATACCACAAGGTTGTCCAGGAAGTGGGAATGAGAAGGAAAGAAAGATGAAGTTTCCAAAACCAGATTCTTCCCTTCTTGAAAACAGGATTTTTGATATATCATTTCTCACACCAGGCAGTACTGTTTAAGTGTCTAAGCTCTGGTCTACACTGGGCGGGGGGATGTCGACCTAAGATGCACAACTTCCGCTACAAGAATAGTGTATCTGAAGTCATATTTAGATCGACTTACTGCTGTGTCTTCACGGCTCTGAGTTGACTGCTGCTCCTCCCCATCAACTCCACTTGTGCCTCTTGGAGTCGACGGGAGAGTGCTCGGGGATCGATTTATCATGTCTAGATTAAGGCCTGGTCTTCACTGGGGTGGGGGATCCACTGCAGATACGCAACTTCAGCTACGTGACTCACATAGCTGAACTCTGCGTATCTGCAGCCGACTTACCTGCTGTCCTCATGGCGGCGGCAATCGGTGGCGCGCTCCCCTGTCGACTCCAGCTTACGCCGCTGGTCAAGCTGGAGTTACGGAGTCGACGGGGGCAGCGCTGGCGATCGATTTCTCGCATCTTAATGAGATGCGATAAATCGATCACCATAAGATCGATCCCTCCCCGCTGTAGTGAAGACAAGCCAAGGAACTGCAGAAGTATTCTGTAGCCAGTTGAAAGGGCACAGAGAAGTTATGCTATTAGTATAGCTATCCAAACTGGAATTGGCCAGGGCAGCAATCCTAATCCTGACAAATGCCCTGAAATCTTTAATGACCACATCTCATTAGAAATGTATTTGTATGTCTCTCCTGTAACCATGTTAATAATGTCGTAATTGACAATTTGCATTTCATATCTGTGCACAGACATGAATGTTGTTGATAGTTTTACAATGTGTTTTTCTGCAGCTGTGACAATGATGTGAATATAGGAAGGCCAGCAGGTCTCTTACTCATCTATCCCCTCTCCTGTGGAAAATAAACATGGTAGACAAGTCTAGTAACTTTACTCTGCCAATTGACCCTGTACTCAAAATGCCTCTGGATCAACAATAGTTATCAAACTGCTTCTAAGAGAGACTGCAGCAGCTCTGGATTCTGTAGCTAGTTTGTCTTTTTCCTGTTAATTTGTACCCCGAGCATTTCTAGAGAGAAAATAGCCTGTTACCTTTGGAGTAGATTAAATTGTGTATACAATATCCTGAGAAAACAGATTCAGATAATAGAAATAAATCACCTAAGTTATGTTTTTTATTTTTTACCTTGCTTCCTGAATCTAAATTCATTGTCTTAAAAATTCTTCTCTTCCAGTCTGTCTTGCTGTGTAAGATCTGAACATCACAGTAAATCATTGATTCTCCATTCAGGAATCCTTATGATACAGTTGCTTAGCAACAGTACAGACGTCCTGAGTGAAGTCCGAAAAAAGAAAATGCAGTTGCTTTTTTTGAGAATTCAGGGCTCAATCCTGGGAGAGCATGGATACTCTGAACAGCCAATGATTTTAATTACTCTGTTAAAACAACACTTAGGAACACCAATCAGGGATCAGGGCCTCATTGTGTTTGTTACTGTACTGACAAATAAAGAAGAAAACCTCTGTATCAGAGAGACCACAGTAGATTAGTTGTCAGGATGCAACATGTGGACAAAGCAGACAACCAGAATGGGAGGAGGTAGGAAGATGAGGTAACAAAATAAAGAGTTTAGCATGTTCACCACTAATGTTCTAACCAATGCCTGATAAGAGTGATTTGTAGACAACATGAATGAGGGAGGTTCTTGTATAGAAGCAGTACCTTTCACCAACTGTTATTTTTTTTAGTAATGTGTTACCTTGCGTGAAACAGTAAACAGATTAAGGTCATAAACACTAATTCATAATATTTATGAATGATGTGCTATGCCCTGTTAGTGTTGTAGCCAGGATACATCTTCTACTTTGTAATGTAACCAGTACTGTGAATCTTTAAAGTAAAATCCCGTGATATATCATGTAACACTTTCTTCTCAAGTAGAGCTACTTGATAGCAATGGCTATTTTCATGATTGACCCCTTTGAAAATCTTCCTGTACAGCTATAATTCTGTGTAATGCTCAAACAGCAATTAGGTATCTGATTCTCCCTTTGTACCTTTGAAATTACAGCTGTATAGTTTAACATACCGTAACCAGTAGTTAATATTCTCCGCTAAATTTTGTAATTTTATTTGCAAATCTCACCTCGAGATGACAAAGAAACATTTCTCCTTTTATTTTAAGTGTATCATTTGATCTTTTGTCTTCACAGAATTCTCCCAAACTCTTTTGTCCAAAAGCCAGAGTCTTGGATATTGATGCTATCTACAATGTTATAGATGATGCCAAACAGTTTGTTTATATAGCTGTCATGGATTACCTCCCTATTGTCTTTGACACAAATGCTAAAAGGTTAGTGAGTGTCCACAATGTATTAGCACATTGCTGCAATAAGAGAAAGCTCTTACTGGTGAACATAAATCAGCAGGCATTTAGTTACTCGTTATGGATTAATTTCTTAGTGCCCAATTCTGCTCTCATTGAAATCAACGAGAATTCTACCATTGATTTAGCTGGGAGCAGAATTGGGACCTAAGACAGAATTTCCAAGTTCTGGGTTCTAAGCTGTGAATCACCCTATTGAAGGAGATCAGAATGGTCTAGTCTGACCATCTACAAGTGACTGAGACCCAGGAAAACAACAGCAGAGCTCACTTTTGTTTCCTAAGTTACTGTATCCAGCACCTAGATACAATGGCTATTGGCACTCTATGAATACCAGATAGTGTCTGTGTGTATGAAAGAGAAAACATATTGAAAGATCTCGTACACAGTATGGAAGCTGTCATAATTTTATTTTAAAAAACAGATTTTTTTAAATTCAGCACAGATTGCACTTACAGCCATATTACACTGTAACTAGCTCATAGCAAAAAAAGTTTATGCACAATGTATTTATGGCCTAGATTTTCAAACTGCAGACAAATGCTGTTCATGTTTTGTTTAGTTTTCCCTAGTGGGGCTAGATCTGCCTGGGTGACAATCTAATTGATTGCTTTTTATCTGAATGTATTGTGTGCTTTCTCCACAGGTACTGGCCGTATTTGGATGGGAAGATAAGAGAAGCACTAGTGTTACGAAACATTAAAGTCCGGCTCCTCATAAGTTTCTCAAAAGACACAGATCCCCTTACATTTAACTTTGTTTCATCTCTTAAAGCTATTTGCATGGAGGTTCCCAGCTGTAGTTTAAAAGTTGTAAGTATACACCATATTGGTTCAGAATGAGTCTAAGATGTTTTCAGTGCACAAAAAATATACTAACGATAAGTATATTAAGATTATTTGTGTTACTGTGGAAACCTTAAAAATTCATTTAAAATTATGTGAAATGCATAATTTTGGGCCAAATTTAGCCCTGGTGTACATACAACTCTTGACTTATTACAATAGACTTTAATGAATTAGTAGCAAAGATAAATGCATGATTAACCCCAATTCAGTCTGCATCTGGAAGTGAAATATTTTGTATTACCCTTCACGGTGTTCACTGTACTTTATGATCAATGTGGCCAAGCTACTAGATAGACTTCAGTGATGTGCTACACACACTTACAAGTTTGAATTTGGTGCTCTTTTGTAACAGTTCCTTTCATTTTACTGTACTGATTCCTGAGTGCTCTTCAGTTTTGGTAGCAATTGTGCAGAATTTGGATCTCACATGGCAATGGTAACAACATACATGCTATAATCATATAATGCAAGTTCTTGGAGACAGGCACTCTCTTAGTTATTTGTTTGTACAGTGGCACCGTTCTGCTAAGCCAAACAGAGGAAGATAGTAATACTTATCACTTACACAGTGAGGTGTGTTTAATCTTCGGAGCACTTTACAAATACTAAGTAGTCCTAACACTACCCCCTTGTCAGGTAGATCAGTATTATCCCAATTTTATACCTAACAAAACTGAGGAAGAAAAGTTAAATGATTGGCCCATGATTCCATGTATCACGGCCAGGGTTAAGATTCAGGAGACCCTGGCTCCCAGTCCTGTGTTCAGAACACTAAAGCTCGTCTCTCCTCGAGAAATGAAACCAAGTGAGTCACAGTTTTATGTTTTGTTTAAATGAAGAGAATGTGCCATCACTGGACTGCTTATCTGACTGTGGAATAATGTGATCTGACTGTCAAATACACCAGTAACTTCTTCCTCTCTAGCACAGTAAATAAAATAAATGCAGATTTTACCTGGACATTATGCAGTTCATTCAAAGTTATAAATGCACTTGACCACGTTGCACATGTAGTATATAAAGCAGTATTTAACACCACATGTACTGCACTTCACAGTAGCAAGTAGAGTTATGACTGATGTTGCATTAAATTTGACATAATTGTTCATGAATTAAGATACTTATGAAATTAAGTGAAAGATACTGAAAGTAAAAAAAAACAGTCCTCTCCGAGGCACCAGTCCCATTTGAGGAAAAATCATCTGCTGAAGTTCTGATTTTTTCCCCAGTAATTCACATAAGATGGTTATTGTTAATTAGATTAGTAGCTGCTATGGGAGCCTGGTTACATACATTATTGAATGTCTGTACTTTTGCATTCAGTAAATAAAGCCAACAAATACTAGATCCATTTTCCCTGTGAGGTTTGAATATACCAGTGTCAGACTTGATATGTTTTAGGCACAATTAGCACAGATAGCACAGTTCCCATTATTTTGAATTCCCTTTAAACCAGAGGGACAAGTTACCCCTGAGCTTGAAACATGCAGGAGGAAGTTGGAGCGAATGAGAGCTTTAGCAGTTTGGCACAAGGACAGCACTCAGTTCCATGATGGATTTGGTATGGTGTTCATATGGCTCCCATGTGAATTACATAGACCCACCTCTACTGTCTGAGACAGTGTCTTCCTGCCTTTATGGGATCAATCTTCCTCCATTCTCTTTTTAATGTCCATCCTTAACTTTCCACAACTTAAGTTTTCTCCACTCATTGCTCTCGTTCCATCCTCTCCTTCCATTCTTCAGGTGAAGCTCTCAAATAATGTAAATAAAATAAAAACTAAAGAGAAAAGTAAAATAAAGTTTTCCAAGATCGGTTCAGGCATTAGTCATCAACGGCTGCAATTCCCACCCCAACCTGCATTGCCTCCATCCTCTTCTTTCAGGTCCCACCTGAAATACATTTCTTCCCCAGGACATACAATTGCTACTCCTCTCCTCAAAAAGTCCTTTAAAACTAAATAGAATAATAATTCCATTGTTGAGCCACACCCTCCTGTCACAGCAACACTCCTCACTATAGTAGCAAAGTTAAGAAAAAGGCTGAACCATTGAGAGAGTAGAAGCACCTAGGAGCTAATGTTAATTAACAGCCTATTGGTCTATGGGACTATTCCAGATGCAATTAGTATCAGAAATGTTGTGGAATCTTATTAATACAGTTCTTTTAAATGTTATCTTTTCCAGTGCTCAGCCACTAAGTATTTGAGGGAAAATGTAGGTAATTACTTTTTTTCTGAACAATTAGAGCACAGAATAGTGTACAGTGTTGTTCATTAGTATAGTTCCTGGGCTGATATATTTCCTCTCTTTCTTAGAAAGGCTAATATAGCCTTAGGCTCTTTGCCTAAGTAGGACTTGCTGTAATAACCAAAGGAAAACTAAGTGATAATTTCAGAACACCAGTATTAACATTACACATCTTTTTGTTTCACACACTGGTACTTGTATAGTAAGATATAAAATTATGAACACAACAAGCAAGGGTGTTTTTTTGTGATACGCTCCTTGTATGTTGTTGGTTTCTTATTCCTGGAGATAATACTATCTGAAATATTGCATACAGACGATTTTCAGTCTCAAACACACATGGTAATGTAACTTTCAGCAAAATAATTACAACCCCCAGATTGAAATCCAGTTACAGAGATGGGATAAGAACTTCCAATTAGTTTTATGCTATCCGTCAAAAAGACTTTTGCACATTGGGCTCTGTTACTGAATTTTAACTAATGGCAGATTAACCTACAGAAGTTGTTTTGCTGTGATTAACATCCTAAAGCTCAGCCAAAGTTATTTGAGTTTATACTACTTTAGCTCTGCCACCCGTAGGAAATGCCAACTTCCCATGCCATCCTCCATACTGTTTGGGCTGAGCCTATCCTGCCAACTTAGCGCTATTCACATCAGCAGTTTTGCTAGTGAAACTTATGTTGGTCAAGGGGGTGTTTTTTCCCCACTCCTTACTGACAAAAATTTTACTGCTAAAAGCGGTACTGTGGATGAAGCCTAAGTCTCCTTGAGGGATATGGATTTAGGCCACACCCTGCTCCTCAGTATTTCTTGCTGGCTAGCTTAAATAGCTCCCTGCTCATTTGTGAGCCCAATTCTTAGACACTTTAGCTTTCCACATGCATCGCAGAGGGAGCCTAGGCACCTAACTTGGGCTGTAGATTCCACTGTGTGGAAAGGTGCATTTACATTTTCAAGCTATCTATATTTGTCCTGCTGGGTTCACAGTTTCCAGCCCTGCCTGTGATGCTGCACATTAGTTGACCACTTTCTTGGTCTGTACTACTTTGGTCTAATTTCAGTTGGGTTTAGTAGTGACCCATTCTGTCCTTAAACTCTTACCTGATGGCTCTACAGAGACTGATTCCAATTGTAATCCTATGGAGGGATGGTTCTTTGTAAGAATGCAGCACGTATATAAATGCTATAGAACAGCTATGTTAGGTCAAATGAATTGTTTTGCTGCCTGATTCTCTTTTCTTCTTTCCCATGAAAGTATTCATGGCCATGCACTTATCACTGGGGGTACATCCAGGTGTACCTGATACTGTATATTCAGAAGTGAGTGTACATTTTTGGCATGATGTACCATGTTGAATAGTAGCTACATGGGTTATTTTGGCTCACGTCACACAGTATGTACAGTAAACAAATTCAGTACACAAAGCCTTCCACTTTTTTTTAATGAAACACAAAGAAAGACATACATATGTAACCAAGAACATTTTTCAGCTTTGAGGGGGGAAAAATAGAAAAATTCTTGGCTGAGTGTGCTAAAAATAGCTTTTGCCTCTCATCCAAAGCTACATATGTATTGAAGCCAAGTCTATTTATTTGAGCATGTGTTCTTGCAGTTTTTAATGTACTAGAGGTATTTACATTACAGTTTGCATAATAATTTTTGCAGTATTTGTTACCCTAAGAGAGAGATTTCCATGAAAGTGGTTTTAACTGTTCTAGATACAATATTTTACATCTATACTAACGTAAAATGAACTTCCCTCTCTGTGGGCCTGATCCAAAACTCATTAATGTATGTGGAAAAATGCCCATTGGGCTCTGGATCATGTTCTATAAACTCTTCATGGGAGCCATATATTTTGCTAGCATACAAGTAAAAAGGTTCTTTTTCTAGATTCTAGACCTGAATTTTGAGAGTCAGACTGGGTCCTCCCCTTCTGAGGGTCATCACAAGGAATAAAGATCCTTCAGGCTAACTTCTCTCCTGAGTGATATGTACCTCTGCAAGGTCATTGACAATAGTGTTACTGAGCAGCTGTAAATGAGAGCAAAACCAGACTATGCAATTGCAACTTAATTATTGTATTAGAACATTAGCCAGAATAGAATCCTGTTCATTCTCACAATTTGGCGCTGGCTCTGCAGTATGATAGGTAAAAATAAAATGTTATTTTAGTTACTAAAGTTGAGTAAATGTAACTTAACTTTGTAGAATAGTTAATTCCCTGACCTCTTTCAGAGCTTTCTGGAAAGTCTGTTTCTACCATGAGACTTCTAGGGGATAGTAAGAATGATAGTGTAGTGGACAAAGCAGTGGGCTAGGCTTTGGGAAAGCCATGTTTGAGGCTGAGTTTGGTTACAGGCCACACAGGAAGTCTGTGACTTTGTGTAAATTGCTCAATCTGCCCTGTGCCTCAATTTTCCATTTGTAAAATAGGGATGATGATATCTTGCAGATGTGTTGGATGGATAAAATGTATTTATGCTAGTGGGATGTTTAGACATTCTACTGATGAGAGTCCTCTAAGAATCTGGATAGATAAAAATTACCATCTGTTAATGATTATGTAAATGGAAAGTAGGGATTATTGATACTAGTTTCATTTATTTGCTACAGTTAAAAAAAAACCTGATGTGGGCCTAGCAAGTCTATATGACCATGTGTTTCTATCACTGTTACTTCTGATCACTCCAGTTGTTTGGTACACCCACCTTGTTGCATCTTTTCTTAGATGTAAACTCTTTGGGTGAGGACCATGTCTTCCTGTGTACAGTATTTAGTGCAGTTCCCAGGCAGACTGGGGATGCAGGGTCATTGTAAATTGTCTGTATCTGTGGGACTTTGTGAGTCAGCATTTATAGAAAAAGCTGCCTTTATCTCTGTGTGAACTGAATGTTTCCAGCCAAAACAGGAGTTATTTCCTGTGTGTAATGGTCCTTTTCCCTTGGGCTGTTTTTGGAGTTTTGGGCCAGCCATCAGTTTACTTTATGGAACACAAATAATGCATCTAATGTAGTATTGCAGATTTCATTATGTTTGATATTAAGCTAGATTAAAATAGAAAGCACTTGTGATACTTCCATAAAACTAACCCTTTCAGACATTCTCCCTTATTGTAAAATTAATGTGTGTTTTTTATTGATGTATGGAAAGTTTGACCCCTGCAAATTACAGACTTAATCTTAAGAAGTTACTGAGATGGGCACGTTTCCTGTTATAAACTATGAAACATATAAAAATATTAATTCAGTTTATTAGCATGCATGACAAACTGTATCCTGAGGCTGACTTCAAATTCCATTGCCTCTTGATGAATGAGGAAATGAGTTAAACAAATTGCTATTGCTGGCTCTCATCTTGTAGAAAAGGATGGATTTTGTGTTCATTGTATTACCTCTTTTACATGCCATTGCATTGCTGCTATCATACCATAGCAACACACTTTGTATGTGTTAATTTTTCTACTGGCTACTAAGGCATATGTGGCATTGAGAACAACAGTTTGGGTGTAAAATAAAGTGTTGAGTTTTACAAGAATGAAACAATCTCCTATAAACCGAAGTTAGTTGTATTATACTAACTCATTATCAGTTTAAAATAGGAGGTGGGTTGTAATTTTTCTGTTTTTTCTTCTGCATAGTTGTGGAGAGGAATGTTCACTAACCTGATTGTCTCTTTTCTTGACTGCAGAAATTTTTTGATCTTGAAGAGGAGAATGCTTGCTTTTTCAAAGAACAGAAGAATACGTCCCTTCCCAAATTAAATCGGAATAAATATATGGTGACTGATGGAGCTGCTTATATTGGTAAGTAAACCCACATCGCAATCAGTTCGGATTAGTACATTATAGCTGTGGAGCCCAAAGTCTGAAATGACAATTATTTGTAAGCAGGGTATTAAGTAGCTAAAAACCCCATTCAGTGTCTTTGAAGATTGGATATTAAGTGGAAAATTCCTATTTTCAATACAAAGCTGTTTGTCAGTGCTGGGGTAGAGGAGTTGAATTCCTTCCTTCCAATGGATTGTTTCCCAAGGGAAGTGGCAGTGTTTTGAATTATTAAGAGTAGACTGAAAAAGCGACTATAGAATGTACTTCATGGAACAGTCCTGCATTGGTTTGGGAATAGATTGGGTGATCTAATAGATCTTGTCAATCTCTAATTGCTGTAAAGACTGACTAGCCTCACAATTTGCCATGTCATCACTATGTCTGGGGTATCTTCGTACGTATAAGACAAGCTGCCACTCTACTCATTCTTTGCAGTTTACCCTAGGGACACAGCAAAGCCTGCATACTGCAGTGCTTGATTTCAGAATACCTGCATTGTACTGTACATGTTTTGGTTCATAATCTGAAGGTGTTGCCCATAGGGTAAGTGCATATTTAAACCATGTCTTATATGGCTAAGTGTAAACGTTCATTTTGAATAAAATATTTATTAAATGGAGTAATAAAACTACCCTTTGGAAACATGAAGCAAGCACCATAACTTATTTAGGATGGAAATTTTCATTCTTGGGTTTATTAAAGTCTCCTGAGCAAAAATCTATTACTTTTTAATTCATAGGCAGTTTCCTTGCTGTCTAAAAATGCAAAGCACAGCTCAAGTAGAAAGGGGTAGATCGGTGAAATGTCTTTCTCCTTAAGGCAATTAGTAGTTGACTCATCTCCTGAAGCTCAGAATCAACTGATATGGCCTAGCTTGACATCCAAAATCCTGCCTGGGCCAGATTTGATGCAGGGCCTTGCCTGTTTAAGCCCCTTCCCAAGGATACACATCTCTGAGTCATAAATACTGTGACAAAGCTCCAAGTCTGTACTTGTGGGTCCTGCGCTTCCTGGCAGATTTAGGGGCCTCAGAAACTCATCTAGGCCCCAGAGTGACCTCCCTTTCTCAGTATAATTGGCAAGAGTCACCGCCTAGTGAGTTACCTTCATCACAGGCCAATATGGAAGATGGAAAAAACGGGGGAGCCCGGGCCCGCTCTCTGCTCCAGGCTCCAGCCCAGGGACCCTAATAGTATCAGCTAAGATGGCTGACCTTTTATCCACAAAACACAATACAATTCCCTGGGCTACTTCCCCACAGCAGTCCCTGCTTCTTCAAACTCCACTTCACCCTTACCTCAGGGCCTCCCTCCTTCTGGATGATATGTTGTCCACCATTCAGTCTCACCAACAGCACAACCTCCTTCCACAGCTCCTGACACCCACAGCCACCTGACTAACTGGGAGGTTTTTATCTGGTTTCAGCCAGTCCCTGATAGCCTGATTGGGACACCTGAAGCCAATCTGTTTCTACTCCTTTCTGGAAGGTTCTTAATTGGCCCCAGGTGTCTTGATTGGCCTGGAATAGCCTTTGTTTGGCTATCCAGGGAACAGGGACCTGCACATCCTGAGACTAATATACCGGCCTTCCAGCACTCTCCTATATCCTTCTGGTCTGACTCCGTCACAATACATACAAGTACATACCCAAACCAAGCAGTGATCCATCTAGTTCAGTATCCTAGAGACTCTGACAGTGGCCAATACCAGATGCTTATGCTTCAGAGGAAGGATCGGAAAACCCCACAATAGACATTCATGGAACAATATGCCCCTTCTGGAAAGTTTCTTCCTAATACCCATTCAGTCACAAAGGTTTATATCCTTTATAAATTACTTTGTTTATTTCCTTTCATTTTTAAAATCCTTACTCTTATAATTCCAGCTATTCTCATTATCATATAAGCATTCACTCTTTTTTTAATCCTGCTAAGTTTTTGGCCTCAGTATCATCTTGTGATAATGATTTCCACGGACTGCTTATGTGTTTGGGGGAAAAGTGTATTCTTTTAGTAGTTTTAAGTGTTTTAATTTTGTTTCATTGACTATGTCCCCTTGTTCTTGTACTATAAGGGTGAATAGAAGGGCCACCCTATACCTCTTTGGTGAGCATAAACATTATCATTTTCCCAATTTCCATTTACCTTTTTGTACAAAAGGCCTGTGGTCAGGTATAGCAGCTGTGGACCTCTCAATGTGCCAAGGATGATTAAACTAAATGAAATGATTCCATTCTTTTTTCCAATGCAAGGATTTATGTCTATATACAGCACTCAGGGTCCTTTTGGCTACGTGCTCTCAACTTATGTTGTTTAAAATTAAATGAACATGCAAAGATCAGTGTCCCCTGTCTGGAGCTGGAATAATTTATTTTGACGTTTTTCAGAACGGTCATTTTTTTTCCTCCATGTGTTGGCATTATCAGGGATTTGTGGGCAGCAAGATGAGGTTATTTCTACATATAGTTGTTTTCAAAAGTGTGTGGTGTACAGCTAGTCGAGTATAGTCCCTTTTAAGGCAAAATGTACCGTATCGATCCTCTTTTCCTCTCACATGGAGGATCCTACTTGCAGCAGACTGGTTCAATTCCACTGGGCATGGGAAGGACGGAATTGCATGTCCAGCCCCTATCTGCAGCAAAGATCCTGTCCCTGTGTGAAGCCACCACACCAAGGATGTGGGATTGTAACGTGAGATCCAGCAACCATTCCCCTGAGGAATGCAGAGATTGTGACAGCTCCTCTGCTCCACCTCTTCAGTGAAGCTGTAGCCTCTGAAGAACTCCTGAGCACACAACCCATTTGCATGGACTATACAGTGAATTGAAGGTTTGGGTGTAGCATGCCTTCTTTAAAACTGGCACAGTTACAAGACCATGGCTGAGGGTCGAAAGAACTGACGTTGTGTTATAAACATGTTTCATCATAAATTCTTCGTCATGTGAAATATTCTGTGTTCTGTCATTGTGTCTTCACCTTCTCCCCTCACATGTGTAATGTCACTAAATCCTGTTGCTTTCTGTATAACATCAGCAAAATGCACCCAATGCTCTCATTACCAAAGCCCTCTCTAGATCCTTATTATGTCTCACCTCAAGTACTGCAGCCTCTTCCTCACTGGCCTCTTCCACACCTTTCTTACCCTCTTCAATCTGTCCAAAATGATGTCCCCTAAATCATCACTCTTTTCTGCATCTCTGACCATGTCCAATTGCTCTTCAGATCCCTGGATCAAATTTCAGCTCTGTGCACTGAAGGCCTTCACAAGGCTCTGTCTTCTACCACTTTGGTGTTTCTTTTCACTGTCTTCACTCCCTTCACTCTTCTCAAGCCACCCAGCTAACTACACCATTGCATCCATTTGCAGTTACAACTGATAGGATTTAGAAAAAAAAAATAAGAATCAAAAGTGGAAGGGACATAAACCTTCATGCTTCAAGGCATGAGCCATCTGCTAACTGAAGAATAAGGAAAAAACTTCCTCTATAGGCAAGTTATTCCATAATTGCCCACTTCAAAGTTCTTGCATCTTCCTCTGAAGTATCTCGCACTGGCCTTTATCAGAGAAAACATACTTGTCTGGATTCTAGATAGACCACTGATGTAATCCAGTACAGCAACTTCTAAAATTCTTTATCCTTCTCTGGTCCTCCTCCTCTGCTGCTCAACACACCTGGAACTTCCTCCCAGACCCAATCCAAAATTCCTCCTTCCTGAAAACACACTTCTTCACTCCATCTATCCCCACTCCCTTAACACAGAAAATTATAAACAAAACAAAATATACAGAAATAATGAACCAAGATGCATGTTTAACATCCTTCAGATATATTGCTTTTCAAGAGTCCACCTTTCCCTCATCTTCCTTTTCTGTCTGTCTATTTTCTTATTAACTATTCTGATATGGACACTGTTTTCCTACCTATCTGTGAAGAACCTATCTCATACTTGGTTCTACACCAAGAATGAATAATAATATAATGGTTTTCAAACAGTATAGATAGTAAACCATGGTGACAAAAATCAAGTCTTACTTGAACCAATTAGCAGCACATAATCACAGAGATGATCATGCTGCTTTTGTTCTTACATTGACTTTAAACAAATAAAGGTTGATTGTACAGTTAAGGATTAGATCTACTGGCATAGTTTGACATTAATTTACCCTGAATCCAGGCATAGCATATGTGCACTCACACACAATAAAGATAAATGCTAATTACTGACTCTTCTATGCAATGAAAGGATTTTTTTAAGCACAGCAGTAGCAGAAAGCCTGCCAAACAATCAGTGGAGCCACTGGATGATTGAGTTGCCGAAGGAGCACTCAAGGAACACAAGGCCATTGCGGAAAAGCTAAATTAATTGTTTGTATCGGTCTTCACTGCTGAGGATGTGTGAGAGATTCACACACCTGAGACATTCTTTTCAGGTGACAAATCTAACGAACTGTCCCAGATTGAGGTGACAGTAGAGAAGGTTTTGAACAAATTGATAAATTAAACAGTAATAAGTCACCAGGACTAGATGGTATTCACCCAAGGGTTCTGAAGGAACACAAATATGAAATTGCAGAGCTACTAACTGTGGTATGTAACCTATCACTTAGATCAGCTTCTGTGCCAGATACTGGAAGATAGCTAATGTAAAGTGCATTTGTTAAAAAGACTCTAGATGCAATCCTGGCAATTACAGGCCGATAAACCTAACTTCAATACCAGGCAAATTGGCTGACACTATTGTAAAGAAAATAATATCAGATACATAGATTAATATGATTTCTTGGAGAAGAATCAACACAGCTTTTGTAAAGAGAAATCGTGCCTCTCATATGTATCAGAATTCTTTGAGGGCATGAACAAACATGTGGACAAAGCTCCAGTGAATATAGTGTACTTGGACTTTTAGGAATCCTTTGGCAAGGTCCCGCATCAGAGGCTCTTAAGCAAAGTAAGCTGTCATAGGATAAGAGAATCATGGATCAGTAACCAGTTAAAAGTCAAGAAACAAAGCATAGGAATAAATGGTGAGTTGTTAGAATAGAGGGAGGTAAATAGTGGTGTCCCCCAGCGATCTGTTTTGGGACCAGTGCTGTTCAACATATTCATAGATGATCAGGAAAAAAGGGGTAAACAGTGATGTGACAAGGTTTGCAGCTGATACAAAATAATTCAAGATAGTTAAATCCAAAGCAGTTAAGTAATTCTTAATTGGAAAACATGACTAAAGGGGGATATGATAAAGGTCCATTAAATCATGAATGGCGTTGAGAAAGTGAATAAGGAAGTGTTAGTTTTGTGAGATCCCTTCCTAACTCTTGGCAGTCTGCTTTGAAATTCCCAACTGTCAGGGTAGTTAAACCAGGGAACAAATTGCCTAGGTTGTGGAATCTGTCAGGGGAGAGGGACTTCAGTCTTGAGAAAAGCAAAATACCTCTTTTGGCTTTCAAACTGAGCAAAGGTAACAAAAATGCAGAAATTAATTGCAGTATACTTTAGAAAAGTAATTTTTTCTTGAGCTGTCATAGAAAATACATATATTCCTGTAATTGTTCTAGAGAGTCGGGGGTGGGGATGGGAAGAAATACTGCATTCTGTTGGATTGCCCTTGAGAAATTGGCTTTTTTATGTTGCAGTCTCATTATGTATTCTTTTCATTTATTTATAGGTAATTTTGACTGGGTGGGAAATGATTTTACTCAAAATGCAGGAGCTGGCCTCGTTATCAACCAAGCAGATGTGGGGAACAACACAAGCATCATTAAGCAACTTAAAGCCGTGTTTGAAAGGGACTGGTATTCACACTATGCCAAAAGTTTGCAGCCAACAAAAATCCCAAACTGCTTAAACCACAAACTTAACAAAGCAGTGGCAAATAAGACTGCCATGAATTAAAAAGACTATTTTACTGTATGATGAATGAAGAAATACACCGGGGCTGCTGTAACCCTGTTTCACATTTACAGATAAGAGACTAAAAAAAGGCAAAAAAAAAAAATTTTTAGGAGAAAGCACACTTATATAAAATGTTCTCTAAACTGTATGCTCTATATAGAATTATTTACAACTTTTAAATTTGTTACTTCTGACACTGAATGTCATTTATGCTCCAACATTGATTTTTCACATTTAAATATAAAAGCATACTTTTGATTCTTCTCCTTCAGGTTTAGAACTTTTCATACCTCCCATCCCGGTGAGGCAGAATCTGGGGGCAGAACTGAAATGTGAGCTATAAATTGTCATTCTAAGATCAGCTGCTACTGATACATAATGGAGGACAGACTTCCCCCATAGAAAAAGATACTAGTCTGAGCAAGTATTCTCCCAAGTAAATCATTCCTTCCTAGTATATGGCCATCCAAGCAGATTTTGATAGTTTTGAACAGATAGTTTGATATCAATATCTAATTATATTTTCACACCATCCTCAAAATGTATAAAAGATAGCTGTCAGCTTCCTTGCCATCTCCTAACAATACCATATATTTTCTTTTGTCCAAACAAGTTTCATTGTAACCTCTCCCCCCAAACCTCTTACCTAACACATTTTTTAAAAAATTATTAATTTTAATTCCCCCTTACCTTCAGTGGTTATTCCTTGTTATACCAATATGTCTTTCATTCTGAAATCCCTTGATTCTGAGGATGTTTTATCATAAAGATCAAGGGCTGTCTTTTCTTGTCAGCTGTACAATGTGATTTTCTCAGTCTGAAGTATTTCTTAAGAGTGAGGCAACAATTTTGTGTAGCATCATTATTTGAAAAAAAAAAAAACAACCTTAAATGCTACTTTTTGAAAAAGGTGAAGGGCTGTGCAAAGCTGTACAATAATTGTAGTGAAAATTTTCACAGTTTTGTTCTAGTTGATTTCACACCTGGCATACTTTGCTTTGTTAATTTAAAAGCAAAACAAAATGAACAAACAAACAAAAAGTATCCTTTTGTGAAATGGTGTGTTTGTGTCAAAATAGGTCATTTGATTTCTTGCATGTTTTTTGTAACTATAAAAGAAATTTGGACAGATTGATCTCTGGTGTAACTCCATGCCTCACTGACTTCGGCAATTACACCAGCAATGAATTTCATCCACTATATTCGAAGATGAAGATCATTTTTTTTCTATCAGATCCATTTATTTCCCAAATTTCACTGAAGGACCAAGAGAAGCTCTAAAGGTGAATATCTTTCAATCATGTGTGTTGGGATAAACTTAATATTAAGTCCTTGCATGAAGGTAGAAGAGCCAAAAATTCCAGAGTTTGCAGTTATAGCTTCTGCTAGCAATAGCACATAAAAAGATTAAAAAAAATTTAACCACTGATATATTTCCCTTCCTTGCATTGTTGATACTAGAAATGCATTGAATTTTTAGTACATTTTGTTCAGATAACGGAAAATGTCAATGGAACAAAACTTTGTCAAACGAGAAAGCAAAGACGTTTGTTTTCAAGGCAGGAGAAAGTGATTTCATGACATTGTTGGGTTGCCACTGATCTTATAATTCTAATACCAAATGAATGACACAGATGCAGTAGTTTTATCTGATAGATTTTTGGAGCAGTAGAGTCACAATTGCATACTGGTCCATTATGGTATAAGTGGATTCCCATAAGCTGGAAAAACAAATTTGTGTACTTCATGCATCCAGAGTAGAACTCATACATAAAAGTACAGGTTTTTGTTTTATGAAAAAAAGTTTACTGTGTTTTTATGAACCATCTGATTTATGAACAGAAGGGTTTATTTTTAAATAAATTTAATCAGTAAATAGTGGTCAGCCATTCTGCAATGGAACTCGCAGGCACAAATTTCATTTGGTATAAAATATGTACTGATGATTTTAATATAGCTGTTTCAAATGACAGCAGCTCCAAAGAAGTGAAGAAGGCTTTGGTGTGGTATGTTAGCCAAAAGATAAAGTGCATCCTTGGATTTAAAAAAGAGGCAATGGAATTTAGAAGAAATCTTCTTAGTTTTTAGAACACATCAAAGGGGATAATGACCAATCATTCTTTCTGTCTTAGTACTATTATAGTTCAAATAGATCAAATGCAGTAGACCAGGTTCTGATCTCAGTTACACCAAAGTAAATATGAAGTAACTCCATTGAAGTTAATTTGCACTGGTTCATTTGAGATCAGAACCACTGCTTCCTTTTGCTTTAGCTCTGTAGAGCACTACCACTGCACGGCATGTTTTCAAACGCCTATAGGAATGTGCCTGTAGTAGTTTCTCACAGACCTCACAAACATGATCCAGAAGATGCACTTTCTCTAACTCCCTTCTAGCTGGCATTGGTAACTCTGTCATATTACAAAGGATTTTCTAAAGAGATCAGTTTTATTCTTAAAGAATATAGACTGTAATTGTTGTTTGCTGCAAACATTTACTAGTGCCTTATTCATGCACAAGGTTTTATTTAATTATTTCTCTTGTGAACCCCTGTAAGATCTTGTGTTTAATACTGAAGCATAAAAACAGCTTGCTAAAAAAGACACAAGGTCTACATATTGTGAATGTTTAGAATTCAGTACATAATGCTAGAGTCACAAAAAGACAAAACTGTCTCCAAGAGCTGGGCCCAAATCAAAGCCTTATATATGAACACACCTGAACTTTGGGGTGTTTTAAATGCCACCCCAGCTTTGGATCCAAGTTTCACAAATTGACTCATCTTTATCATGAGATGATGCAAATCCCAAAGCAAAATATTCCTGATTTTAGGGATAGTCAAAATCTACATTCCCCCAATATTAGACACCAGTCAGAAGCAACAATGCCATGGCAGTTCCTTCAAGCTTGAGAGTGAAGTAAGTCCAGACACATACAATGGCTGATACACATCTACTTTGCATATTTCTTTGCAGTGTTGTTGCCCTGTTGGTCCCAGGATATTAGAGAAACAAAGGTGGACGAAGACCAACTTCTGTTGGTGAAAGAGATCATTCAAGATAAAGTGGACAGTTAACACCTCTGCAATCATAGGACAAAGGAGGGTTAGTGGATTACAGATTGTTGTAATGAGCCATAAATCCAGGGTCTTTATTGTGAACCTCCTTGAATGTATTAACTAAACAATCTGTTCCACCTGGCATTTAGCTGTGATACTTGGAGTGCCTTTCCCAGGCCTGAGGAAGAGCTCTGTGACACTCAAAAGCTTCTTTCTTTCACCAGCAGAAATTGGTTCAATAAAAGAGATTACTTCAGCCGCTTTCTCTCTCTAACATCCTTTTCGCATAGGGACTGAGTGGTCTGGCCTGTCACGGCCCTTTCTGTCTCCACTACACACTTCTTTCCTAATGCAGACTAAATAGCAAATGGGATTATATAGGAGATAGAGGGCATGTAAATCTTAAATACTCCAGTGGAGCATGAGGAAGTTTCCATGTCTGCTCTTAGGGCTTGGTTACACTGGCACTTTATAGCGCTATAAAGCCCCCACGAGCGCTATAACCTCCTCCCTGTCCACACTGGCAAGGCACGTAGAGCGCTATAACCGCGGAGTTATAGCGCTCCTGGTAATCCACCTCCGCATGGGGAATAAGGGCTGTAGCGCAGCTGCTGTAGCGCTACAGCAAGAATGTGGACACCCACTGCGCTACAAGTGATCTCTGGAGATGCCTAGAGCCATTTAAGGCAATTGACGTCTCTTCCCTTTGTTTTGAACTCGGCTGGAGGAACGCGGAAGTACCTCTTTAGAGTTTCTCTCTTAACTCGGCAGATAAGCAATGCAAATGTTTAAGGAGGGAGCCTGTGTGAAAACAAAGCCTTCTGTGAACGGAGGCTCGCTGACAGGCTTTCAGAAGAATGGAAAAATCACTGGCTTTCTCCCTCTGCATACACACAACACATCCCCCCTCACCCCCCTCGTTTAAAAAGCACGTTGCACCCAGCTGAACGCTGGGATACCTGCCCTAATGTGCTGCTCTTACTGCTGCATTAAGTGCCCCAAATGTGGCCATGCTATACAGCTGGCGTGTCTGAGTGTGGACATAGAATAGCGCTATACATATTACTGTATAAGGGGACCGCTATAACCAATAGCGCTATAATCTTGTAAGTGTAACCATGCCCCTAGATCCTGCTTGTATACAAGTCCCATACTGCTGTAATGGGTATCCTTGCCTGTTCTCTGGCGAGGTCAGGCCCTAAGTTTGTCTGATTTTTTTTACAATTAATGTATCTTTTTACCATATTAAGTTTAAAGAGCATCAAATTTGGGTCCCGTATCATTCATGATACAGGGCCCCCAGGTCCTGTTCCTGTTCAATTCAGTCTGTATGACAGGCCCAAAGTATGAGTCTCAAAAACAAGTTTGGAAATCTTAGAATACTTCTTTTGAGATTTACCCATTTTCTGCATTCCTAATGTATACATAACTTCTGTTAACGTCAACGGGAGTTTTGCATGCATAAAAACTGCAGGAGTTGGCAGTAACTGGAATTTTCTTGCCATTTAGCCCTAACTAAAGAAGAAATCCAGACTTAAGATCTCTAAATTTTTTGTGACTGTAGTCACAAATTAGAACTGCCTTTCTCAATACAGAAATTAGACGTCACTGGCTATTCTAGTTCTTCAAATTGAAGTACATGATAAATGTCCTCCTCTTGAGCAGTGTTTAATTTCCTGTTATCTACACTTGACTTCTAATAACCCTGTGGAGGGAAGTAATTTATCTTAAACCCTGTGGACTTCTTCGCTATTACAACTATTTCATTATAGCCTAAGATGTACTGATAAAATATACATATATTTTCAGATGCTAATTTTTATCACTGTATTTTCCTTCTTCCCTTCTTTCCCTTTTCCTGTAACTTTGATTTATTTAATCATTATTGCTCTGATCATTTGAATTTATGTAAAAGTTGAACACATTTTTGATATAATTTAAATTCAGAGGCTTGCCTCCTAGGCTGAGTACCCTTATTCAACTTTTAATAAGATAATGTTTTGTGTTACAGTAGCAAAACTGATATTGTACAATGGTTTCTGACATTTAACTTTATATTTTATGTTAAATGTTGCTATGGAGTATATAGGAATTTTACACTGTCAAATCTAGTTGCTTTTGTATCATCAACTTGCACTTATGCCTTAGAAGCTTGCCAGACTAGCATGAGAAAACAACATATCTTTTCAAAGTAGAGTTTAGACAAGTGTAAGAAAACCTCATGTAGTATTTGATTAAGCTGCATGGGTGTTTAGGTTTTTTTCAAATTAATGGAAATGTGCTATTACTCTATGCAATGAAACCTGTGCTATGGGCCAATTTCAGCAGATGAACCCCTATCTTAAATGACCACGTTCAATATCTGAGAGGTTTCTAGAGAAATTTTGTTCAATGTTCATTTAGGGCATGACCAAAATCAATGAAAATCAGTGAGAGTTTTTTCATTGACTTAACTGATCTTTGGATCAGGCCTAAAGACAATTTATGGAAGGTATCCAGTTGTTTCTTGAGTGGTCCCATAGGAGAGGTTTCAGCCTACTACTTAGCTCAGATTTTTATGTAAGATGCATTTCTACTGCACATACATGGATTATACCCTCCTTAGAACACATGAGGTTACATTTGACCTAAGGTTCAAAATAAAAATAGGGGGAAAAAAGTTAATGCCATTTATTTCTCAATGCCATCTTGAATTTGGTTGTAAATCAGTTTTGATTCTGACTAAGCAAGTACAACTCCATTATACTTCATGGAAATTAGTTCTACTTATGCCAACCATTAATTTTCAGATTTGGCTCCTATATTTGAGTGAACTTAACAGTGTTGACTTTTTAATCCTGTGAAATATGGCACCTGCTTATCTTTTTTGCTGAGATCAGAAATAAGGTGGACAGCAGATTAATGATTCATGCCACAGTACCAAGGAATAATACTAACGTCCTGGGATTATAAAGTTGTGGTGCTGCAGTTTTGTATTTTAGCACACTGACTATTTCTGTGTTTTGTCCATATATATGAAAAATTTTGTTTCCTATGCCCTGATCTTTATTATTAATAGTTAATTAGACATCTAAGTGCCATTGATTATAAATGGAATTTAGGCCCAGATCCTCAAAGGTATTTAGGTGCCTAACTCCCATTGAAAATTACTTACATTCTTAAGTCAGTTACATGCTTTTGAAAATTTTATCCCAAGAATGTTAATGGTAATTGGTATTTATCCTAGAAATGAAATATGAACCTCACTTTGCAGATGGAATTTTCTGAGGCAATCCGCATTCAGAATGTAGAAACTTCTCAGCTGATAATGCGGGGCTTGCTTTCAATGACTGACTAACAAATAACTAAAATAGTTTAATGTGTATTTCTGTGCTTGGTTCTCAGTTTTGTAAATGGGAAATAACCTGGCATTTGCTTTTAAATGCAACTGTACTCTGAGATCATTTGGGGATTTAAAGAAATGTGGCAGAAAATCAGAGTGCCTATGAAGATTACATCAGTTTCTTTCTGTGAGTGAGGAGGCGGCTACTCTATCCTTGCCACCCAAATCTCTCTCTCACTCCTCGCTCCCCATAATGTCCTTCAGGGTTCTGGAGCTTACTTCCCAGCTCCTGAGAAGTTCAGAGGGGTCCTTACAGTTGTCTGCTCCTCATGAATACTGCTGTCTGCCCAGCCCACTTTTACTCTCTTGTGAGGGCTAGTAATATATTGTCAGAAGAGCAAAGAAAGCACATGACTTCCCATCTCCTCTTTGTCTGCCAAAGCACCAGTGTGTGACAGAGATCCAAAGTAGGGGAGGGGAGAACATGAAAAAATGATTATTCAAGACACTTAGTGATGTGGCATTCCATCTTTTGGTGTAAGTCTCTCTCTTCCTGGAACCCGACTCTCATGAGCCTTCGTTTTGGAGGTAAATCATTTTCTACAATACAAGGAGACACCAAACATGTGAAGCGAAGGTAATTCTGGGACCAAACGAGGGATGGTTGAGAGGTATGGTGCTACCCAATCTCATAATTCCTCTCCTTCTCTCCAGTTTGAAATGGAGTAATGGTGGTTCGAGTTCCCTCACTTTGAGAGGAACAGAGCAAAGTGGGAGATGCGCAGATCCCATACTCCCTTCTGCTCCTTCCCAGTGGAGGCTCAAAATGCTGCCAGGAGTGGTAGGAATGGGCCTGTAGCTTTGCAGGGGGGAGCAAAAGAATTCAGGCCCAAATCCTCAAAGGTACTTGGGTGCCCAAGTCCCACTGATTTCAAGGGGTGCATAAATACCTTTGAGAATCTGGGCCTCAGTGCTCTGGACCCACTTCTTTGTAAAGAAACTACTGAGCTCCTGGAAAACTCCCTTTTCCTATCCCTCTCCCTGGATGGCTGTGTCCTTTCTCTGAGAGAATGCCCCAGATTCTTTGGGTTTAAGAAATTCCCAGCATAGATGAGGTTTTTATCTTTACCTACCAAAAGAAGGAAATTGCAGAGGGCCAGTCAGGGCCCCCAGATCGTTTAACATTAATATGTATTTTAAATCGAGACCAAGACTGTGTGTACCCATTTGCATCATAATTTTAAAAAATGAGTTGAGAGGGGAGGGGGAGAGACCAGCAAACTTTTGCAGATGAATAAAATGTTCATTTGCAGGTAGAAATGGCAGCTATAACCTTTGTAAAACTTTAGGGGAAAATGCCTGGATCTGAAGAAGGTTTCTAACCATGAGAGGAGTGAGATTCTGGAACAGTTTTCCAATAGGAATTGTGAAGGCAAACAACCTAGCTAGTTTTCAGAGCAAGCTGGACAGATATATGAGTGGGATGGTATGATGGATTGCTTGTGGTACAAGGGTAGGGCTCAGCAGCTTTGAGGAGTCCCTTCTGGATTATGTCTTAAATTCCTAAAGCTCCTGCTTCAAGGTTTCAGCTGGTCACTTGCAGGAGTCAGAAAGGGATTGCCCTCTCTCTTTCTCACACACACACACACACAATGTGGTCACATGGTTCTTTTGGTCTTCTTCCTCTGAAGAATCAAGATGGCTTCAACTGGAGATGGGCTATTTGGCAGGGCAGGGCTCTGAGGTGGCACAAAGATTTCTCTCACTCACTGGTTCCTGCTCATTTGCTCAGGGTTTAACTGATTGCCACATGTGGGGTCAGGAAGGAACTCCTCCCCAGTCAGCCAGATTGGCAGTGACGTTGAGAGTTTTTAGCCTTCCTCTTCAGTGTGTGGGTGCAGGTTACTTGCCAGGGTCATCTGACGATATCTCACATAATCATCTCCCCGCCATTGCAGGGGCCTCAGACACTGGTGCACCTCAGTCCCTCTGTTCTCTCCATATGGCACATAACAGTCTAGTCTTCCGAGGGCTGTAATACTATGGTCTAATTTTGGTTGTTGGGTGCTGGATGCGGTTGATGGCCTGTGGTGTACAGGACACACTAGATGATCTAGTGGTCCCTTCTGACCTTAAATTTTATGAATTGCTTCCTAGTAAGTTCCTTGAAGTGCAGTAGGCTGTGAGTGAACTGCAAGCTTCAATATGTTGTACACAGAGGTCATGGTACTGAAAGTTTTAGGTCCATGTATGGATATCTATAATATGGGAAGAACATGAGAGAAAAAGGTGGAGAAGGTTTCTATGTGTATTTTATATAGGTCCCACTGTCAAGTACTGTTTAAAAAACAGCTCTTTCTCATAGTCTTGATGTTTTCAGAAGGCTACATATGTGATCAAAGGTGATCAAAGTCTGAGAATAGCACAAAAGCAACTTTTACAGCATCAGGCATGCAGCATGCAAACCAGCGAAAGCAGTCTTTGAGCTCACTTTCCAAGCATTGGCATCTTCGTTCCTTGGACTAATAACAGTCCTTAGATGCCCAAATACCCATTTTATGTGTCCAAGTGCCTATCTGAGATCCCAAATGTGGAAATGGGACACACACACACACACATTTTGGAACTGTAGGAAATAGGGATACCCATGTCAATTGGCTAATATGTTGGATACCATCAGTCACCAATGACTTGCTCCATAATTGTCTTGTGATTAAATCAGCCTATTAATGGAAAACAAATATTAAATATGCTAAGACAAAAATATCGTTATAGAGGACTAGATCTTTCAGAGGGGATGCGGAAAGACCGAGGATCCCACAGTGAGAGCTATGGTAGAGAACCATTCGCCTTGGAGTGAAAATGTGACAGACTGAAAATTTGTGTTGCCACAAATTGAGGCCATTTCTCCCATCCAGCACTCAAGAACTCACATATTCAAGCCAAAAGGTAGCAGTTTTCCCTGTAAACTAAGCATTGCAGGTAGTATATCGTAATTTATATTTTTTTTAAATGGAGAGAGAACAGCAACCACTGCCTCTAGCACTTCCTCAGCATTCTCACACATCTTGCCTTCAATAAACTTTTTCTTCTCTGTCCTTTTGTGGTTTTTTTTAAGCTACTTCCCCCACATTGCTTCTGTTGGAGTTCCCTGTGCCTCCAAACAAGGTCCTTCATCCCCCTGGAGGTACATGTAGCCTGTGGCAGGATCTCTTTTGCTGGCTTCCTTTCAAGTGCTACAATAGCCATGCCACAAAGATGCCAAATACACATACTACCTTGGAAGACACAACAATTAACCCTTTTTAGGAACAATGGGAGTCAGGTCAAAGTAGGGGAAGAGGAGCTGTAAATAGTTTGGTCTAGAGGTGGGACCAAATCATAACCCTGAATCCAAACTCCATGAACTATGGGGAGAGGTTTGAAATCCAAACTGGGATTAAGTGATTCCTAGCTTTATAATGAGCCAAGCCCAAAACCTTGTCTCCAAACTCCTCCTCTGTTGTTGTCCAAGATCCCAATTTGTGGGCTGAAACATGGGGCTCTCAGATACAATTGGGAGAGACACAGGTGACCCCATTGCTAGCCTGTTGATTAAAGTGATGACACGTCAATCCTGCTAAGTATTTGAGGTCACATGACCTGGTCTCTGACCATTGGGTTGCATTTGTCAATTTAAGTTTGGATTCATTTACAAGATTGTCTAAACACCTTGTAAGCCCATAGCTCTATACAGTAACCACCCTTGCAAAACTGCTTTGCCTTTGCTGTAAATCAGGAAAACAAATTCATTGTAACTGTATTTTAAATGGTAGGTGTAAATTTTAACTTGTGTTACTTTTACAACACTTATAGCCTCAAAATAATAGACGTCTTTTGTGAAATTTACAGGGCAATAATGCTATGTACTGTATAAATAAACCTACTACTCCACCTCCTCCCAAGGACTAGTATACCATACAGTACATTTGTCTAACCTGATTTTGAAAATTGCATGGCTAGCTTATGCAGTAGCTAGATATGTGACAAGGCGGTAATGTTAATCTCTAAGGAGAATACAGTAAATATGCTTAAATATTTGATTTACTTAATTGAAGCATTCTGTAGTCTCCAAGCTCTAATGTGAGAAGTAGGGGTAACTTCTCATTGTGTTTCTTACGCCAAACTTAATATCCATCACACACATTGACAGACATGTACCCTATAGATAGTGGCATAGCTTAGGCCTGTTGTATAGGTCAATATCTACAATGCACACACGAGAATATGACATTTGCCACTGCAAAAGAGAGTAATTGCAAAGTCTATTTTGGATTACCAATTTATATTTGAGGAAACTTGCAGTCATTTCTAGAAACTGCAAACACAAGGCAATTGCTGCATGCTTGTATATTTGATGAATTTTATTATTATATACTCTTATACGAATGCCTATGCAGTGTAAATGCTTTAATATGAGAATACTGAATGTTTTTTTACACTTTGTTTTCTAAGAATGTTACATTTTATTGCATGATTTAACCATTGTTATTTTTTGTGTTTGTATAAAGTCCAACCAAGAAAACACCTGATTTTAATAACCTACTATATAATAACTGCTTAGATCCATTATAGAACATGTTCTTCTGTAAACATTTTTAAACCTGGCAAGAAATGTGCTTCCTTCAAACAATGGGCTTGGTTCACAGCAATACCTGCCTAGTTAGTCTTTCTATTTGTAACATCATTGAATCTGTCAACGGGGCTAAACCCCTCGTGGAAAACCACCATGTCATTAAGTACTGGTTTTGTTAAAGAAATAACTCATGATGAAGCTACTAGCAGTAGAAATAGACAAGGCCTGTCCTAAGTCAATTTAAATAAAAATGTTCTAATTTACGTTGTTCTGTTAAGAGACCAAAACTGAGAAGCGTTATGTTTGGTTCAGCAGGCTGAAGGGCAGCATAGCGGTTTTTTAAAATATTGTTTTGCCATAATCTTAATACAATGAGTTGGTGTTATCAGATTGTGAACTTGGCCCATTGTTTGTAGCATTACTGAACGTAACCAAAGTTCAGCATACCTGATTGATTTGAGCTGACATGCTGACTTGAAAAAAGGGAGAATATTTTTGGTACAGAAGAATCCTGCTGCCGCAGCAGTACATTTGGAACCTGAGTATATCACCGGCTAAGTGATTGAGTTGGTCATGGTATTGCTATCAGCGTTCGAAAATGGGTAATATATTTATACTGCTGCAAACTAAGTTACCAGTTATAACACTAAATCAAATACAAAATAATTGCATTGCTTTAAAAGTATGTAAATATTGATTTTAATGCTGGGGTGTCATAGCCATCATTTTTTCACTTCTTTGATATCCAAGGATTCCTAATATTACATGGAATGTATTTCATCTGGGATCTTTTTTAGAATCAAATGTTTTCATTCAAAGCAAAATATCTACTATTTCTTTGTATTGCACTGAAATAAAAGAACCCCGTTTCAATATATTATGTTTTCCTATTCATTTCCAGGTTACTAGAGCCAGCACTCACTTAACCTAGCTTGGATTCATGTATCTTAGCCCTGTGATTTCCAATCATTGATTCACACACAGGTACGCCTTGTCCAGGTATTTGTGATGGCTACTAAAAGCTTTCCCTCCTTTTCTTAGGGCCCAGTTCTTTCACCCACACTCAGAGTGAGTAGTCGCTCAGTCCATGAGCAGTCTCAACAAAACCAGTGAGAGTAAAGGTGACAGACTCTGACCCTTAATGATACATTCTGCGTTGGGCCTGGCTACACCATTACTGCCTTCATCCCGTTCATGTGTGTGCACTCTGGCTCACAGTAGAGCTTAGGCTTCTCTGAGTCTGTCCTGGCAGCCTAGAGAGGACCAGCTTATGGGTAGAGCCCTACCAAATTCATGGTCCATATTGGTCAATTTCATGGCCTTAAGATTTTAAAAATCGTAAATTTCATTATTTCAGCTATTTACATCCGAAATGTCCCGGTGTTGTAACTGTAGGATCCTGACCCAAAAAGGAGTTGTGAGGGGGTCGCAAGGTTGTTGTATGCGGGTTTGTGGTATAGCTACCCTTTCTTTTGTGCTGCTGCTGGCGGTTGTGGTGCCTTCAGAGCTGGGCAGCTGGAGAGCGGCGGCTGCTGGCTTCGAGCCCAGTTCTGAATGCAGAGCCTCAGCCAGCAGCAGCACAGAAATAAGGGTGGCATGGTCTGGTATTGCCACCCTTACTTTTGCTCTGCTGCTGATAGGGCGTTGCCTTCAGAGCACGGTGCCCAGCCAACAGCCGCTGCTCGTATGACTTCTCTGCAATTCCCTTTTGCGTCAGGACCCCCAGTCTGAAAAACGTTGGTCTCTCCCTTAAATCTGTATAGTGTATAGGGTAAAAGTGCACGTACACACACACACACTCACTCACTCACTCACTCACTCTCTCCCTCTCTCTCTCTCTCTCCATGGTGGGAGAGACCAGATTTCATGGCCTGGGATGCATTTTTCATGATCGTGAATTTTGTAGGTCCCCACTTATAGGGGAGGGACTGTACCATGGTCCTGTCCCCAGGTGGCCATATACTGCTTCTAGAAGAAAGCTCATAAAGCTAAAGAGAAATCATCAGGAAGAAATGAGGCTCCTAGACTTCAAGGCTAGAAGGGACCATTATGATCATGTACTCTGATCCTCCTGCGTGCACAAGCCAAGAAATATTCACCCAGTAATTTCTGCACAAAGCCTATAATGTCTGTTTGAGCTAAAACATTCACATCTTTTAGAAAGAACAAGTGAGAGACAACAAATCTCGGGTGAGTGGAATCTGGGATAAAAACTACAGCATCCCATGCTGCAGTCTTTTCAATTAAGAAATCCTACAGAGAGCTCCCTTATCAGCATGTCACAAGAAGGTGAAGAAGGGCATCCCGAGCTGATGCCCAAATTGCTTTACATGCCTCTCTCTTAAACAACCTGCCTGACCGGGCCTGTGCTGCATTTCAGTAGAATTATGCCTCTTGCACAAAGCAGCTCTCAAATAGACATTTTCTACAGGCTAGATTGCTTCTTGGAATATGATTGAAAGCAAACAAACAAGGTGCGTGGTGCAGAGCAATCTCTGCTCCTGCGATGTTTGTTACTATTTTGGAGGCCTGGTTTGAGGACACAATATAAACATTTGGTTGCCTGTCTAAAACTTAAGCGGTAAGGAATTCTGTTCAAACATGAACTTTTTCAGCGATTGCAAGTAGTTCCATTAAATGTTTCAGGGGGCAAAAGAGATGGAAGTGGAATGGTTCCCCCAACATTGTCTCTATCTTGCTCTTTGCCACCTTCTAACGCATCACACTGCTCTCCCCCACTCTCCATAATTTGCCAGTAGTCCTTGCTGACTTCCACTCCGTGACATACTCCTCAGCTCAATTAAAATCTTGTATATTCTGCATGAAGCTGTACACTTGTGTGTTTACTGCCTGAGAGCACGTCAAAGGACCATATGGATTGAATATTCCTAGCGCCACACCGAGGGAAAGAACCGTGACTTTGCCTGATAATACTACTATCCTGAGTGCACCCAGGAGAACTGGTTTGTCAGGGGAGAGGATGTATGGCAACAAAGTCTCATGGTAGAACGCTGTGATCTGGGAGTGTCCCGATTAAGGGCTAAAAGGTTATAGGAGGGCTCAATGTGGGGAAGGTTCAGGGAGACACACGTACATGTGTAGTAATGTGCATTTCTTGTGCTATTAAAGAAAGAGCAATGAAGTGCTAGGATCCTATGCACCTATGAATGTCTATGTGTATAAATTACAGTTACTGGGTGGCTCCCTTGAAGAGTTACATCAGCAGGCTCACACCTTCAGGTGGAGTTCTGGGAGAGGGTATGGTTAAGCGATAGAAGCCTTATGTGCCAGGACTGGTTCCAGGGGCTGGGCAATGGGCCATGTGGCCTAAGTGTAATCCCCACATCTCCTGAATGTGGTGGTCTGTCCCATCAGTTGGCACCGAGATAACTTAGTGAGAGAGAGTTAACTGAGTCTGCTCTATAGTCTCAGCTAACAGACATATGGCTTTTAGCTCATGCAGTAGAGGAGGGGTCTCCAAACTTTGAGATGAGGGCCATATTAGATTTTTGAAGGGGCTTCGTGGGCCAAAGCGACTGTGAAAAAATGTAAATATATGCAAATATATGCAAAATCATTAAAACAACACTACTGTGTCAGTGTTGCATTTAATTCTAAATCAGGTATAAAAGATAATTGATGCAGGTACTGTGAAATCACACAAAATATTTGTCAATACATTAAAAATCACTCTCCCCTAAGTTGGCTCCTCTTCTGGGGGAACACTGGCTCCCAGGGGCACTCACCCCTCCACATAGCTCAGCTGAACTGCCACTGGCAGCACCTCCCCCTGCCTGCTTGGCATGTCTACTCAGCTGTTGATTGGAGGGATGGACATGTGGAAGCCACGGGCCATAGTTTGGAGCCCCCCTGCAGTAGAGGCTCAGACTTAAACACCTGAGGTCCCAAGTTCAATCTTGCCTTTTGCCAACGGGAGTCTGTGGGTGTTACATAAGCTCTTAGCAGAGGGTGCAGATAGAAGAAGTGCGCCCAGAAGCCCTAAATCAGGGAGCGTACCTGGGTTCCATTCAGGCTGTAGATGCTTAAAACACCTGGAGATCTAGCTGTGGCTGGATTCCCTCACAGCTGCTGGTGAGTGGGTCTAGCAGGGTTGCTTGACTGGAACTGTGACAGGCTTCGCCTGAAGAGCATCCTGAAGCCTGTAGACTAGGGAATAACATTATAATACCTAGAAGGGCACCTAGATAAAGCTTAAGCTTTCTGTCGCTTATCCAGTGTTAAAACATATTTCTATTGGTTACCATTTTGGCCAGCAGGTGGTTTTGAACCCCAATGACTACTTTACAATTGAACCATCCTGGCTCTGTGACGCTGTTCAGGTTATAGAGCCATGTTATGTATTTTGTGCTGCATGATTCACCGCTCCTTGTTCTAGTAGGATTTGATTTTGTGTGTGTATGTGTGAGTGAACGAGGGTGAGAGAGCAGAGCACCACATCATACGAAACCACTGTAAGACCCATCTCCAGGACCTCAGCCTAGGCGTGGGGCAAGGGTGTACATACAGTGTGTTTATGAGGTAATGAAATATTTGAGAAGTCTAGTGGTTTGAGAACAGCTCAGCGAGCCGGGGTGCCTGAGTTCTGATCCTGCCTACCACAGATTCACTGCATGGCAGGAAACAAATCACCTGCCTCTTTCAGTTTCCCCCTTGGTAAAACTGCGGCTAATAATATTTGTCTGCCAGTCTGGCAGCACTCACCATATGCAGAACTCACTGCATGTTATGGATAAGGTTTCCATTGACTTGGTTCTTTTAGTGAAGGTCAGGGTAGATCCTTTCCACAGACTTGTTGGCGCTGAGTACCCCCCGCCCCCGCAGCTCTTACTGCTGTCAAAGCCAGCAACTGAGGAGAGGGCTGCAAAATGTGACATCTGTGGGATTCAGAGTAGCTCATCCCCCTTCTACTTTCGTACCTAAATATGGGTTTAGCAGCAGCTTAGCCACCCAAGCTTGAAAATATTGGCCTTCATTTTTATATGGAAGCGTAAAACATTGTAATAGATGCAGAAGTGACATGTCAAAACTGGAACAGAAATCATTATTCATAATATTTTCATATGTCATTAAAAATAGAAAAGAAAGAAGAGAACAAGGAGCAGCAGGGAAACTGAAGCTGCCCCAGTCACTGTTTAGGTCCTTAAATACCCATGGCACTGTTTGCAACAAAACAGTTGTTCACCTGGTCAAATTCCAACATGATTTATTCCGTTTCATCTACCTAAAAGTTTCCTTCATTGTTTAACACAAGGCATGATCATCTGATTCATTCACCGCCCCCTGGCCAGGCTGGAATCCAGAGCCTGATAAGCGTATTGCCCCCCTCCCAGAACTTACCAAGCCACAGGCCCAAACCCCTGTCCTCCCACGCCCAACATGCTGCTCAACTCCACCCCGTCTTGTCAAAACTGGGCATTTGTCCTGTATGCTGATGCCAACTGATGATCAGCACGAGGGAACAGGACAAATGCCCAGTTTTGACAAAAAAGTCAGGACATCTAGGACAGGGCTTAAAAAGAGGACTAGCCTAGTCAAAATGGGAAGTATGGTCACACTAGGCTGTTGTAAGAGTCACTCGTGGAGCTAGGGTAGCTGTGGGGAGACCCAGACCCTCCATCTGCCCTGGTCAGGGTGTTGGGGTGCCTGAGATCAGCGCTGGCCCATGTCCCTGCCCTGCCAAGGCATTGCACACACAGCAGGAGGAGGGTCCAGGGCTCCCCATAGGGGCCTTGTAGTAATAGAATTTTATGTTTGTATTTTATATGTTAGACTAAAAAATAAAGAATAATAATGTAGCCTATATTAAATGTATTGGTGTATGATCAGAATCTGTGTCTGAGCTGATTTCAAGGCAGGAACAGATCTTTAAGGGTCATTACTTTGTTGTAGGTTTAGTATTTTAAAATAAGTTAACAAAAAAAACCAATGATCATTTTTCTGATGCATTGCAATTTGATGTTCCTGTTCAAATGTTCTGTGGAAATCAGTTCTGTTTTGTGTGTGAATAAGGAATGTAAAGGCCATCACCAAACCAAATAGTCCAGGAAGAAACCAAGAACAGAGATGCAAGGGAGCTAGAAAATTAAAAACAACTAAAAAAAACCCCCACAAGCACTCATAAAACAACAACTGAGTACAGCATAACGGTGCAAAACTCATTGGTCCCAATGAAAAAAAATCACTGTATACACAGTGTGTCTTGCCATAAAGCTTTGGGTTCAACCTACCCAGCCACTAGATTGAGCCAGACTCTGAACTGGTAACTATAACATCAACTGGTAGGGGAGGGGCAGAGAGAGAGTGTGTGTGTGTGTGTTAATTGTTGTATCGTCAATAAACATGATGTGTTGCCTTTTCCCCTGAAAAAGATCCCGTGTGCTTCTTATAAGCCTAATAGCCTGGCTGTAGGTTGCAGTTACAGAGGGGCCAGTTGCTGGGCCTGGCAGTGCTGCATGGGCAGGCTGCAGGGAGACAACCTCGCTCCTCTGCTCTACAGCTCGTCTCGCCTCCTGCAGGGACAGGCTACTCGCAGCCTCCCTCCTGCTTTCCCAGGCGGGGCTCTGCAGGGGGTGAGCGACTGCTCGCAGTGTTGCCTGGCTCTTCTGCCCTTTAATGACTGCTGAGAATTGCTGTTGTCTCCCCTCCTCTTTTTGGATAAGGGAAGAGTGTTGTCATGGTGACTGTGGGCTTCAGCCTCCTCCCCTTCCCTCCAGTTACCTATGGAATCTGTATCCTGGACCCTTCCCCAAGGGGGCTCGGAGCGTGTGTCCCTTCTCTTGGGACACAGCCGTCTTGCTAAAGAGAGCCCCTACACAGGAATCTTTTTCCCCAGAGGTTTTGGCCTATACATTTTATAAATGCACAAACACTATGTACAACTTGTTTCAAGGCCTCTCAATTGCCAGTTCCCAAAGCGAATGGTTTATACCTCTGAGCTCATTTTGATCTCCCACTCCCCGTGTATAGCTACGATGACTTTTGCTACTGTTAACTTTCAATTGAATTCATTATCTGATTGCTGTCTTCTGTAAATAAATAATGGTTGGTCGCTCCAGGGGTTAAGTGCAGGAGGTCTGGATACAGCGCTGTGGAAGCATCTGATGTGTGGAGAATTCAGACTGCAGACTGCACAGAGCTCCTCCTTCAGTGACTCACCACTACACTGTCCTTTGGGCTGCTTTTAGTATAACTTTGCATCATTTATCAATTTACCTGTCGAGCTCGAACATCACTTTAAAGCCAAGTGCATTATTTATGCCTGATGTTCATGACAGATTTGAAATGGTGTCTCTCACCTTAGTTAGCAGGCCAGAAATTACAAATGGATTCTGCTCTGGCTTTTTGCTCCATGTAACATTATGAGTAAATGTTGTTACAGCCAAGAAATGCATGTTCCATAAACTCCTAGGTGGGACGGATTAAAACTCTATAAAGTGTAACTTACTGGCCACATTACAGCACTTCATTTCTCTCAGTTGGTTGTTTGGGAGAATTTATTTGATACAATGACTGCAAGACTAAATGATACTTTAACAATGGTTACACCAAAATGTGTAGGAGATGTTGATTTTGACACACCTCACCAATGGTGAGAAGTGATAGGCTCTTGGAGGCTCAGTTTTCCATGGATGGGCACCTGCAACTCCAACTGACTATGATGGCAACCAAGACCACAAATCAATGGCAGGATTTGGCCCTTGTGTTACAAGTTGTCCCATTCTTTGTAAGCTCTAAAGCACATTAGGTACTGTGCATTATGCTTTGGGAACCGCTGCAACGCCTAGACACACAAGGTTACCTTAAAAAAGACAGCTTCTTTTCTTTTCTTTTTCTCTCCTTTACTCTTCCAGGTTCGAATAAACTTTTAACATTATTTAAAGGGTAATTTTATTGTGTAAATTTGATTTTTTTAACTTGGTTTAGGGGAATTTGTGATTATCCTCACTGATTAGGATGGTTTTTTGAGTCTGTTATAACCAATCAATCACATTGCTTTGCATTCCATTGCCCATTCTTCAATCTACGATCAACCTTACTCATGTGAGTTATCCTTGCTTGTTGGCCCCAAAGGCACTATTTGTATGAGCTAAAGTTTGCAAGCTCATACTCTTGGATTGCAAACTCCTTGGAGCATGACCCTTGCCACGTTACCTGCCTGTAAAGTACGTAATTTACTGCTGGTGCTACATACATAATAAATACATTTTTAATCCATAAAAGAGCTTTGAGGATTTTCCTCACTATACGCTGCATCTGAATAGATAGGAATGCATGTCCAATACAGTGTTAGAGCCCGCTCCTGCAATACTCCAGAGAGCGGTCTCATTGATTTAAATGGCACTTATGGTAGCATCAAAGGCCCCTAATTTGTAAGCACAGAGAAGCTCCGCTAACATTTTGGGGCCAAACTATTAAACTGGCTCTGCATGAGCAGAGATGCTTTAAACTTTTACAAGCCCTTCAGAATGAACTCTTGTTAAGCTGGTTCTACTCCAGAAGATGTGACCTTTCTAACAGCATATAAAAACCCTTTGAGACTATCCATTAACAGTGAACCAGCAGAATGAGTGCATAATCTTGAGCCACGTTATGTACGCCAACAGGAAAGTAGATTAATGAATTGTTTTCATGCAGGTTTGATACTGGCGAGAATGTAACAAGGATACAAACCAGTGATTTTGGAACATTATTCTGACCTTTGTCACCAAAGTACTGACTGATGCTTACACCTACGTGTTATTTAGGATAATGGGGAAAATAACAGCATTTCTGATGGCACTATGTAAGCGTCGTACTCACATTTTAAACTACTGGGCTGAAACAAGTTCCATTATACATTTATTTTTCCAAATTATATTTTATTCAGAAGAAAATATAGCAATAAACAATGCCACGGTGTGCTTTAGTAGGCGGCTGGTCTGTGCTTGGAGAGGAATAAGCCTGAAGGTCGACTGAGCTGTGCTTGAAGTGCACCGATAGCCTGCCAATGAACACTCTGAAATAGCTTACTGCTGTTTGTCACTTTATGTGGCTTCTTCCACGTCTTCTATACACCTCACCTAAGGGACCATGCTTCAGAAAACGCACAAGAAAGGAGGAATGATGCTAATGAGCCAGCATTTCTGCAACCTTCCCTTGGCAATCTGCAAGGATACCCCATTGATGAGTACTGCTAAAGTGCGTCCAGTGTCAGGGAGGTGGATCCTGAACCACATCAAACAAAGTTCAGCGTTAGCCTGGTTTTTGGTATAGAGCAACAGTACATGAAATTAGCAATCATTTATCAGGACCAAGCGCAATTCCAGCACCTTATTGATTATGACATGCACTTTTCTGTTCCTTTCAAACAAGTGGCATTAACAAGTTATGACAGGAAGGACAGGCTTCCATATTTTACTTAATACCAAAGCAACCTAGGCAATCCATTTATGCACACCAGAGACAATGCCTGGCCAAGCTTCCTCAGATTATGTACCCCTAACTTATCAAGGTTGCGTCACTGCAGCACAGTCTTAATCACAAACACAGTGAGTGTCCAGAGACAAGGGTATCGGTGTCCAAAAATAAATAAAAAGCTGATAAAGAACAAAGGCCTTGATTCTGAAGGGTGCTGAGTGCTTGCTCAGGATCAACAGTCGGGATCAGTCAATTACCGACCAAAGAAATGCACACCGTACGGTGGGCACCCTTTAAAAATTCATTCCATTTTGAAAGCTGCTACTTTTCTGAGAGTTATGCCCTGTACTTCAAATGGAAACCTCAACAGGAAGGGGCAAGCTCTCTCAAGAGACAACTGACTTTAGCAGTGTGAGTGCTGGCCATTGTATTGTAGATACGCTCTGCCTGTCCGGGATTAGGAGCGTAGGTGCCGGCTTTCTCATTTTCCTGAGGGTACTTGACCTTATCTTTACCCCAGGCCCTGCCCCACGCCACCCCTTCCCCCCAAGGCCCCACCCATGCCTTGCCTCTTCCCATCCCCTCTCCTAAGCATGCCTCACCCTCACTCCAGCCCCTCCCCCACAGCACCTCCTGCACACCGCTGACCAGCTGATCCATGGTGGGTAGGAGGTGCTGGGAGGAAGGGGGAGGAGTTGATCAGCGGGGCCCAGCGGTGTGTATTGAGCACTCACAATTTTTTTTCTGTGGGTGCTCCAGCCCCAGGGCATCCATGGGTGTCGGTGCCTATGGTTAGGAATCTAGGCTTTCACTCTGATGATCCATCAGCCTTTTTAATGGGTTTTGAGCCCCTCATTTGGTGTCCTGATTTGCAGTGCATGCCATGTTGTAGCAGTCACAGCACTGCTTCAAGGGACCGTGTCTCTGATCTACCACTTTAGTGCCTAAGTTTGAAATCTACACTGTATTAATTAAATGTGGAGGAAGAGATCCAAATAGCCAAGAATCAGTGACCTTGCCTGTCATTAGCTATGATTAGCAGCAGCAGTTTAGAAAAAGCCCATTACACAAAACAAGACACAAACACGAACCCAGCAGATGACAGAAATCAGACCTCACACATAGTTAAAATATCTATGCTAATTTTGTAATGTTGTGTGCTCGTCAGTTTGAGTCCACTCAGCAGTCTCCTAGCTTTTTCTTTCCATCGCAGCGTGTGGATCTGTCAGACAACTCAGCCCTCCTGACACATCTCTGAAGGCCACCAGTAAATAATGAATCCTAGGCTGTGGTGCAAGCACCTGCCTTTAAAAAGAAAACACAAGAAGGAGGGCACATGACCAAGCAGAGAGGAGCTTTAGCAGTTACTTGACATTGAAAAATTACTTTTCAGTCCCATTCATGAGCACTAAGAAATTCTTATCAACAGTTTGGCAATGAAGAGAGGAGCTGATGCCTCTCATTTTAAGGAACAGGAATAGTCTTATGTCAAAACACAGGTGTGTGATGCAAATTCCAGGTCTTCTACACATTGCCTTCTGGGTGACTTTGGGCAATAAAA
The DNA here is from genome assembly GCA_007922305.1 of Dermatemys mawii. NCBI lineage: Eukaryota > Metazoa > Chordata > Testudines > Dermatemydidae > Dermatemys > Dermatemys mawii. Next base: position 9,728 of record ML677395.1, on the reverse strand, counting down.
GTTAATCCTCAAGCAGCGAGCTTGCTCTTCAGTTCCCATCTGTAAAGCTGGGCGACTAAGACTTCCCTAACTCATATGGATCGTATGAGACTACATCAATGCATGTGTCTGAGACTAAAGCATTTTGAGATCCTGGCTAGCCAGATGCCTACTCCTGAGCGGCACTGATGTCACTCAGTGCCTACAGGAATAGACTCTGTTATTCCCAGAGTCGTGTTTGTAAAAGATCATCATCTTGCTAAATATTTATGAGAGGACAGCAAAAGGGAGCTGCTCAGAGACTGATGTAATGAAAAGGAGACATAAATAGCTTTAGATTTACAGCAGTGCCCTTCTTCAGAGCAATCTGTGCTTTCTCGTTTTACCCAACCCAACTATTAAATTTACTGACATATTTTATTAGTATCAACCATGAGGTGACATGGGTCGTATTTCAGTCAGCTACAATTTTCCTCATAACAGATTGCATAGTCAAAAGCAACCTTTCTGTAAAAGCTGTTTGGTATTTTACCAATAGGCACTAACAACTGTGAGCAAAGGTGAAGCGCTCATCCCAGGAGAGCTTTTTAGTGAGGTTCTTCTTTATCACATACGCTGTCAGAGTGAATGTTTTTTCCAGTTGCCAGCCCACTTCTCATTAAGATGCCACTCCTTTTAAAACTCCCAGGAACACAATGACTCACCCAAGGTCATAGCGAATGTTACTCGCTTAGAATCCACTTTAAATTCTGAAACCACATGGTGGTCAGTAATCTGTTAAAACACAAGGGCCCTCATAGGCCAGGTCGAACTTCAGATGAAATGAACTGTCTGTTTCCACTCCAAGGCTTGCCCCCACCTGGTCTCCTCCCCCTCAAGGCCACACTCATGCTCCATCCCCACTCCACCTCAGGTCCCACTCCTGCTCAGCCCCCCCCCCAACCCCTGAGGCCCCACACACATGCCATTTGCTCAGCTCTGTCCCTGAGAAGCCCTGCCCATGCCTTTCTTCTTCCTGCCCTAAAGCCCCATGTACCTCACACCTCTCCATCATCTCTCCTCCCCTCCCACCCCCGCCACATCCCATCCTCGTCCCTGACAATCCTCCATACCTCTCTGACCACTCAGGCAGAAAAAGAATCTGAATGCGTACTTGTGTTATCTTCAAAGTGGTAGTTGATTTTGTACCATCAAGGCACATCGCATTTGCAACAGGACTTTCATCTCCCTGGAGCCTCAAGATCAGCACTGCTGAGTCCCAGGATAATAAAGTGTGTGTCTAACAGCATCTCCTTACAGGCCTGCACCATCTCGCCATGTGCACCATTTGGGTACGTGAGATGCGGAGGTGTGGAACTGAGGGGGGTTGATGCTTTTGATTGGGGAGTGTGTGGTCACCTGACCTAGTGTGCATGCCAACATAGCCATTAGTAATTACAAAGCATTATTAATATCTCCCATCATTTTAATTATTCTGTATTTTTACTAACTGTATGTTTCTCTTTAATCAAAGCCTTATGTAAAGCTTATAGTGATTGTTTTCAGTTTGTTTGGGTGAGTTTCAATTATCTGTGAGTTCTAGTGCTGTAGCCATTGCCTTAGTGCAGTTAACTTCTCTCACTGGACGCTCTGCCAAGTGGCTGTATTCTTGCACACCAGCAGGAAGAGTCGGGCATCTACTAACAAGCCCAGGTGACAGAAACTTTGGAACTGTCCAAAGGCTGTGAGGGACCCCGCTCCTGTTCACATCATATGGACATTAAGCCACCGCCAAAAGGGGGATCACACATTCTCACTGCCATTTGTGTAGTCTCAGCCTCGGCCAAGCTCCCTCACCAGGCTGCTGTGTTTAGAGTGCAACATGCTGGACCCGTGTGCTTTAAATTTCCTGAGTCCGTGTAGGCCTCAACACTATCACTGTCTTTGGCTACTCTGGCACACTTCCTGGTGGTAAACCAGAGGCAATGGTGGGGGGGGGGAACACAGGGTCACACCCTCCCCCCCACAGATTTATATGATCATGAATAGGGTGTATATGCCCTGAACCGGCCCTGCCCTGAATTCTGCTGCATAGCACCAGAACCTGTAAATTAGCCCCCGACCCCCATCAACAGTTACATGTCATTTCTGACATGACATAAACTCTGTTACTCCTTCACAGAAGTGGAACCTCATAGTCCAGCTGTGCTAGGCCCCCCAGGAGCACTGCAGACCCTCCCAAGACACCCCAGTAGCTTACACATACCTTTTTCCAGAGCACCAGCCTTGGGGGCTTTATGGTTTACGGTTTTTCCACTCCAGGGACATACATAGAATAATTATAGGGTGACCATATTTTCCCAAAGGGAACACTGGACACCACAGCTGGCCCCAGCCATGCCCCCTTACCTGCAGGGCCACCCGAGTCCTCCCTGCCTCCTGCCTATGCGGGAACCAGCCTGAGGGCCTGCTCCTCATTGGTGCCCTGGGCTGTCCTGAGTCCCTCCCCACCCTGCCACCCACCTGTGACCTCCCCTTTGCCCCAGCATGCCCCCCCGCCCACAGCATGCAGGTCTGCTCTAATCCCCCTTTCCTTCCCTGTGCATGGGGTTGGTCCTCTGAGCCCCTCTTCCGCCCTCCCACTGGGCTGGCGGTCTGAGCCCCCGCCACACATCCAGGCATGGGGACCCCTAAGGTCCCCCTCTATGCCCTGTATATGGGGGATGGGCTGGCCAGCCCAAGTCACTCTCCCTAGTGCTCCCACCAGCGCAGAGCTGCCATTGCCTTCACTGCCCTCTCCCACCCCACTTTCCTCTCATCTTACTTTTTTGACAGCGGTACATAGCAGCACATAGATTCACCAAATTGCCACGTGTATTAAATATTTACAGCAAATTATTCATGATCAGTCAAAAAAAGAGTATCAACCCTCACACGAAAGATGTATTCAATCAGTTTGAACAACAAATAAATGTGGGGACATTGGGATCTGCTTGTGGGCTTTCTGCAAGAAGAAAGAAGCTAAATTTGGCAAGTAATTGAAGTGTTATGAATTATTTGATCAGCTCTAACATATATTCAAATATGCTCACAGAAAGAAATGAGCTGGAGAGAGTATTCATCAGCCTGAGAAAGATAAAGGGTTCAAAGTTTCACATACGTAACAGAATTACTGTGAAATTCTGGAAGCTTAGTTCTAATATGTACTTTTCAATGCCAGCAGAGGTATCTGTAGAGGAGTCTTGCTTTGGGACAGAAACAAAAGGTAACCCTTTGTAATGGACATATTTCTAATAAACTATCCACATAAAGCTCTGAACTTTTAAATGTTTGGGATTTTAATTATTTATCTCTGGATCTGTTGAAAGTTTGGTTTTTTTATAAACTTAAGTATAACCAAACTTGAGAGTATATTTTGTGTCATTTGGAGTGTAAAAACACACTATGAACTGTGAAAGAGGACAGTCCAGCAGTCAGTCAGCTTCACTGGTTGAGTAACCTTTCATTTACATACAAAGGGCATAAAGCATCCAGGACATGTGAATGGAGAGAAGCCGTAGGCTGTAGAAACTGGAAGGTTCAACATACAAATAGGGCTCTTAAGAAAATATTAAGAAGCTACGTACAGAAACAGTCTGGACTGTGTTATATTCTGATGTGGTTTCAGGGAATTAAGAATTCAAATCTTTCCTGCGCCTTGGACCATAATTGCTGGATCTATATGTGTGTGTGCTCCAGGAGAACTTGTGAGGCATCCTAGGGTTGCCAGCATTAGTTGGCTGCATTCCTGGAGGTTTCATCACATGACATCATCTTTAATTATAGATTAATCTTTAATTAATTGCTGGAGACTCCAGCACAATCTTAGTAGGTTGATAACCCAAATACATACCCTAGATTTAAGAGTTCTTTATTTGGAACTCTTCAACTTTAAGATTGTTTGCACTTGAGTGTTAATACAGATTGAGGTAGGGTGCAAGGAAGTTATGTAAAACTCAACTGCTAATCCTGAATAACTCAATGTGTAGATACTCTTAGTCTGGAACAAAAGTGCCTTGTTCCTGGTTAGTTTAATCTAACTTTAAGGAACTAAGATCCCTTGTTCTGGAAAAAGAGTGTTGCCCTATGGAGTTAATCAGGGACAGTTAATCAGGGGCAATGCTCTAAAGGCAAACCTTTACTTGCAACTCTGACAGCTCTAAAGTACAAGTGTAAATTATAGCAGCCCTTATTTTGGAAAAGAGACAAAAATGGATTTATGTGCACATGCGACTTCTGATCAATGTCATTTATTCAACCATTCACAGCTAACCAGCTATGGAAAATTGTGATCAATCCACAGACTTAAACAGTTGACCAAAAATAACTGTCAAATATTTTTGAATAACAAAAAATATTGAGTAAATTTTGATCTGTTCATGGATATTTCACTAGCAGAAAAAGAGGCTCTGCTTGTTGGATGAATGATTAATTGTGAATTAGTCATTTGGATCAAATTGTCTAGTACTCTTAACAAAAACTAATTTCAGTGATCTAGAGTTAGAATGAGAGAAAGGCCAAAAGGAATTAACTTCTGTATTTAAATTCTAAGCCTCGCCTGCAATAATACAAAAAAAAAAAAAAAGTCCTCAGCTAATGAGACCTTTAAAATTTAAATACCTTTTTAAATACTGGACTTATCTCTAGTAACTGTTTTGAAATTATTTCTTTTTAAAGAGTCACACTAAGGCCAGTACTAATAAGAAAGTATGTCTTGTAAATATTTTGTTTACTATAATGCTAAAGTAACAAAGTTGATTAGAACTATTTCACACTAAATAATAATGACAAGTAAAATACAAACACTATGTGTGATGTTTAGTACCTACAGTCTATATGGTCATGAAGAAAGGACTGCTGGCTTTACAAGCAGACAAATTAGCATTTTATTATGTAAGCCCCAGGGCTAGAAGATTTAGAGGGACAGAGTTCTCTGCACCCCCTATCTGGGAGAAGGGGAAAGCAAGCACTGGCCAGACTCATTTACATAAATTATAATGTTGTTGACCCATAATTCCACCTACCGCGTTTTGTTGTTTTGGCTGCAATTTGTTTGTTTTGATGAGTATATGTGATAACAGATTACTATAATTACTGCACTCATGAATGGGGGAAGAATTCTTCAGCATAGATATGCCGGGTGAAGGGTCATCCTGAAAAAAACAAATAAATGGATTTTGATTGGGTAGTAATGTTCAGGCTAATTACAAAGAAGGGAAAAGGACTCTGATCTGGAAATGACGAGTGCTGTTTACTGCTAGCAATCCTGTCCAGGGATCATGTTTTGGTTTGGTTTGCATACCTGGGAATTTTCTGCTCTATATGAAAGAACCTGTGGAGCTGTAGAAGCAGATTCTAGAGTGAGTACTGACTAAAGCAGCATGTAGTGGTGGAATCAGTAGTTAAATCTATAGCACTGAGAGGACTAGCAATACAATAGAGAGCTAACTTCCCTGCATCCCATACACCTGGCCAGTGGGAGCAGAGCTGCACCCTGTAATTCTCCCCACTTCTGGCTCCATTCTGGAGCCCCCAACCAGAGCCCATACCCCCCTCTCTCATCCCTACTTCCTGCCCCAGCCCGCTGAAAATGAGTGAGTGAGTGAGTGAGGGTGGGGAAGGGTGAGCAAAGGACGGGTGGGGGGAAGGGGTTGTGACAGAGTAGGAATGTTCTTAATGATTCCTCTGACCATTGTGTGGGAATGTCCATACCTAAGGCTGTAACTTGACCCCAGGTGGAGGAATCACCTGACCTCCTGGCCCGGGAAAGAGCCAAAGGAAAGCAGAGGAGGGGCTGGAGAGAGAGGTTTCAGGCTGGAGCTGGCTGGGGAAAGAGGCAGAGAGCTCCAGGCAAGCTGCCTGGCTGGCCCCCAAAATGGACCCAGGGGAGGGGGTCGAGTTCACTCTCCCTACAAGCTCTGTCTTAGATCACCTGTCATCTAATAAACCTCTGTTTTACTGGCTGGCTGAGAGTCATGTCTGACTGTGGAGTTGGGGTGCAGGCCCCATGGGCTCCCCCAGGATCCCGCTTGGGCAGGCTCGCTGGGGGAAGCGCACAGAGGAGCAGAAGGTGCCGAAGGCTCCGAGTCAGACCCAGGAAACTGTATGGTGTGAAGCTCCTAATGTTGGAGACAGGCTGTTCATAGAGAGGAAGCTCCCCACCAGAGTCCTGACTGGCTTCATAGGGAGCAGTTCCAGACCATCGCCCTGGGCACTCCGTGACAGGGATAGAATGAGTGGGGTCTTGGAGAAGGGATGAGGCAGGGACGGTGGTGAGGCAAGAGTGTGTTGTTTTGTGCAAATAGAAAATTGGCAACAGAAAGCCCATCAGGCAGAGGTGAGCTGGAGGCGGGAGGCAGTGCAGCCCAGAGTCAGGAGATGGAGCAGCACAGACCTGCCATGCCAATGGTGAGCCAGGGCTGAGCTACTGGTCAGCGCTGGGGAGCGCACACTCACTGTACCACAAGTAACACTGGAGCCGAATGCAGTAAGCAGTTGGCGAGAGTGAGAGGGGACCTTGGGCAGAGAGGGCCAAGAGCAAGGCGACATCACCTGACAAGAGGTCTTGCAGGCTGGATTTGGGAGGGGATCATGAAGGGTTGGGTAGGCATGGGACTTCCAGGAGGTCTGTCAGAAGGCAGGGGGTGGTGGATAGCGGTCAGGGCAGTCAGGGGCCGGGGAGTTGAGTAGAGGGTAGAGTCCTGGGGGAGCAGTTAGGGTAGATGGTCTTGGGAGGGGGCGATCAGGGGACAAGGAGCAGGGTGGATTTGATGGGTTGGAGGTGCTGAGGGGGCAGTCGGGGGAAGGAAGTGTGTCGGGGGGGGTGACGGTGCTGTTCCTGGTGTGACCCACTGAGGGTGTCAGATCAGGACAAATTGCTTCACAAGGGGCAATTACAGCCCAAAGCTGGGGTTTCCCCACCCTAAAGGGTTACCAAACCAGCCACACAGAAAAGACTTTGGTTTCGCCCACTGGCTAGCCACAAGTCACACAAGCAATTCCCTTAGACACTCCAGCTTCCCAGTATCACCACCAGCAGCCACCTGTCCTGGGGACTAATGGTTGTAAAAACCAATACCCCAATAAAAGAAAACAGTTCTTCCCAATTCCAAAGAATCAGGCCCCAGACCCAGGTCAATATACAAATCAGATCTCACCCATAAATCACACTGTAGCCAATCCTTTAGAATCTAAAATCTAAAGGTTTATTATACAAGGAAAAAGATATAGGTGAGGGTTAGGAATGGTTCAAGGAAATCAAACACATGCAGTAATGGCTTGCATCAGTTGTAGAATAACTGCAGGTTCAAATCAGAGTCTCTGGAATACATTCCCAGGAGGAATGGGTCATCAATCCTTTGGCCAGACTGCCTCTTTGCAGCAAAGTCCCATCCAGAAGTAGAAGCCAGGCTGGAGACTGGAGATTAAAAGACAAAATGGAGATCTTTCCCCCCAGGTTTATATAGACTTCCTCTTGTGGGTGGAGACCGCCTCCTTCTTGCTAATCAGAGCCCAGTTGTAAAATGGAGTTTCAGAGCCATGTGGTCCAGTTACATGACTCTTCAAGATTCAGCACCTGAGCAGCCAGGCCACATTCCTGGGGAAGCTCGGGTGTGGACAGGCATCTACAAAGTTCATTGTTAGCTTGATTGGAACTTGATGGGCCATCAGGAAGGCTAGGCGGAGCTAACAATAACTTTGTCTGGGATTTCACCCAAAAGCAAGCATAAGTTTGAAATACAGACACTATACAGCCAATCCTCATAACTCTAGTTACAAACAAGATACACACGTACAGCTAGCATAATCATAATCAGTAGACCATAACCTGGTCGTAGACACCTTATATGACCCCCCTTTACCTAAGATTTGGTGCCCCTACAGGACCTTACTTGCACCACTGATCTATATGATTCCAGACAATTTTTGTAACGTGACAGGGGGTCAGAATGGGGGGGGGGCAGGCTATTTGGGGAGGCACAGCCTTTGCTACCCAGCTCTCCATACAATTTTGGAACCCCGATGTGGCCCTTGGGCCGAAAAGTTTGTCCACCCCCTGCTCTGGAGAAACCTTGCTTCAAACTGAAGCTTGAACAATGGACAGATGAAACTTTCTGTAGCCATACTGCCTCCTGTGCAGCAATAGATGAGGTCAGAGAGGTTCTGCCTCTCTGTCATCTAGAGTCCTCAATAAATAGCTTATACAGGTGAAGCAGCACAGTGGCCTTTCTGCCTGCTGCTCACCAACAGATGGAAGCAGCTAGCTCCTTACTCCCTCCTAGAGCTTCAGACCACATGGCTTTACACTGGGCATAAGAATACAGAGAAAATTATATTAAATGCTCAGCTATTGTTTGCATGTGACATGCAACCTTGGCTGGGCTGTGTCTCTGCTGGAAATTCTTCATAAGATCGTTGCTCCTCAGTGTGATGCAGCTACTGTCTCCAAAAATACAAGATTAGCATCTTGCAGCTATTCCTCTAATTAGGTTATAGGCTCCATAAAAATGTAAGGTTTTTTTTTTTTGTAAGGCACATTGGATATTCCCATAAAAGCAATGACAGTCAGTCACCCGTACTTAGTTGCAGTATCTGTTATTCCTGTCATCTGTTTTCTGCAAAGTGTTAAACAACAGCTGTCTCACATTAATGAGCTTCAAAAAATGTACAACAGCTCATTAATTGCTAGTTCACTCGCTCTTAACAGACCTACTTTAGAGACCTTTAGTTAGCAGCTCTTGCTGTTCACGCTGAGTGGAACTCATTTCCATTGCTATTAGGATCATTTGGAAAGCGTTACACATCACATATCTCAAGTTTACTGTGAACACGCTGAAATCACACTTTCCCTTTAGGCTGCTCCCGATCACATTGTGGATGAAGCTATCTGCATATAGGAACTTGGAAGCACATGTTGTAAACTAGAAGATTAAATTAGTAAATCTATTAGCTTGTAGCCTTAGAGCAACTATTCCTCTTTAAATCATCCAGTAACTGTGAACCCCCAACTTTCTGCTTTCTTCCATGCCTGGCATTCTCAGAATATCCCAGTCCCAGTGGGACAGGAGATCCACACATGAAGGGCGAGCAAAATCTCTAAAGTAGGAAGTGTTGCAGTCTGAATGCATTTATACAAATACATTATAGCATGTACCTAGGAAACAGGGGTGCTTGAGAGAAGCAAAGATGATTCCCCCCTGCCCCCTCGGCTGAACAAACAGGTTGTGAGTACTAACCTTGGGGTGAATGAATTTGAATGGCTGTTGGTGGTTTTCTTTTTCTTTCAGGTTATTTCAGTTACTGGGTCAGCTGGGCCTGAGGATTAGGGCCAGATAGAGCTTTTGTTCCCTTGATGAACCACAGTCAGCCTTGTGAGCAAGCTTACCCTCTGTGAATAATAAGGGGGTAGGGCTGGCCTAGGAGGGAGGGCTTTAAAGTCACAGGCTAAGTGACCAAGGAGATCTAGTGAACAGGGAGAGGGCGACATAATATAATTATGCTGGTTCGGAAGGGCCTCACTGCCAGTGCAAACACTGCTCCTGTCTCCTCCACCTGCCCCTGTATCCAGCCAGCAAAACTAACCATGGATGAATCTACCTGCATCCTGCTTTGGAATTGCAGAAACTGTGCCTGCGTTGCCAAATCAGAGAACTCAAAGCTGTGGGGACCATTTGTTAAGAAAATGATTGTTAGGAAAATGTAACTTAGAATGTTGTAGTATGATTTTAAAA